>NC_069450.1:29007973-29047973 GCF_026875155.1 Cherax quadricarinatus
AGGGAACTGCATTACAGTTCTTAAATTTAGCAATGTGAATGGTTTTGTCTTTGTACGATACATAGTTTCTATTAAAGCTCCTATATTGGAGTATCACAGGCAAACTTATGACTAGTTTAAGATTCATTAGGTAATAGTTTTATTATGCATTTCTTTGTTTACAGTCAGTTGGGTGAGTAAGTGTTAATTGTGGGGAATCAAAGATAGAGAGTAGGCATAGGTTTTTTTTTGTGTGTGTATGATACAAGAGAATAGGTGGTTTTCATGTACCCCATTCTCTTTGCTGACGACACGACTTTTGTCATCTCTCACCCTAATCTTGCCACCCTCAACACCATTGTTAATGAGGAGCTGCTCAAAATATCAAATTGGATGACAGCCAATAAACTTACGCTTAACACTGACAAAACCTACTATATTGTGTTTGGTAGCAGAGCAGGTGTTGCGCAACTTAACATTAAGATGGACAACACTAATTGCCAGACATAATGAGGGCAAATTCCTAGGCCTATACCTCGACAACAACCTAAGTTTCAGCACCCATATCCAACACATATCTAAAAAAGTATCCAAAACAGTTGGGATCCTCTCCAAGTTACGATACTACGTGTCACAAACTGCCCTTCTCACACTATACCATTCACTTGTATATCCATACCTCACCTATGCTATCTGTGCTTAGGGATCAACTGCAGCAACACACCTAAAGCCAATAATAACCCAACAAAAAGCCGCAGTAAGAATAATCACTAAATCCCATCCCTGGCAACACCCCTCCCCCACTCTTCATAGATCTAAACTTACTCCCTGTTCAGTACATCCACACTTACTACTGTGCAATCTACATCTACAGGACCTAAAATGCTTTCTTGATAGTTGTGACAGAACCCACAGGCACAACACCAGACACAAACATCTCTATGACATTCCCCGTGTCCGACTAAACCTTTACAAAAATTCAATGTATGTCAAAGGCCCTAAAATCTGGAACACCCTACCTGAAAATTCTAAAACTGCAGACACATTCATCACCTTCAAAACTACCATCAGAAAACATCTTATCTCCCTGATACACCCTGTCAACTAATTACACGAATACCACCTGGTGGTTAACACTTGCACTCACTCACCCATTTGACCATAAACACAGAAATACGGATCTTAATCTTAAAATAATGATTCCTAACTAGTCATATGTTTGCCTGTGATACTCCAATATAGAAACTATGTATTGTGCCAAAACAAAAGCATTCACATTATTAAACTCACAAACTAGTATTTAGTCACTTAGTATTTAGTCATTTAGTAGTTAGTCAACTTGCTCCACAATTTGTAATAATTTAGGGTTAAGAATTAATCAAAGTTTGCCCGAAATGCCTAGCCTTGCTAGGTGTTCTAGTGGCCCCCCTCTGTAATTAGCATTTTATTACATGTAAACCACACAATAACTAAAATCTATAAACCCCGCATTGTAATCCTTATAGAGAATAAACTTTGATTTGATTTGATAGCTGATGGTGGGGTGTGTAAGGGAGATGTTTCCTAAAGGTAGTTTTGGAAGTGATGGTTGTGTCTGCAGTTCTAGAGTTATCAGGTAGGGTGTTCCAGATTTTAGGTCCTTTTATGTACATTGAATTTTTGGTATAGGTTTAGCCGGACACGGGCAATGTCATAAATGTTTGTGTCTGGTGTTATGCCTGTGGGTCCTGTCACAACTATCAAGAAAGTGTTTTAGGTCAGGGTTTATATTGGAATTTAAGGTTCTGTAAGTGTAGGTTGCACAGTAGTAAGTGTGGATGTTCTGTATACTGAAAGTCATACACCTGTCGGTGTGTATACTGAAAGTCATACACCTGTCGGTGTGTATACTGAAAGTCATACACCTTGTGGAAAATTGCATTTATCTGAATGTAACTAATTATGTACATAACAGTAAATGATAACAAAGATAATTATTATTTACCAATGTTACATAGACAAGTAGGAATTTGGGACACCTAGGTCGCAAAAAATGTCCCCCTTCGATACCACAAGTTGCTCTAGACCTATTAATTAAATGAAATATACATACACCAGGAATACTGGTAAATATATAAATTTGTGGACTGTATATTAAAAATAATAAATGGTTATATATGTACACAATTACATAACAGAAGGAAAATATATCTTAATATCACTCACCAATTTGACTGGAGATTAATGTGCATCATACTCAGAAAACCTCACTCTAACTAAATCTATGAAAATAATGCTGGCCAGAATTACACACAAATCTAGAGAGCTTATCTGAGGTTCCTGGAGCTGTCTTGTCCAGTCGTCTGATATCTCAAGTTATGCAGGAATGCACATCCACCAATTTTGCCTCCTATTTGAGAGGTGTCAACGCAATTTTAACCTCTAGAGCACGAAAAATTCTTCCCATTACACCAACGTTTGTACAAAATTCAAAACCAAGATGGTGAGTGTCTTCTTTTTTTCGATAACATACTTCTTTTAAAAATACAATATAGGGCATCTATTTACCTATAAATTACCGTATTTCCGGAAAATGTATACAGTATTTTCTATTTGCTAAACGACTCAAATTGCTCATTTGACAATGGTGGAGGACCTGGGTACATATAGGATCTGGCATCCACATGGCGACATATTACACAAGATTTAATCACCCTTTTTACACTTTGCCGTCCTTGTGGAATCCAGAAAGTTTCCCTAATACAATTTAAGGTATCTTGTACCCCACCATGCATTACATTTTTATGGGCATTTAGAACAATTAAATTTGTTAGATGATGAGTTTTGGGCAGTAAGATAGGGTGTTTAGCATAATCACCCAATTCAGCATTCTGTAACCTACCTCTGCACCTAATTACATTGTTCTCTAAATACAGCCCCAATTTCTCTATTATGGAACCTTTCACAATTTTTCTTTCCATCATCAATTTAATCTCATTTCCATAGATTTCCTCCTGTACCCTCTTTATCCAATATTCAAGAGGGTGTGAAAACTTATATGAAATATTCATCTTTAGAAATTTAAACACCAACTTAGTTACATTGATTAGTTTGGGTAAAGAAGAATACCTATTCATATCAATGGCTAAGGGAGGACAAACTATTGGAGCGGTGGTCACAGTAATTTCAACAGGAGCAATATACGCCTTTTGTACAGGCCAATTAGCTTTATTTACCAACCAACTCGGTCCTTTAAACCATGATACAGCATTTACAAATTTAGCATAAGGTAAACCTTGAGACAAGAAATCAGCTGGATTCTCCTCACCAGGTATATGATTAAATGTTAACATATGCTGACCCAAACTATTATACTTCTCTTGCATCTGATTAATTTCAGCGACTCTGTTTTGTACGTACACAATTTTATTGTTTCCATTACGAATCCATTGTAAGGATACCTCATTATCAGACCAAATTACAGTGTCACTAATATTTATCTCCTGCAACTTATTTCTTATATAATTAGCTAATTTGACACCTACATAAATGGCTGTTAATTCCAACTGAGGCAAGGTACGTGATTTAATTGGAGACACTTTAGCTTTAGACATAACAAGAGAAATAACACTATTACATTGAAGGTAAGCAACTGCTCCATATGCTAATTTTGAAGCATCACAAAAAATGTGGAGTACATTTTTCCCATTTGGATTGGCCACCTGGCGTGGGAACTCCAACATTGGAATTTTCTCATAATCACCAATTAATTCATCCCACCTGTTAATGAATTCCTCAGGTAGAATTTCATCCCAAGCACATTTAAGTTTCTATGCTTCCTGAATTAATAATTTCCCTCTTATAGTAAGGGGTGACACTAAACCTAGTGGATCAAAACATTTGGAAACTTCAGCAAGCAAAACTCTTAGTTAATTTATTGGGCATACTGTAATTATTAGGTTTTAACATTAACAAATCTCTTCGTTTTCCCAATTTAAAAACCCCCAACCATTAAAACATTTTGGATTTAAATCCCAGGGAAATTTTTTTATTTTTTGGGTTTTAATTTGGACAAATTTACAAACCCCTTTCCTCAGGGGAAATTTTTGGGCCCCTTTGCTTTTTTTTTAATTACCCTTTCTCCATAAGCCCTTAAACGTTCCTCTTCATTTTGAGTCCACTCGGGGAAAATTGTTCACTTTAAAATTTTTTTTTGCTCTTTACTTTACTCAATGGACTTCCCGTCTTTTTTAAGGTGTGCATTTATCGTCCCCTTTAAAGAGAAACGGAGGGATGTGCCCCAAAAAATACGCTCCAAAAGGGGGAAAGGGTTTTTCGGAGGGCTAAGGGGGGTCATGGTTTCCCAGGCCAAAAGAAGGGGGTTTACAACCCGGTCGCCTCTTGTAAACCCCCCGTCTCTCTACACAGTTTACAAAACAAATCTCCTTATTTTTGGTTGAAATAAAAATTTGTATAAATTATCTTTTACCTAAAGCATCAAAAATACAATTTTAAATTTTCGTTTTCCCACATTTTTCTTGATTCTTTAAATTTCCCAAAAGCCTTATATAGGGCCTTTTTTTACATAATTTTCCCTTTCCTTGTAGTGATGTTTTCCCTTTGCTCTATATTCCCCCCTCAAGGAAGGTTCCTTATGTTGGTGAGGGGCCCCTTGATTTTGGGGGAAATTTGGGTCTGTGCTTCCCGTCCCGAATTAAGCCTGAATGGGCCCTTCCCAAAAACCCCCCCCCCGGGCTGAAAATCCTCCGGGTTTAGCGCATCCCCCCTTGGGTTTTAATAATAATTTAATTTTAATGCTCTTTATTCCCAAAAATGTTTTTTTCTACATTTAAATTTTCCCCATTTTCAGCCCTGGGTTTCAATGTTTAAATTCAAAATTTAAAAAACCTGATTTTGTTTAAAATTTTGCCTTTTAAAGGTAAATTTTAAAAAACTTACCCTTTTTAAAAAAATTTAGCTACTTGAGCTTTGCAGTACATGTAAAAAATTGTTTTAATTTTAAAATTTTAAAAAATTTTAAAAATGTTTGTTAAATTGGCTTTGCAATTCAATGTAAGAAAAATTTTTATAAAATTTTAAAGTACATTTTTAAAAAAACCCTTTTGCCAGCCCTTGGGTTTTCAAAATCATTATACCAAAATTTAAAATAAATCCTTGCCCGAATTTGGCCCTAGAAAATTTAAAAATTTTTCACCCTTTAAAATTTAAATTGCCAAAACTTGCCTTTTCAAAATTTCCCCATCACTGATAAAATTTTTGGCCAGAAATTTTTATTTTCAAAATTTAAAATTATTTCAAATTAATATAAACTTAGGGCCCGATTGATTATCAAAATTTTTATTGTAATAAATTTTAATCCATACACATTAAGTAAATTTGTGAAATTAAAATCCACTCCTTCTGTTATTTTCAATAATTTTTTAAAAAAACCCAATTAAAGGGCTTCACTAATTTCCCCCGGTTCAAGAAGGACCAACGGGGCAAAAATTTAAAAGGGAAAAAATTTCATTTTTCTGAATGTAACTAATTATGTACATAACAGTAAATGATAACAAAGTTTAATTATTATTTATCAATGTTACATAGACAAGTAGGAATTTGGGACACCTAGGTCGAAAAAAAATGTCCCCCTTCGATACCTACACTGTCATAACCACAAGTTGCTCTAGACCTATTAATTAAATGAAATATACATACACCAGGAATACTGGTAAATATATAAATTTGTGGACTGTATATTAAAAATAATAAATGGTTATTTTATATACACAATTACATAACAGAAGGAAAATTATATCTTAATATCACTTACCCAAATTTTACTGGAGATTAATGTGCATCATACTCAGAAAACCTCACTAACTAAATCTATGAAAATGCTGGCCAGAATTACACACAAATCTAGAGAGCTTATCTGAGGTTCCTGGAGCTGTCTTGTCCAGTCGTCTGATATCTCAAGTTATGCAGGAATGCACATCCACCAATTTCGCCTCCTATTTGAGAGGTGTCAACGCAATTTTAACCTCTAGAGCACGAAAAATTCTTCCCATTACACCAACGTTTGTACAAAATTCAAAACCAAGATGGCGAGTGTCTTCTTTTTTTCGATAACATACTTCTTTTAAAAATACAATATAGGGCATCTATTTACCTATAAATTACCGTATTTCCGGAAAATGTATACAGTATTTTCCACACACCTGTCAGTGTGTACAATGAAAGTCATACAC
The DNA here is from genome assembly GCF_026875155.1 of Cherax quadricarinatus. Lineage (NCBI taxonomy): Eukaryota > Metazoa > Arthropoda > Malacostraca > Decapoda > Parastacidae > Cherax > Cherax quadricarinatus. Next base: position 29,014,183 of record NC_069450.1, read on the forward strand.
CTGTCAGTGTGTATACTGAAAGTCATACACCTGTCGGTGTGCATACTGAAAGTTATAAACCTGTCGGTGTGTATACTGAAAATCATACACCTGTCAGTGTGTATACTGAAAGTCATACACCTGTCAGTGTGTATACTGAAAGTCATACACCTGTCGGTGTGCATACTGAAAGTCATACACCTGTCGGTGTGTATACTGAGTCATACACCTGTCGGTGTGTATTCTCTTAGATAAAGGCAAATGTTTGAGTGTTTTAGAAATACAATTTAAAATTTTAACTACTAGGGAAAATATAGATTTTAAGTCTGATTTTGATTTTAACCCGAAGTGCAACAGCCAAGGTCAGTGAGGCGAGAAATTCCTTCCTGGATGTGCCTTGATGCCGGTGAAGGGCTCTTGATCCAAGAACCTGTACCATTCCTGATTACTCCCCGTTCCCCAAGCGACGTGTGACCCATGTGGGTTGAGCGCTTTCCCCTGATAAAAACAATTGTGATTAACGTGTAAGGAGTATTCATATATGAATACTTACGCTGGGCTGCGACAGGAAGGACGGAGAAGAGGAAGAAGAGGAGGAAGAGGAAGAGAAGGAGGGGGAGCTGTCTGGGGTATACCCCCACTCCCCCCCATCTTCCTGCAATCATGACGTCACAACATTAACCTGGAACAAGACAAGTATTCACTTACTATCCGAAGAAGACAATTATCTCAGTGAAAATTATAAGAAATAATGTTATAGCGGAGACAATTCTAGGAGACAAATGGAGGAGAATGTTTTTATTTTTTTTAGCTAACACATGTAAATATAAATCACTCATTTTACATTATTCCTAATATATATCATTTATAGTATAATAGTAAGGTATTCAATGGACTCCAATGATCATAGGTTCTCTACACATTTATGTATGATAATCTATGTAACTATTTGTATATACCTAAATAAACTCACTTATACAAATGAGCTGTTGAATCTCGGTATTAAATTTGCTTTAAGCCATCAAATAGTGGAGCCAACAAGGCCTTATTTTCACAAATAATGATGACCTGGTGTGAAATGTAACAGTATCGATGACAGTAAATTCAGATCACAACCTAACTGGAGTTCAGACTTGTATGGCCAGGAGTACCGACCAACAAAATACAAACAGTTATGAGGTTGCTGTCACCAAATTCAACTTTATCAACTGGGAAGGCATCTTTAACATGGATCCAAATCAGCGTCAAGAAGGGATAAACTCTGTGGCACTTGAAGTACGTTCAAGGTACATTTTTCAAGGAAAACAGAAGAGAGGATGTAAACTAGAAGAGAGACGTTCCATCTACAGGAAAAAGCGAAGAGTCACATAGCTTTTCGATGGGGCTAGACTATCTGAAGTGCAACATAAACTATTTAATTCAATTTAAAAGAATCATACAGGATCCAGGAGAGACAGGAGATAAAAACAATTAATGAAATAGAAAGAATTTAAAAATATTTCTTCTCAAATACCAAATCCAAGGCAAAAACCATATCCAGTATTGGGCTCTTGTTCTAACAAGATGGGACTTACACTGATGACAACAAAGAAATGACTGAAATACTGATGTCTCGATATGACTATTTAAGTTAGCTGTTACTCAGACTGAAGGTCGACAATCGGAACTATTTTTTTTTTTTTGGACGAGACTCAAAACCTTGTCAATATTTCCAAAATTTCTGACATAAACAACACCAATGGACTTTGAAAAAGCGATTAACATGCCCATGCATTCTGCTCCAGGCCCAGACTCGTAGAACTCAGTATTCATCAAGAACTGCCAGTTGTAGAGGAGGCCAGTGGTCTGAGGTGCGACTAATCTCTCTCGCGGAGGTGTGTGGTTGGGGCTCCCTTCTTCTGTACGTGTGTCGTCCGGTCTTAAATAAGGAAAGACCTCGTCATCTCGAGGTCGTTTTTAATTCATCACTGTGGTTTTCTTCACGGGGGGTGCCACACCACAAGAGGTGTGTTGTTATGCGAGCATCAACCTCTGGCGCAACTTTGATGCTAGCCTGTCACGGTGGACAGTGGACTGGGCTACTGTAGAGAGCTCAACTAAATGAACCCGGGTTCGATTACTAGGCGGAGAGGAGAAGTAGGGAAATAAGTCATTGACTTTTTTGGGGGAGTTATCCTAGGTTCTCTACACATTTGCTGCTATGTAGGATAATCTATATAGCTATATTTGTGTATACCTTAATAAACCTACTTATTCTGCCCATGTTTTCCCTAGCAGTAAGAAAAGCACTGGGTTTTAGTCAACTATTGTGGGTCACATCCCAAAGTATTAATAAAGAACTATAGTGGAAAAATAAGGATTACACTGATTTATTTTCCAGAGTTATTCTGGGTTTTTCAAGGTTATTAACCCTCCTGGGTTAATAATCCAAATCAAGTTATCCTACGTTAAAGACTCGCTTGCAACACAGCTTGCAACACTGGCAGGTAAAGCATCAATGTTGATCAAGGGGTTGCGCTTTTATGCCGGAGAAGAACACGATACATACACGTTCAAAACGTTTACCGAAGGAGAAGTTTTGCTACTGGCGAAAGGAGCCAGAATTGCTCTTCAGGCCTCATTTTCTCCCATTCCCCCGGACGATGTAAAGCCCATACGGTTTAATGCTTCTTTATAATAACTGGTACAATGAGGTGGCGGTGGTGTTTTATTCGTCAGGAAAAAGGATATGAGCGTCCTGATACCTCAGAAAACTACCTGACACTTGTAATAGTGGTCAGCTAGCTCCAGAAAATATTAAAAATATAAATGTCCACTACAAAAAAAACCCACACATGGGAGAACGAAACTGATGACGCTTCGGTCCGACTTGGACCATTATCTAGTCCAAGTCGGACCGAAACGTGGCCAGTCTCACTCGCCTATGTTCGGATTATTTGCATTTTGTACCAATGACGGTACTGTGCATTTTTGTTCTCTAAGTATGGTAACTTTCCCGTCCACTCAGTTAATGATGACAAATACGAGGGAAAAAAATATATACAGTGATTTCTATTTTAATAAAATGAAAGTTCAAAGTGTTTTTCTATTTATTTAGGCTGAGATTTGCTCACCTTGACTCGTTTAACCACAGAAAATTTCCAGCCACCAATTTCGATCACAGTCTCTAAACCCATATTAAACATAATCTCACCCACAAATAGATCGATAACTGCTGAGTCTGGCCACTACGACCCTGAGATTATTATTGTAATCATAAAGGTCATAACGGCCCTGGAGTATACCTGGTGAGGGTTTCGGGGGGTCAACGCCCCCGCGGCCCGGTCTGCGACCGATCCTGAGGAATTTCTCAAAAATAGAAACAAGAACCGGGAGAGGAAACTCAAATTACCCTCAACACTCTTCAGGAGGTCCAGTCTGTCAGTCACTCAGCTGCAGTCTTCCAACCACGTCACGTACCGTATTTTCCGGCATACAAGGTGCGCCATTTTTCCAATGAAAAGTCTTAGAAAATCAGCCTGCGCCTTATATGCTCAAGGTCAGGGTCAAGGGTAGGCTTTGTGTTAGGCATTAGCGTAAAGTAAGAGTTTAATTAACCCTTAAATATTACTTATTTACCATTATGATACGTCTGTTGTGCGCCTTATATGCCGGAAAATACGGGATATATATATATATATATATATATATATATATATATATAATATATAATATATATATATATATATATATATATATATATATATGGGAACTGCCTGATCAAAACTATGCCATAGGAAACGAAACACTTTTTATCTGTAATTTTTCTGTTATTCCCGCCATGGTGATCCTCGGTGGTAATTTTACCTGCGTGGTAGATCTCACCAATATGTAAATAACACAGTGCTGGTTATGGCATTTTTGTTGTGAAGACGTTTCGCCACACTAGGACGAAACGTCTTCAACTGAACTGACAAAATTCCTGGTGGACGAAATGGCTTCAGAATAAAAATGGTACAAGTGGTCCTTGATGCTGGGATTAGCGAGGCCTCATGATTATGTTAATGTTTATGAAGTTATTATCACAGGGAAGTGGACACTTAACGCATCCACTCAGGACAACAGTCATAACTAAGTGCTAAGCCCGACGAGGGTCATACAGCAGCAATGAAAACGTTTCGGTCCTTGAACCCTGACCACATCGAATACTTGTGTTTACTTTCCTCCCTCAACCTGCTGGAACACATTTACCGTCTTACTGCACATTATTAATGTGTTTGAGAAACTGGTCATCGTAATTAATTTTCGCCGAATATTTAAAAAGTGTTAGTGGACTAGTGTGGGTCGCATCCTGGAGTATTATCCTGGAGTATTAGGGGGTCAACGCCCCTGCGGCCCGGTCTGAGACCAAGCCTCGGGGATAAAATTGACCTAATTTGCGGGATATGCTTTGCGTAAGAAGCGGCTTTCTATATAGCAGTATGTCATTGATATCAGCTATGGTCTGTATACCTTGTACATGTACTTGTAGAAATAAAGATTATTATTATTAAGATGATCAGCTGTTATTCAAGCCTTTAAACGTGTCATTACTCAATGGTCAAATGCTCCTGGATACATCTGGGAATCTATATTTTGGAAACATTTTGCCCACCAGTGACTTTTTCAATTCAATATAGAGAAGAAATTATCCCTCCTGGATCCGCCCCGTAAGAACAATTTTTTTAATGTGACGGTAATAAATGGGGAGAACTAAACGAGGAATTTTTAACATGATGCCAGCAAAGACCTTCGTTCTCTATTGATAATAAAAGTGAAAGGACGGAGAAGAAAAATGGTGTCCACGAAGTACAACACAAACTGTTGTTGAATGTTTTTTCAACCTCCCTTTACAAAATATTTTCAATTTGAAACCTTCGGTGAAGAAATTACATAACTTGCGATCTTGGCTTAAATAGCAACGTTCATCTTGCCATATAGGACAATTGAAAATTTGTGTATGCAATAATTTCGCCAAAATCATTCTGAACCTAACGAAAAAAAATATATTTCATTGTGTTTGTTTAGTATTAAATTATTGTAAACAAATCTAAAATATATTTAGTTGGGTTAGGCTAAAATAAATTGCTCTTGTTGTAATAAGGTTAGGTAAGTTTTCTAAGTTTCTTTTGGTGCAAAATTAAAAATTTTACATTAACATTAATGAAAAAAATATATCTTTGAACGTATAAGAGAAAATTTTGGAAAGGACTAAATTTTAAATGAGTTCTTGCTAATTGACCAGTTTTACATATTCGGCACGACATTAATATATATATATATATATATATATATATATATATATATATATATATATATATATATATATATATATATATATATATATATATATATTATACACATACAAGTGGATTAATACATAAAAGACTTATTTCTTCACTCTGGATACTTTTACCGTCCCGAGTCTACAGTGACAATCACATAACACTTTAAAAACGATTTCTTTAAAAATCCTCAAAGACCTTTGTTGAGGAGTAAGACTTTCACTGGAGTCATGATGAAACAAGTATTACAAGCTGTGGTGTTAACTTGTGTGTTGTCCATGGCCCTCTGCCTCGTAAACCTGAGTGCCACGGGACGATGACTTGTTGCCTCGTAAACGTTAATACCTCGTTAGTTAATACCAAGTAAAGATGACCTCTTGCCTCTTAAATTTTAGTGTCAGGTAAAGATTTCTTGGGTATTATACTCCGGTTAATGGCAAGTGAAGATGCTGTCAGGGAATATTGTTTTGCTTTCCAAATAACTCTGTTTCTGCTTCTAAAATCAGCTTTGTTGTTCAAGATGTTATTTTCCGACATATCTCTTGCGCAGATCATAGACTCCAAGACACACATGCCAAGCCTTCATTGGAAATGAAATATTACAGGAAGAACAACTGCATTAAGAAACAGAGAAGGAAGTAAACACAGATATATGCCTGTGAGAGTACACATCTTTAAAGGTCTGTCGGTTTAATAGCTTTGTCAGCATCTGTGACAAAAAGTTTGGAGGACTCTGTGCAAGGTTTTGGAAGGGTTTTCTTCAACATAAACCATACCCCCGGCCGGGATTGAACCCGCGGTCATAGAGTCATTACGATTTCTTAAGTCAGTTTTCTTCAACATATTAACACCAGTGACGGCATTTCTTTCAATGACTCGACCTCTGATGCTTAAAATATCGAGTTCTTACCTAATGTTAAGTGTTTATATACATATATTATGCAAAATTCGCCAACAAGTGATATAAAATGCAAACCACGGGGGACACACACACACACACACACACACACACACACACACACACACACACACACTAGGTTGTTCCTCACTGCTTCGTTTATAATTTTCCAGTCCTTCAAGCTTTCTGTCTGACACAAGAGTAAGTAAATATGCGACATAGTCACTTAGTGATCTAATGTAAGGAAGAGATATCATTATCACCATTCTCACATTATTATTATTATAATCAAGGGAGAAGCGCTAAACCCGGAGGATTATACAGCGCCTGGGGGGGGGGATGTGGAAGGCATTCAGGCTTAATTCGAGGAACTGGAGCACAGATCCAATTCCCTAAATCAAGAGCCCCTCACCAACATCAAGGAACCTTCCTTGAGGGGGGACCATTCTCACAGAAGCACCATTTCTGGAGTAATAACCTGCCACAGCTCTAAGTGCTCTCAACCTTTATATGCATTGGCGACAAAGTCTGGTTGCAAGAAGTTCCAACAGAGGGATCCCAAATCCGAGACATCTGTATTTGGTTACATTTTCGATGCGCAGTCCGCAGAACAGCGCCTCCCTGTCGGGGTAAACGCCTCTTGTCTCAGTTTTCTCAGTCGAGACGACCAGTTCCAGGTCCAAGATCTACCTGGAGGGTATTCCGGGGATCAACGCCCCCGCGGCTCGGTCCACGACCAGGCCTCCCGGTGGATCAGGGCCTGATCAACCAGGCTGCTGCTGCTGCCCACACGTAGTCCAACGTATGAACCACAGCCCGGCTGAATCAGCACCGACTAAGTATTTGTCCAGCTCCCTCTTGAAAACAGGCAGGGGGCCTATTGGTAATTCCCTTTATGCTTGGTGGGAGGCTGTTGAACAATCTTGGGCCTCGGACATTTATGGTGTTTTCTCTTAGTATACCAATGGTGCCCCTACTTTTCAATGTGGGTATTTTGCATTGCCTGCCAAGTCTTTTACTTTTGTAGGGAGTGATTTGTGTGCAGATACGGGACCATTCCTTCTAGGATTTTCCAGGTGTAGATTATGATACATCTCTCGCCTGCGTTCCAACGAGTACAGGTCAAGTGCTTCCAAGCACTATAATTATAACCTTAATTTTTAAAAGGGTGGACCTGTAAGCCAGCGGAAGCCCTCAGCCAGATGACCAAAAGTTCCAGTGGAGGGTCATCATATGATTAAGACCCGCGTTAGGTAAGGTTTGTCAGGAAACACTTGCCCTGTTTCCTGACAAACCTTACCTAACCTAAGCTAACAATAGGTCCTAACACGAATCTAATACAGTTGGGTACTGGAGAACTCGGTGACGCCAATCATTATATCAACAAAATTCATCTTGTAATGAGTGGGCTGCCATGGCATAACACATAACAAAGCGGTAATTGAGGGCATTAAATAAGGCCGGACGTGGGATGCCTTCCTGTCTAGTTCCTAATTCAGTCTTTAGCTACAATTCTCTGCCTCTGGAGAAGCACTGAAGACAACGGAGAAGCCATCCCCTAGGACGTTATGTTTTATTTGTCAGGAAACAACACAGGGTTTCCAGATACTGATCTAGACCACATTTTTTTTGAGAGCGGGGGGAGGAGAAAGGATGGGGGGAGAATCTTCAGGTGTTTCACATTTCATATTTACGGCGACAAAATTTGGTGTCCTTAAGTGGAAACGAATGAACGCAAATAATAAATGGAAACAAATATGGGAAGCAAACACGGGAGATGGTTCTAGTAATGACTGCACCAACTTTCCTTGTCCCACATACTGTAGTGGTGAGCCGGGCTCTCACACCGGACCCACCTGACACACACACTAAGCCTGCACCAGTTGCTGTCTTACTGTCATCTGCTGCCACAAACCTGCAACTGACCTCCAAATGAATCTAATAAAAAGTTAAATATACGATGCATACTTACATCTGGTCACAGACCTCGCCGCGGGGGTGTTGACCCCCGAAACCCTCTCCAGGTATACTCCAGGTATACATCTAAGACTTCTCCAGCAGAAGAGGGCAAATTATTAACATTGTTAAATTTTCCTTTTGGAGAGTAAGTTTGTTAAAATTTACGATGATTTATAAGCTTCCATATTGTAAACAAGAGCTGCCGGGTCTGGACCGCTAGTGCTGACAAGAGCTGCCGGGTCTGGACCGCTGGTGTTGACAAGAGCTGCCGGGTCTGGACCGCTGGTGTTGACAAGAGCTGCCGGGTCTGGACCGCTAGTGCTGACAAGAGCTGCCGGGTCTGGACCGCTGGTGTTGACAAGAGCTGCCGGGTCTGGACCGCTGGTGTTGACAAGAGCTGCCGGGTCTGGACCGCTGGTGTTGACAAGAGCTGCCGGGTCTGGACCGCTGGTGTTGACAAGAGCTGCCGGGTCTGGACCGCTGGTGTTGACAAGAGCTGCCGGGTCTGGACCGCTGGTGTTGACAAGAGCTGCCGGGTCTGGACCGCTGGTGTTGACAAGAGCTGCCGGGTCTGGACCGCTGGTGTTGACAAGTCAGTCAGATAAAATTGCACAACCTTCCCAGGGATTAATGTTAATCACATTCACTCAGCATGACCCAAACTCGGCGCTTCGCGTGTCTTCTCGATGACTACACGGAATTAAAACGTAAATGGTTGGTTGATGTATTAGTTTAAAGTTTATAGATTATACGAGGGCTATAAAGGCTGTATACAACCAGTTCACCACCAGTCAACAATACCTTAATCCCTATCATAGGGTTTAAAATAAACTCTTAATGTATATACACTGAGACTTATACACCTCTCAGTGTATATACTGTATTCTTCCGACACCTAAATTCTTAATTATCTATAAAGGTTACACGATGATCATTAAGGCTGCAAGTAATCTGTCCACCATTAGTCAGGACAACTCCAATATCTTATTTGCTATTAACTTTGATCATACAATCACTGAGATACAGCTGAAGAAACTGTGATACAATAATTCTTTTCTCCATCTCTTTCTTTACCCCTTCTTCCTTTTCTTCTTGCTCGCCCCCTTCCTTCTCCTCCTCTTTCGTCTCCTTTTCCTTTCTCCTCCTCTCCTTTTCCTCTACCTCTCCTCTTTCTCATCCTCTTTCAATCTTCTCTTTCTCCTCTTGTGACTGGCTTTAATCCTTCAACGTTGATATTGAGCTGCATTAGATCTTTATACCGCATTCCACAGTATTCATTTTGCCTGTATTGAGGTAAAAAGAGCTCGCTTTAGGAGACACGGGGATATCTCTCGGGGATATCTCTCGGATCGCGCAGCGACTAAGCGCATATAGTTGTCGAGGCGTCCTGCTCTCTGCAGAGCTTTATAAAGTTAAAACTTCGTGAAACTCTACACGAAACGAAACGTCAACACAAAAAGTTTTTTTTTTCTGAACTTGAGTCTCAGAGTGGTGCCGACAGCACGCCTCTGAGTCCGGGTTAACATGTGTTAAATTTCCCATGCCTCAGTCCACGTTCTTCACTGGCTGATAAGCTATTGTTTGTGAGAGAGCTGCTTAAGGAAACTCATAGCTCAAACACTGACAGCTCTATGGCCGAAAGCTAACATGGCTCCCATGAAAGGTTCATAATAACAGAATGTCAGCAATTCACACTAAGTGCTCGGAGTTCGAGCGCTCCATAAGGCCGTCAGGAGATTAAAAGAACCTCGCTTAATTACCAGATATAAATGCCTGATATAGCCAGATATATATATATATATATATATTATATACAAGATATAATCACATGTACCGTAAAAGGGTAACTTATGATAATCGATTACTTTTTACTAATGAACTTGCTGACACTAAGGTTTTCAACGTTATTTTAAAAGGCAAAACTGATCATGCAAAGTGCATCACAACACTGCTGCACGGAATACTAATTAAGGCACTATATTTCATAGTACGTCACTGCACTGGTCACAGCATGTCACTGCACTGGTCACAGCATGTCACTGTACTGGTCACAGCATGTCACTGCACTGGTCACAGCATGTCACTGTACTGGTCACAGCATGTCACTGCACTGGTCACAGCATGTCACTGTAATGGTCACAGCATGTCACTGTACTGGTCACAGCATGTCACTGTACTGGTCACAGCATGTCACTGTACTGGTCACAGCATGTCACTGCACTGGTCACAGCATGTCACTGCACTGGTCACAGCATGTCACTGCACTGGTCACAGCATGTCACTGCACTGGTCACAGCATGTCACTGTACTGGTCACAGCATGTCACTGCACTGGTCACAGCATGTCACTGCACTGGTCACAGCATGTCACTGTACTGGTCACAGCATGTCACTGTCTCAGTAGTAGTAACCAGTTACCAGTCTCAGTAGTAGTAACCAGTTACCAGTAACCTGTCACCCCAGCGAGAGTCACACCCACCACTCTCTCCCACCACCACCAGCCATCCACTCATCTACCTGTGGTTGTTTGCACCCTTGTACCGGGTCCTAGTACTGTTTTGGCTCACATAATTGGTCAAGAGATTGTAGCTGGTGCCACCGATAAAGGCAGTTATGTGAGTTCGTCTAGAACGCACATTTCTTCACGACAACAGTGTGAGTGGAAGAGGAAACACCGCCCGCCCACAGGACAATATCCCCGCCCTATCACCAGTACTCACCGCCCGTCTACTACTCCCGACTTCAGTGATAATTTTCTTGAGACATTTTTCTTGCATTTAAAGACATTTGCGTGTGTGAGACATTTATAGTAAAATTGCTTGTGTACTCTAAACCTTGTGTTTTCAGTTTTTCTTTGACTCGTTAATTTTTACAATATTTTTCAGTGTTTTCACTTATCTTATATTTTTATTCTGTGTTTTTCTTTATGCTACTCCTGTCTCTAGTAAGTATTATTGTGTAGTGTACCAGTCAGTCACTCTGTGTGAAGTGATTCATTTTTTTTTATTGTATTGTCATTGTATTTCATGCAGTGATATTTACCCCAGTATACCACATTTTCCATTTATTGCTATGTGTGTCTTTTTTTTTTTCGTATGCCAACATTATTATTATAATCAAGGGGGAAGCGCTAAACCCGAAGGAGTATACAGCGCCTGGGGGGGGGGATGTGGAAGGCATTTAGGCTTAATTCGGGGAACTGGAGCACAGATCCAATTCCCTAAATCAAGAGCCCCTCACCAACATCAAGGAACCTTCCTTGAGGGGTCGTATGCCAACAGTGTCTCATTCCTCTAATTTTTTCGCAGACTGTGTACCATTATTTTTGCCAGCAAATTTTTGTCGTATCAGTCACAGCAAGATTTTGTTGTATCCACAGCAGGATTTTGTTGTAAGAATATATTTTAATGAAGTGTGCTCCGTCACTGTAAGTGTTATATTCCCTGTTTTGTTCCTGTGTTTTATTTTTTATAATTCTTGAACAAATTCACTCTTGATGCAATTTCAATTACTTTTAACGTAAAGTGTTTTTCTTACTCTGTTTGAGTAAATTGTTTTGTCTAATTTACAATTAAGAGTTAAAGTGTTCAATCAGTTTATTTTTTTGGTCTTCATATTTTAATTCATTATTTTACCTGAGTTTTCCCAGTGACACTTTATTACTGCAGTGATTATTTCTATACTTTATTTTGTTGCACTTGTTCTGAAGTGAATTATTTTGTTGAACTTGTTCTGCAGTGAATTATTTTCTTTTATTGATATTTTGTGAATTATATTTTAATTTTGTCTATGCATTCTTAGAAAATATTTAAAATTTCCCAGTTAACAATTTAATAATTTTATTGTACACTTTCACATTGATTTAAAATTTAATTAATTAATTTTTTATTAGCAAGAGTAAAGACAGCTCATTTTGAATTTAATTCAGTCTCCAGTAATATTTTTACTTGTATATTTCAATGTAAATTTTTTTTTCTTGGTCAATAGTCCTTTAAATTGAGTTTTCCTTCCTCTTGCAGTGTATCTTAGATATTAATTTTTTATTATTTCTGCAGAATTAGTTGTATATCTTTTCATTTCAATTCTAGAATTTTATATCATTTTTATTGTTCATTATTTTTGCCTTATGTCCTTGAGTAAGTTCCCTGAGATCATGTCCCAGTCACTTTTGAATGTTCACTTAGTGTATTATGCCAGTCAAAGTCAATATGATTCAGTCCACAGTACCAACATTCCCTTACTGACTGAAAGACAATACCTAGCCTTTGAGCAATGTGTTTGTTCTCACAGCTTGTATCTGAGATTTGTTAAAGTGCTGCGAAATGTGAAGTTCAGATTAAGTTCCTATAGATCCGTGAATTACTTATTAACGTAGCCGAGCGGTCAGGCACTAGTAATACTGTCACTCCTGTCTGGACTCCAGCCACAATATCATGCACGCACGATAGTGCTCTACTATCCTTGCGATGGCGACTTGTTCAAGTATTCGTTCCTTCCCAGGGGACGCTTTGAGAAGAACTTTACTTGCAACGAGTTATGCCATCTCTTGCTGATGCCACAAGCCGTGCAGAAAGACGTTTCTGTGGCTAGTGTGCTCACTTGAGTGTTGTTGTTGTCCGTGTTTCAGATTGTGATCCCATCCTAGTTGACAGTAATCAGTGCATTGTAAGAAGTTATTTCTCGAGTAACTTCCACGTTGTTAAAGTTTGTAAGTGTAGTTTCTTTATAGTTGATACCTCGTGTCACTGTGTGCGACTCAGAATATCAGCATTGTTCACCATGTTCATTTCTTTTCTCCTGTGCTTGTAGTTTGAGATAGTAGATTCGTTCTCCCTTGCTCATATTGCGTGTTATAGCGTTAATTTTTCAACCGGGGGGAGTCATCCACTCCACCGAGTTTGTTCATTCCTCCAGTAAGAAAGAACCGATCCCTTGTGTTCTGGTGATTCGATTCCTGCTCCAGGAAGATCTTATTCTGACTGTGAAGCCACCAGCACCCATCAGTGACTTTCTCATGAACCAAGAATTACTGTATCGAACTGCCGAGTTGGGTACTCCTAGCAGAAGAGTATACCAGTTAGTAATTCCACAGTCACTAGTGAATGTAGCCTTACAGCTAGTTCACGATGTACCAGGTGTTGCACACCCTGGTATGGATCGTTCAGTAAAACAAGCCAGATTGAAATACTTTTGGCCTCGTATGGCAACTGATATTTCTGAGTATGTTAAGAAATGTAGTGTCTGCATGCAACATAAAGGCAATGCTAATGGTCCTAATCCAAATCCAAGTGTATCCAACTACTAGCGAACCTTGGGAAAGAGTTGCGCTAGATTTGTTAACTAATTTCCGATGTTCCCTCCAAGGTAACAAAACATCTGTGTGTTATGGTAGACCATTTCACCAGATATTGCGAGTTAGTTCCTATTGCAGATAAGACTGCCGAGACAGTAGCTAAAGCGTTTTAAAGAACGCATTATCTGCAGGCATACCACCCCTAAGTCCCTAGTAACAGATAATGGAGGTGAATTCTGTAATGAAATTCTTGAAAATTTGTGTACCTTGTACAAGATCTCTAAATCCACCATTGTTCCTCATCATCCTGCCAGCAATGGGTTAGCGGAACGAACCAATAAGAAAGTACTTGATGTCTTGAGAGCCACTATCAATCCCAACAGTGAAACTTGGGATGAAGTTATACCTGATGTGCAGTGTGCTATAAAATTCTGCTTACAATGTTTCTATAGGTGACACTCCACATTATGCATTGTATGGTGTAGATAAACGTTTGCCTTATGAGTTGTTATATTCTAATCCGAAACCAAATTACAACCCTGATGATTTCGTAGCAACTCGTACCAGCTTAGCTCAAAGTGTTTTTAGAAGAATCCGTGAAACACTTCATAAATCAACAGCTGAATTTACAAGAGTCGCAAATACTCGAGTAAAGCCATCCAAAATCAAAGTAGGTTCGAGAGTTATGCTGACTAACTTTAACAAAACGTCTGCAATGCCAAAGCTTGATCAAAAGTTTGTTGGTCCTTATCGAGTAGTTGAACATATCACTGGTAATAAGTATAAGGTTAGAGAGATTAGTACTGGTCAGTATAAAGAATCGCATTTGGATCATATGAAGTTAGTATGTGATGATAATGATGTTCCAACCCAGACTAATGTGACAGACTCTGACAATCCTCCTGATCCTGTACTCTCTTCCTCTGATACTCAGTCAGATGATCAACCTGAATGTCGTTATTCCCTACGTACACGACAGGTATTGAGAAATCCTCAAGTATCATTTGTAACTTCCAATTCAGATTTGCCTCAAATACAGCATGAGTTAGCCAATGCTACAGAGTTTGATCCTCCCAGAGATGACACCCATTCTGCATATGCCAATCTTACCCTAGCAGAGTTGGGGTTAAATGTAAATAACCTGTATAGATGAATAATTACAGTATCAACTTATCAGTATTCAAGAATTTTTTTTTTTTTGTGTTCATGTTCTCTCCGCATTCTGAGAGTTAACAGTCTAGATTTGCGTGCACCGAATCTGCCTTTCTGTTAAACACTCTTTCTTTGTATATATTCCTTCCTCAGAATCCGTAGATCACACGAATACAGATCGATCGATCAAAATTTTTGTTTTTATCACTTGTAATCTCAATGTTGAGTTCGTTGTTCATTTGTTGAGTTTTAAGTTGTACTATAGTATACCTTGTATTGCATTACAGTTTCAGTTACGTAAGCTTTCATTCCAATGTTCTACTTATGTATCTATAATGTTTCATGTTGTGTACTTTGACATTGTATAGAATCAGCCCAAGCCGTATACCTGCCATCTTTAGTTTGTATTAGTTGTATGTCGGGACGACATACGTTAGCGTCGCCGAGCTCTCAGTAGTAGTAACCAGTTACCAGTCTCAGTAGTAGTAACCAGTTACCAGTAACCTGTCCGTTGACTCAACGACCAACCGTCTTGAGTCACGGTCTATCATATTGTGCTGAGCTGACACTATTTCAAAAGACCCACTACGGGGTACTGGCCAGCCGGCTAGTCAGTATTACGAGTGTAACCAAGGAGATAGGTAACGGCTGCGGGCTCTGTCCACATAACAGTAATTATAAGTAATAACAGCCTACGTGAGTATTTCTTCCCTAATCCACGTATCGAACTCCCACATGATAACTGCACTGGTCACAGCATGTCACTGTACTGGTCACAGCATGTCACTGCACTGGTCACAGCATGTCACTGCACTGGTCACAGCATGTCACTGCACTGGTCACAGCATGTCACTGCACTGGTCACAGCATGTCACTGTACTGGTCACAGCATGTCACTGCACTGGTCGCAGCATGTCACTGCACTGGTCACAGCATGTCACTGCACTGGTCACAGCATGTCACTGTACTGGTCACAGCATGTCACTGCACTGGTCACAGCATGTCACTGTACTGGTCACAGCATGTCACTGCACTGGTCACAGCATGTCACTGTACTGGTCACAGCATGTCACTGCACTGGTCACAGCATGTCACTGCACTGGTCACAGCATGTCACTGCACTGGTCACAGCATGTCACTGCACTGGTCACAGCATGTCACTGCACTGGTCACAGCATGTCACTGCACTGGTCACAGCATCACCCTGGACACTTTCACTCACAGAACGACCACAGCCTCACGGACTGTAGACTGTTCTGCTCTCTAAACTCTTATGACACTGTTTTTGTTCTCCGTCTGAAGACTGACACCTTCACCACCCACCCTGAGGCTCTGAAGGGCTCTTGATCCAGGGAACTAGCTCTACCCTCCCCTCCCTTGGATGAAACCTGGTGGACTACCATTTCGCTAGCGCTGTGTGACTAATAATAATAATAATAATAATAATAATAATAATAATAATAATAATAATAATAATAATAATAATAATGCTACCTCTATAAACACTATTTTATAACATACAAAATAGATTTTGTATATTACAGAAAAGTCAAAGTCGTATTGTATTGTATCAGTCTGCTGTTGCCACGACCTTCAGCAACATCACGTGTTCACACTGTTCTTCAGTTGTTCCTGCATTGTTCTTATCTCTGGTATTGTTCTTACCCTTGGGTGATGTCTTTACCCCAGGTATTGTTCTTACCCCCGGTGTTGTTCTTACCCCCAGGTGCCAACCCCGTCACCGAGGGACCAACTGCCACAAAGTAAACTGTAACAGGAACTGAAAGACACTATCTTCATCATGTATACATTTCTCAGCGAGGTTTCTGCCGTCATAGTGCCTGTATAATCTGACGTTGTGGTCAGTGCTGGCCTGCACACAACCTTGACCCTTATGCTGGTGAAGACAAGGTCGATATTACGTTACTTCCTCTCTCATAATTTTCACAGTGCAACGTCAATGCTGGCCCTGTACACCTTCTGAGTACTTTAGAACCTACGGAGTACTATACAACGTACACCGTACACACTTAGAAAATGAGGACTGTGTCTGGCTATACAAATGATTTGCCTGTACGTCTCCCTAGGTCTGGTTAACTGAATGCGTAAATCTGGCATGTTAACCGTGGTTACTGTCAGCTGGAGACAGGGCAGCCCCAGGCTAGTGTGATGTAGCGAGTTATACTGTGTACCAGATACAAGTGTGTAACAGCAAGTGTCTCCCCCAGCTGAACATCAAAATGGTATACAATACCGACAGGTTGTTAGGTAAGACACATATGCAACAGTTAGACAACTTTATTCCGAAACGTTTCGCCTACACAGTAGGCTTCTTCAGTCGAATACAGAAAGTAGGCAGGAAAAGTAGAGATGTGAAGACGATGTAATCAGTCCATCACCCTTAAAGTCGTAGAATTTGAGGTTGTCAGTCCCTCGGCCTGGAGAAGTTCAGTTCCATAGTCCCAGCTACAAGCGTGTCTCCCCCAGCTACAAGCGTGTCTCCCCCAGCTACAAGCGTCTCCCCCCCCAGCTACAAGCGTGTCTCCCCCAGCTACAAGCGTGTCTCCCCCAGCTACAAGCATGTCTCCCCCAGCTACAAGCGTGTCTCCCCCAGCTACAAGCATGTCTCCCACAGCTACAAGCATGTCTCCCCAGCTACAAGCATGTCTCCCCCAGCTACAAGCATGTCTCCCCAGCTACAAGCATGTCTCCCCCAGCTACAAGCATGTCTCCCCCCAGCTACAAGCGTGTCTCCCACAGCTACAAGCGTGTCTCCCCCAGCTACAAGCGTGTCTCCCCCAGCTACAAGCGTGTCTCCCCCAGCTACAAGCGTGTCTCCCCCAGTTACAAGCATGTCTCCCCCAGCTACAAGCATGTCTCCCCAGCTACAAGCGTGTCTCCCCAAGCTACAAGCGTGTCTCCCCCAGCTACAAGTGTGTCTCCCCCAGCTACAAGTGTGTCTCCCCCAGCTACAAGCGTGTCTCCCCCAGCTACAAGCGTGTCTCCCCCAGCTACAAGTGTCTCCCCCCAGCTACAAGCGTGTCTCCCCCAGCTACAAGCGTGTCTCCCCCAGCTACAAGTGTGTCTCCCCAGCTACAAGTGTGTCTCCCCCAGCTACAAGTGTGTCTCCCCCCAGCTACAAGCGTGTCTCCCCCAGCTACAAGTGTGTCTCCCCCAGCTACAAGTGTGTCTCCCCCAGCTACAAGCATGTCTCCCCCAGCTACAAGTGTGTCTCCCCCAGCTACAAGCGTGTCTCCCCAGCTACAAGCGTGTCTCCCCCAGCACAAGCGTGTCTCCCCCACTACAAGTGGTCTCCCCCAGCACAAGTGTGGTCCCCCCCAGCTACAAGCGTGTCTCCCCCAGCTACAAGTGTGTCTCCCCAGCTACAAGTGTGTCTCCCCCAGCTACAAGCATGTCTCCCCAGCTACAAGTGTGTCTCCCAGCTACAAAGCGTGTCTCCCCCAGCTACAAGCGTGTCTCCCCAGCTACAAGCGTGTCTCCCCCAGCTACAAGTGTGTCTCCCCCAGCTACAAGTGTGTCTCCCCAGCTACAAGTGTGTCCCCCCCAGCTACAAGTGTGTCTCCCCCAGCTACAAGCGTGTCTCCCCCAGCTACAAGCGTGTCTCCCCAGCTACAAGCGTGTCTCCCCAGCTACAAGCATGTTTCCCCAGCTACAAGTGTCTCTCCCCAGCTACAAGCGTGTCTCCCCAGCTACAAGTGTGTCTCCCCAGCATACAAGTGTGTCTCCCCCAGCTACAAGCGTGTCTCCCCAGCTACAAGCATGTCTCCCCAGCTACAAGTTGCTCCCCCAGCTACAAGCGTGTCTCCCCCAGCTAGAAGTGTGTCTCCCCCAGCTACAAGTGTAACTCCCCCAGCTACAAGCGTGTCTCCCCCAGCTACAAGCGTGTCCCCCCCAGCTACAAGTGTGTCTCCCCCAGCTACAAGCGTGTCTCCCCCAGCTACAAGCGTGTCTCCCCCAGCTACAAGCGTGTCTCCCCCAGCTACAAGTGTGTCTCCCCCAGCTACAAGCGTGTCTCCCCCACTACAAGCGTGTCTCCCCCAGCTACAAGCGTGTCTCCCCAGCTACAAGTGTGTCTCCCCCAGCTACAAGTGTGTCCCCCCCAGCTACAAGTGTGTCTCCCCCAGCTACAAGTGTGTCTCCCAGCTACAAGTGTGTCTCCCCCAGCTAAAATGCATGTCTCCCCGTACAGTGTGTCTCCCAGCTACAAGCGTGTCTCCCCCTACAAGCGTGTCTCCCCCAGCTACAAGTGTGTCTCCCCCAGCTACAAGTGTGTCTCCCCCAGCTACAAGTGTGTCTCCCCCAGCTACAAGTGTGTCTCCCCAGCTACAAGTGTGTCTCCCCAGCTACAAGCGTGTCTCCCCCAGCTACAAGCGTGTCTCCCCAGCTACAAGCATGTCTCCCAGCTACAAGTGTCTCTCCCCCAGCTACAAGCGTGTTCCCCCAGCTACAAGTGTGTCTCCCCCAGCTACAAGTGTGTCTCCCCCAGCTACAAGCGTGTCTCCCCAGCTAAAATGCATGCTCCCCCAGCTACAAGTGTGTCTCCCCCAGCTACAAGCGTGTCTCCCCAGCTACAAGCGTGTCTCCCCCAGCTAGAAGTGTGTCTCCCCCAGCTACAAGTGTAACTCTCCCAGCTACAAGCGTGTCTCCCCCAGCTACAAGCATGTCTCCCCCAGCTACAAGTGTGTCTCCCCAGCTACAAGCGTGTCTCCCCCAGCTACAAGCATGTCTCCCCCAGCTACAAGTGTGTCTCCCCAGCTACAAGCGTGTCCCCCCCAGCTACAAGCGTGTCCCCCCCAGCTAGAAGTGTGTCTCCCCAGCTACAAGCGTGTCCCCCCCAGCTACAAGCGTGTCTCCCCGCTAGAAGTGTGTCTCCCCACCCTACAAGTGTAACTCTCCCAGCTACAAGCGTGTCTCCCCCAGCTACAAGCGTGTCTCCCCAGCTACAAGTGTGTTCCCCCAGCTACAAGCTTGTCTCCCCAGCTACAAGCGTGTCTCCCCAGCTACAAGCGTGTCTCCCCCAGCTACAAGCGTGTCTCCCCAGCTACAAGTGTGTCTCCCCCAGCTACAAGCATGTCTCCCCCAGCTACAAGCGTGTCTCCCCCAGCTACAAGCGTGTCTCCCCCAGCTACAAGCGTGTGTCTCCTAGCTACAAGCGTGTGTCTCCTAATAATATATAATAATAATAATAATAATAATATCTTTATTTTTTACTACAAGTACATGTACAGGGTATACAGTCCTAGCTGATTACAATGACATATTACTATATAGAAAGTCCCTTGTTATGCTCCGGAGGCATTTCGGGCAAATTAGGTCAGTGTCCCAGGATGCGACCCACACCAGTCGACTAACACCCAGGTACCCATTTTACTGATGGGGAAGATAGACAACAGGTGGAAAGAAACACGTCCAATGTTTCTACTCTGGCTGGGAATCGAACCCAGACCCTCGCCGTGTGAAGCGAGAGCGTTAACCACCAGGCCACCAGAGTCCTAGCTACAAGCGTGTGTATCTCCCAGCTACAAGCGTGTCTCCCAGCTACAAGCGTGTCTCCCACGCAGCTGTGACAGGTAACTGCCAAGGTTAACATAGTTCTCGACCACAAATGCCATAATTACAGCAGACGCTTCCCTACAAAGAAGGGCTAGTAAAGGGATCTTGATCCACGAAACCGGAGCTACCCCACAGAGGCAGCAGGTGTAGTAGTGAAATGATATCATCAGTCCATCAACCTTGGAGAAATAGCATTTGAGGTGGTCAATCCCTCAGCCTGGAGAAGAGTTCAGCCCTAGGATTTACCCAGTCCACCTCATGACCCTTACGACCCTAGCGCTTTCCCACGCAACACTACGTGTACCAGTTCGGAACAAGTATTGTGTTACGCGTGAACGAAACACGTATCACTCCTGATCGTACTGAAACTACTGAAAAGTTCAGTTCTGTATTTGGTTTATATAAAATTAATCTATTGTCTACGTCACATACATTCTGACCAAAACATTCATCAAACAAACGTTGAAAATTGTGGATAATTATCAAATTCTCGTTCTTGCATTCAATGAAATATAACACCTGGCGGTTGTAACACACACCTAGCGGTTGTAACACACACATGGCGGTTGTAACACACACCTGGCGGTTGTAACACACACCTGGCGGTTGTAACACACACCTGGCGGTTGTAACACACACCTGGAGGTTGTAACACACACCTGGAGGTTGTAACACACACCTGGCGGTTGTAACACACACCTGGAGGTTGTAACACACACCTGGAGGTTGTAACACACACCTGGAGGTTGTAACACACACCTGGAGGTTGTAACACACACCTGGTGTGTGTTCAATGCCTCGTTGAACAAATTCACTAAGTTCAACGTTATCTAAAGCGCTTTGTAGATTAACTAAATCTTGTTAAACTACGACTTAAAGCTAATGTTAGGTACAGAGAGAGAGAGAGGAGAGAGAGAGAGAGAGAGAGAGAGAGAGAGAGAGAGAGAGAGAGAGAGAGAGAGAGAGAGAGAGAGAGAGAGAGAGAGAGAGAGAGAGAGAGATGAGAATGTCGGTCGTATGAGGTAAGTGAGCAGCGGGTCATGAAGCAGTAATATCAGAGCATCAGCCAGCGTGACGGGATAAATCTAAAAAAATCATTCATTGAGAGATCGCAAAGCCCGTATGGGGTCATACAGGTTTGATAAAAAGAGTAAGGATGGCTTTTAATCTCCTCTCTCTCTCCCCCCTCCCTCCTGATCAAGAACCATTCCCAGGATGTGGAGGCAAGAAGAGGACGCAGAAAGATGACTGCGCTGGTTCAGCGCATCAGCGCACAGAAAGGTCGCACGTGACGCGATGAACCTAGAAACAGTATGTCAAGACACCTAGATGAAGTATCAACACTAGTTGCTTTATCATCCACTCAATAACACCCATAAAACACCGTACATGTCGTACTTTTTATCATTTATGAACATAAGATGACAAATTCTGAGCACGTATCATATGTAATATTTTTATTACTATGGGGAGGGCTAAACCTGTAGGGATTATCCAGCCTGTAGGGGTGGGGGATGCTAGGCATTCAGGCTTCATTCAAGGAATTGGTGCTCGGATCCATTTCCCTAGATCAAGAGCTCCTCACCAGCATCAAGGAACCTCTCTTCAGGGGCATAAATTTGAAGATAAAAATATTTCTTTTAATACGTCAGGTTAACCTTTTATTTTTCAGTGTTTTGTTTCTTTGAGTTCTGTGTATCCGTGTTTGTCTGGGCTACTAGCCAGGGCATGGATATGGGGTCCGTGTTTGTCTGGGCTACTAGCCAGGGCATGGATATGGGGTCCGTGTTTGTCTGGGCTACTAGCCAGGGCATGGATATGGGGTCCGTGTTTGTCTGGGCTACTAGCCAGGGCATGGATATGGGGGTCCGTGTTTGTCTGGGGTACTAGCCAGGGCATGGATATGGGGTCCGTGTTTGTCTGGGCTACTAGCCAGGGCATGGATATGGGGGTCCGTGTTTGTCTGGGCTACTAGCCAGGGCATGGATATGGGGTCCGTGTTTGTCTGGGCTACTAGCCAGGGCATGGATATGGGGTCCGTGTTTGTCTGGGCTACTAGCCAGGGCAAGGATATGGGGTCCGTGTTTGTCTGGGCTACTAGCCAGGGCATAGATATGGGGGTCCGTGTTTGTCTGGGCTACTAGCCAGGGCATGGATATGGGGTCCGTGTTTGTCTGGGCTACTAGCCAGGGCATAGATATGGGGGTCCGTGTTTGTCTGGGCTACTAGCCAGGGCATGGATATGGGGTCCGTGTTTGTCTGGGCTACTAGCCAGGGCACGGATATGGGGTCCGTGTTTGTCTGGGCTACTAGCCAGGGCATGGATATGGGGTCCGTGTTTGTCTGGGCTACTAGCCAGGGCATGGATATGGGGTCCGTGTTTGTCTGGGCTACTAGCCAGGGCATGGATATGGGGGTCCGTGTTTGTCTGGGCTACTAGCCAGGGCATGGATATGGGGTCCGTGTTTGTCTGGGCTACTAGCCAGGGCATGGATATGGGGTCCGTGTTTGTCTGGGCTACTAGCCAGGGCATGGATATGGCGTCAGTGTTTGTCTGGGCTACTAGCCAGGGCATGGATATGGCGTCAGTGTTTGTCTGGGCTACTAGCCAGGGCATGGATATGGGGTCCGTGTTTGTCTGGGCTACTAGCCAGGGCATGGATATGGGGTCCGTGTTTGTCTGGGCTACTAGCCAGGGCATGGATATGTGGATCCGTGTTTGTCTGGGCTACTAGCCAGGGCATGGATATGGCGTCAGTGTTTGTCTGGGCTACTAGCCAAGGCATGGATATGGCGTCAGTGTTTGTGTGGGCTACTAGCCAGGGCATGGATATGGGGTCCGTGTTTGTCTGGGCTACTAGCCAGGGCATGGATATGGGGTCCGTGTTTGTCTGGGCTACTAGCCAGGGCATGGATATGGGGATCCGTGTTTGTCTGGGCTACTAGCCAGGGCATGGATATGGGGATCCGTGTTTGTCTGGGCTACTAGCCAGGGCATGGATATGGGGTCCGTGTTTGTCTGGGCTACTAGCCAGGGTATGGATATGGGGTCCGTGTTTGTCTGGGCTACTAGCCAGGGCATGGATATGGGGTCCGTGTTTGTCTGGGCTACTAGCCAGGGCATGGATATGGGGTCCGTGTTTGTCTGGGCTACTAGCCAGGGCATGGATATGGCGTCAGTGTTTGTCTGGGCTACTACCCAGGGCATGGATATGGGGTCCGTGTTTGTCTGGGCTACTAGCCAGGACATGGATATGGGGTCCGTGTTTGTCTGGGCTACTAGCCAGGGCATGGATGTGGGGTCCGTGTTTGTCTGGGCTACTAGCCAGGGTATGGATATGGGGATCCGTGTTTGTCTGGGCTACTAGCCAGGGCATGGATATGGGGGTCCGTGTTTGTCTGGGCTACTAGCCAGGGCATGGATATGTGGGTACGTGTTTGGGCTACTAGCCAGGGCATGAATATGGGGGTCCGTGTTTGGGCTACTAGCCAGGGCATGGATATGGGGTCCGTGTTTGTCTGGGCTACTAGCCAGGGCATGGATATGGGGGGTCCGTGTTTGTCTGGGCTACTTGCCAGGGCATGGATAAGGGGTACGTGTTTGTCTGGGCTACTAGCCAGGGCATGGATATGGGGTCCGTGTTTGGGCTACTAGCCAGGGCATGGACATGGGGTCCGTGTTTGTCTGGGCTACTAGCCAGGGCATGGATATGGGGTCCGTGTCTGTCTGGGCTACTAGCCAGGGCATGGATATGGGGTCCGTGTTTGTCTGGGCTACTAGCCAGGGCATGGATATGGGGTCCGTGTCTTCGCTACTAGCCAGGGCATGGATATGGGTCCGTGTTTGTCTGGGCTACTAGCCAGGGCATGGACATGGGGTCCGTGTTTGTCTCGGCTACTAACCAGGGCATGGATATGGGGTTCCGTGTTTGTCTGGGCTACTAGCCAGGGCATGGATATGGGGTCCGTGTCTTCGCTACTAGCCAGGGCATGGATATGGGTCCGTGTTTGTCTGGGCTACTAGCCAGGGCATGGATATGGGGTCCGTGTTCGTCTGGGCTACTAGCCAGGGCATGGATATGGGGTCCGTGTTTGTCTGGGCTACTAGCCAGGGCATGGATATGGGGTCCGTGTTTGTCTGGGCTACTAGCCAGGGCAAGGATATGGGGTCCGTGTTTGTCTGGGCTACTAGCCAGGGCATGGATATGGGGGTTCGTGTTTGTCTGGGCTACTAGCCAGGGCATGGATATGGGGTCCGTGTTTGTCTAGGCTACTAGCCAGGGCATGGATATGGGGTCCGTGTTTGTCTGGGCTACTAGCCAGGGCAAGGATATGGGGTCCGTGTTTGTCTGGGCTACTAGCCAGGGCATGGATATGGGGTCCGTGTTTGTCTGGGCTACTAGCCAGGGCATGGATATGGGGGTTCGTGTTTGTCTGGGCTACTAGCCAGGGCATGGATATGGGGTCCGTGTTTGTCTAGGCTACTAGCCAGGGCATGGATATGGGGTCCGTGTTTGTCTGGGCTACTAGCCAGGGCAAGGATATGGGGTCCGTGTTTGTCTGGGCTACTAGCCAGGGCATGGATATGGGGTCCGTGTTTGTCTGGGCTACTAGCCAGGGCATGGATATGGGGGGTCCGTGTTTGTCTGGGCTACTAGCCAGGGCATGGATATGGGGGGTCCGTGTTTGTCTGGGCTACTAGCCAGGGCATGGATATGGGGGGTCCGTGTTTGTCTGGGCTACTAGCCAGGGCATGGATATGGGGGGTCCGTGTTTGTTTGGGCTACTAGCCAGGCATGGATATGGGGGGTCCGTGTTTGTCTGGGCTACTAGCCAGGGCATGGATATGGGGGGTCCGTGTTTGTCTTGTCTACTAGCCAGGGCATGGATATGGGGGGTCCATGTTTGTCTGGGCTACTAGCCAGGGCATGGATATGGGGGGTCCGTGTTTGTCTGGGCTACTAGCCAGGGCATGGATATGGGGGGTCCGTGTTTGTCTGGGCTACTAGCCAGGGCAAGGATATGGGGGTCCGTGTTTGTCTGGGCTACTAGCCAGGGCATGGATATGGGGGGTCCATGTTTGTCTGGGCTACTAGCCAGGGCATGGATATGGGGTCCATAATAAAGTAGTCATTTAAGGGTGGTAAAATCTAATAATGATAATATCTTTATTTCTACAAGTACATGTACAAGGTATACAGGTCATAGCTGACATCAGTGACATACTACTATAAAGGTCAATTTTGTCCCAGGATGCGACCCGTACCAGTCGACTAACACCCAGGTACCCAATATACTGATGGGTGAACATAGTCAACCGGTTACCTGGAGGTTACCTGGAGGTTATTCCGGGGATCAACGCCCCCGCGGCCCGGTCCACGACCAGGCCTCCCGGTGTAAGGAAACACACCCAATGTTTCTACCCTCGTCGGGAATCGTACTCGGACACTCCGTGTGAAGCGAGAGCTTTCGCCACCAGGCGAAAGCGGTATAGGGTACACTTGCCACACAGCCGGCAAGCAGGGACAGAGAGAAGACAGTGTTTCAGAGATGGGACGCAGCAAAAAGGGGTCACAGCTGAAAGTTGAAAACTCAGACGAGTCACAGGGATGTTAGGAAGTATTTCTCCAGTCATAGTTATCAGGAAGTGAAAAAATCTGGAGAGTGGTGCAGGGGAGGCAGGATCTATACATAGCCTTAAGAAGAGGTTCGACAAAGCTCATGGAGCAGGGGGAGAGTGGACTTCGTAGTGGCCACTGAGCTATAACTCGCCCCTCCCCCAGCAACCACAAATAGGTGAGCACACACTCCATTATTATAATCAAGGGGGAAGCGCTAAACCCGGAGGATTATACAGCAGCACACACTCCAACAGTGTGGTGTAGGAGAGCTGTGTGGAGCTTTGCTCTTCAAGTATCCACAGAAAACTCCTGAGAAAATCTTAAATAATATCCTTTCCGTCACTAGAGACCTATTGACAATTAAACTGATATTAAGTGTTGATACTGCAAAGAAATTTGTTCGATAATTATATACATGTTTTTCTTGTTACAAACGCTTCTTCAGGAGCAATGTATGTAAACGTAGAGGCGTCTCAGTAATACTCTGGGCACTGGCGTGTGCTTACTAGCAAGAATAAGGTCCTAGTCGCACGCCAGTGTCTAGGCTAGTACCGAGACGCTTTTCCATTCCTGTACATTGCTCCTGAAGAAACATTGGTAACGCGATAAACTCAGAACAGCCTCATTCACCCACCACCGTGGTTGTTATTGTTGATCGCTGGCTTTACGATTAGTTACAATATCATTATTATCAGAAACATCAATTTTTACGTTGTATATGCACAAATAACCCGTATGTAGGAGAAAAGCTTACCACGACGTTTCGGTCCTACTTGGACCATTTACAAAGTAACGCGACGGGCTGGAGTTTTGAGACTATGACCGCGGGTTCAATCCCGGCCGGGGTATGGTTTATTTACAAAGTGACTTTGTAAATGGTCCAAGTCGGACCGCAACGTTGTCATAAGCTCCTCTCTCCTATGTCAGGGTTATTTGTGTATTGTTCCGGTCACGGTATTGTACTTTTATGTTCATTACAATATATATACACTCTCCCAGCAGCTAAAAACTGGTTGCAAAAAAAAAAAAAAAAAAATGAAATGCACTGTGCGCACACCCGGTACTTTATCTACAATAAGTGAGTGACTTTTCGGCCAGTCCTGGACCCTCGTCACTCGGGATTTGACGATTCAGACCGAAATATCGTCTGGTCACCATTTCCATTTCCTGAGTAAATTTTCGCAGCCACGGTATCGTGACTACCACTCTTCTTTCCCCCCATTAATAGTACAGTCGTTGTATTTATCACCGTCTGGGCCGACAGATGGTAGAAACCAGATAGAAAGTGGAAGAGCACAAACACAGTGGTCACGGAATGCCTGCACATTTCCATCACTCGCCTACACTGTCATTCCAACGCAATGAGTGAAAGTAGCCGAGTGCGTTGTGCTCTCAGCTCATCTTTCCTACAACTAACTCTTGATTTGTTTTTCTTCACACGATCCAGTTTCTTAAGCTAAAAGATCAGCTCATTTCAGTCTTCGCACATCCCAGGATGCGACCCAAAACAGTTGACTAACACCCAGGTACATATTTACTCATCTTGTCCTGAGAATAGAATCATATTTATAGGCATTTTTACAGGGTGTTTCACTCGTAGGAGGCCTCGAGTTATCGTTTACTACAGACTTAATATACAAACAAAACTTGCAACTACAAGAGTACCAACTCGGGGCCTCCTACGAGTGAAACGTGTTGTCCAAATGCAACTTTTCTCTTTTTCTTCACTGCCTCCACTCCTTTTTAACACACAAGCCTGATAGATGTCCAAGTCTCCAGCACTCAAAACCTCCTTCATCCCCTTACCAGATCTACGACTGTTAAGGTTGACAAGACAAGCTGCGGATAATGACACTTTCCTACTGTTTAAAACTTATATAAAATATATTTAGCTGGATTAGGCTAAATTAAATTGACCTTGTTATAATAAGGTCAGGTAAGTTTCCTAAGGTTCTTTTGGTACAAAATCATTATTTTTTATGTTAACATAAATGAAAAAAAATATATCTTTAAATGTATAAGAGAAAATTTTAGAAAAGACTTAATTTTAAATGAGTTCTTGCTAATTGACCAGTTTTACATATTTGGCACGACATATATATATATATATATATATATATATATATATATATATATATATATATATATATATATATATATATATATATATATTATATATATATATATATATATATATATATATATATATATATATATATATATATATATATATATATATATATATATAAATGGAAAAATCTTACAAAAGGTTTCAGCATCACTTGGGATCCTTCGTAAGTGCGACATTTGGAAGGAGAGAAGACAGAAGGGCCTCAGGTGAAGCTGAGGACGCAGACAACGTTCACTGTTGTCCAGATGAGAACTGATATTTTCTTGTATACAGTGACTCAAGAGATGATGAGGTCGCGTGCACGAGACGTTATGTCAGAAGTGTACAATCATGGTGAGAGAGTGGACGATGAGCGCCACTGATCGTCTTGATTCGCCGGTACTTTCCTGGCCCGAGTCTTTTCCAGATGGTGACCCGGCCTTGGCTCCCTGTCTTGGTAATGTCTGAGACCTATGTCTCCCATGGAAGGAGGTACAAATACCTCCTCATCTTCTGGGATCAACTGTCCCCAGGCCTAGCCCCACTCCCCGCCCTCACGGGGCTCGTTGGGAGAAGCTAGGCCTCCGGTCTGCCATTTTCCTCGCCCCAGGGAGGCTCGTGGGAATGGCAGTCTTGTGAGCTGCAAGTGGTAGCAAGCTCTGGCTTTGGCACCTTCCCCGCCCTATAAAGGCTGGTGGGAATGGTGTCCTCTGCCACTGGTCGTGGACTGCTGCGAGAGATGGCTGCCTACCTTGAGATGATACACATACAAATTTTTATTCCTCCTCCCCTCCGAAAAAAGTTTACATTGGTTACAGATAGTTACAAAAATAAGTGGCTTGGGTTCTAGCCTAAGCCACTTATTTCGTAACTTTTAATTTTATTCTGTATTTCAGGCAGAATAAAATTAACCTTATTGCTATTCTCTAAGTAATGCTTTGTGATAGTAGGTGATGGTATGTGTAAAATATCGTTACGCGAAACTTTGTCTTAAGTAAAGTTGCTAACTGCTATACGTGTCTTGAAGTATTATATATGAAGCTGTGAACACCTTCGACCCTAGGAAAGGAAGAAAAGGTGGAAGAAATTAAAAAAAAAAAAAAAAAAATAGAGGCTTTTAGTAATGTCTAGGCTTCTGCCTCCAGCCTCTGAAGGGCAAAATCAGTAGTTGTGGTTCCGGTTAGAGACACTATATGTATGCGTGTATATGCTCAGTTGTGTATTATATGTATGTGTGTGTACTCACCTATTTGTGGTTGCACGGACCGAGTCACAGCTCCTGGCCCCGCCTCTTCAATGGTCGCTATTAGGTCACTCTTCCTGCTCCATGAGCTTTATCATACCTCTTCTTAAAGCTATGTAAGGATTCTGCCTCTACTACATCACTTCCCAGACTATTCCACTTCCTGACAACTCTGTGATTGAAGAAATACTTCTCAATATCCCTGTGATTCATCCGAGTCTTCAGCTTCCTATTGTGACCCCTTGTTGTTGTGTCCCACCTCTGGAATATGATGTCTCTGTCCACCTTGTCAATTGATCTCTGTATTTTATATGTCGTTATCATATCCTCCCTATCTCTCCTGTCCTCCAGCGTCATCAGGTTCATTTCCCTTAACCTCTCCTCGTAGGACATGCCCCCTTAGCTTCGTGACTAGTCTTGTTGCAAACCTTTGCACTTTCTTTAATTTCCTTACGTGCTTGGCTAGGTGTGGGTTCCAAGCTGGTGCTGCATACCCCAGTATAGGCCTGACAGGCCTGTGTGTGTGTGTGTGTGTGTGTGTGTGTGTGTGTGTGTGTGTGTGTGTGTGTGTGTGTGTGTGTGTGTAATAGGCCATCCAGAGATAACTACCAAGTAATAATACCTTCAACTACGCTGTAGGTAAACGCTGTAAGTTAGTTACTGAACCCATTGTGACGGCTATTTTCTCATCGCCTTACTGAAGCCTGCCAGCTCGGGCCGACACATTTCACTTCTTTCAATATCCATCCCATCCTGTGTTACAGAATGTGTAAGTGAAGTATTATACAGAAGACGCAGCAGCACATTGAGGATGTTCCCGCTATGTAACTAACATAGAGAATAGAGTGGCAGCACACTGAGGGTGTTCCCACTGTGTACCATAGACAGTTGGGTAGCAACACTGGAAATAAGCCAGTATTGACTGGGTTGTCGTATTTCAGACAATGTACTATTTTTATGTGCCCATAACACCTAGGTGCCCTCAGGATCATTGTAAGAAAAAATATTTGTATGCTATGCACACACGGCCTAAATAAAAATCACATTTGCCCAATTTTTTTTAAACAAATTAACTCTTCTCGCTTTCACCAGGAAGAGTTGCCAGAAATAGCTTCACATTCTTGGTTAAGTTTTGTTAATGTATTTTAACAACATTTTTGCTAGTTTCGTTGTTAGCAGCTACTGCCCCGACGTCAGCCAGGTGATGTATGACTATTGTATTAATACATTTTGTGGTGATCTAGTTATTTGAGTTTTTCTGGCAGTGTTTATGCCGTAGTGAAAGCTATAGACACGCCCACACAACTTGCTCAGCTCACAGTAGAACTCAGCCTCGATAATACTACAAACACTCATTGCTAGTCCTCTGCAAGCAGAATAATCACACCATGCAACTACAACCACTGGTAATGTCATGACCAGCACTCCAGTGGTCGACACAGCAGTGGGTATCACCACTGACTGCAGACTTAACCAACTTGTTGGTACTAGGAGTCAAACTTGACCATGAACTCTTTCTTTACTCCACCTTTGACCGCATATAATCCAAAGATTCTGCTTGTTCATCATCCTAAATACCTGTAATTTCAAGCCAATAAAGTCTAGGATTTTTTTTTCACAAATTTTATGTAAATTTACAAATATAAACAAAGTTCTGTTATTTTAGGGAAGTGTGTTTATATATCTATACGGCATAACAAGAGAAATACACCGAGAAGTGTATATCTCAGTTTATATATATTGATTACAATCATCAATCTCCATTTCAGGGATGAAAATATTTCAGACTGAGGGTGTCTCGACTCTTAGTGGGAAGGTTAGACCTAACCAGTCAACCTGTGTCTCTTAGTGGGAAGGTTAGACCTAACCTGTTAGCCTGTCTTAGTGGGAAGGTTAGACCTAACCAGTCAACCTGTGTCTCTTAGTGGGAAGGTTAGACCTAACCTGTTAGCCTGTCTTAGTGGGAAGGTTAGACCTAACCAGTCAACCTGTGTCTCTTAGTGGGAAGGTTAGACCTAACCTGTTAGCCTGTCTTAGTGGGAAGGTTAGACCTAACCAGTCAACCTGTGTCTCTTAGTGGGAAGGTTAGACCTAACCTGTTAGCCTGTCTTAGTGGGAAGGTTAGACCTAACCAGTCAACCTGTGTCTCTTAGTGGGAAGGTTAGACCTAACCTGTTAGCCTGTCTTAGTGGGAAGTTTAGACCTAACCAGTCAACCTGTGTCTCTTAGTGGGAAGGTTAGACCTAACCTGTTAGCCTGTCTTAGTGGGAAGGTTAGACCTAACCAGTCAACCTGTGTCTCTTAGTGGGAAGGTTAGACCTAACCAATCAACCCATGTGTTGTGCAAACGACTTCTTCGACTGCTTTCATAAGTCGTACATTAGGCATGACACAGTGTGAGAATATAAGGTTAGGTTAGGTAAGGTTTGTCAGGAAACAGGACGAGTGTTTCCTGACGTGGGTCGTAGTCTTATGATGACCGCCAGTGAAGCTTCTGGTCATCTGAGGCCTTCAGCTGGCTTACCAGTCCACCTCTTTAAAAATTAGGGTTATAAAAGATGCCACATTACTGTGTCTGGAGCACGAAACAAGACTACGTTTCGGTCCTTCAGGGTTTATTTGTTAAATACTTTATTAAATATATACGTAAGTATGTGTATAAAAAACTTGCATAGACTTATATGTGTATAAACATACATACATGTTTACTGGAGAGGACCTGTATACGAGGGCAATTGATACAGAACTCATACATTATACAAGTTAAGCGATGTTGTCCTATCTCACATCCTTCACATCTCAGTCCTGAGGTCAGACACACTTCACCCTTACCCAGGATGCCACCCACAAGTACATATTTACTATTAGGTGAAGAGGTTCAGGTGTAAGGGAACTTGCCGTGTGTGTGTGTGTGTGTGTGTGTGTGTGTGTATGTGTGTGTGTATACTCGAGAGAGAGAAACCATTTGGGGAAAGTGAGGATCCCTCAAGACTATAGGTGACCCATATTACTTGTATATACTGTGAAAACAGACTTTCTGAGGGAGGAAACACAACACAAAGGTCGTGAGGAAGGTGTCGTAAGTGTAGACGGAAGCAGAGTGTCAATACTGTATATAATAAGTGTAACTGAGTTGAGTGAACTCAAATATACACAGGAGGAATAATAGAAAGCATATTAAAGACGGGTTTAGGATGGGAAGAACAAGTCTACATGAATTCCAATTTGTTTCCACTTTTTTTTTTTCAATTTTCTTTTTACATTAGTAGAAAGTATAGTGCTTTTGTTTAGTGTCAGTTGTGTGTGAATATAGTCAGCGGGTGTGGCTGATAGCTGCATGTGAATATAGTCAGCGGGTGTGGCTGATAGCTGCATGTGAATATAGTCAGCGGGTGTGGCTGATAGCTGCATGTGAATATAGGCAGTAGGTGTGGCTGATAGCTGCATGTGAATATAGGCAGTAGGTGTGGCTGATAGCTATGTTTGTGTGTACACTTCATCTATAATTTACTAACAAAAGATCAACGGAAAATTCTCCCTGTACGGGTAAAACATAATTATGTCGATTTCATTATTTTGCACCAAAAAACATAGAATCCTATTTTAACTTTTCTGAAATTAATGCATGATAAAATAACCTACTTTACCTATATAAGAACTCGCACGCCTATTTCACTGCCTTGGTAAAGATATTATAGTTGAGTTACCCTTCTCTATATGATAGACGAGTTACCCTTCTCTATATGATAGTTAGACGAGTTACCCTTCTCTATATGATAGACGAGTTACCCTTCTCTATATGATAGACGAGTTACCCTTCTCTATATGATAGTTAGACAGTGGGAGTAAAAACTTAATTACGTTTCCTTGTCATTTTCCACAACGTATAACGAAGATATCAGCAGTATGAAGGAGATAAGATAAGATAAGAGATAAGATTTCGTTCGGATTTTTAACCCCGGAGGGTTAGCCACCCAGGATAACCCAAGAAAGTCAGTGCGTCATCGAGGACTAACTTATTTCCACTGGGGTCTTTAATCTTGTCCCCCAGGATGCGACCCACAACAGTCAAGTATTACATTATTTTAGGTAGGGTGAAGGGGATATCGTAAAGTATTATGTTATTTAAAGATAAGATTTCGTTCGGATTTTTAACCCGGAGGGTTAGCCACCCAGGATAACCCAAGAAAGTCAGTGCGTCATCGAGGACTGTCTAACTTATTTCCATTGGGGTCCTTAATCTTGTCCCCCAGGATGCGACCCACACCAGTCGACTAACACCCAGGTACCTATTTGCTGCTAGGTGGACAGGACAACAGGTGTAAGGAAACGTGTCGAAATGTTTCCACCCGCCGGGAATCGAACCAGGGCCCTCCGTGTGTGAAGCGGGAGCTTTAGCCACCAGGCCACCGGGTGAAGGAGAGATCGTCAATTGTTACATTATTTTAGGTAGGGTGAAGGGGACATCAAGTATTCCATTTTTTAAGGGGTCAGTAGCTACGACAGCTTCAAAGTCTTCGCTCCAGCAAAGGTGAACCTAACATTATATTCTGTTAATTTATCAAGGGAAGGCTAAGTCGTTAAACCAGCTTGGCGGGATATAAACAACCGAGATTTAATTTATCAAGGGAAGGCTAAGTCGTTAAACCAGCTTGGCGGG
>NC_069450.1:29052973-29081806 GCF_026875155.1 Cherax quadricarinatus
CTTTATTTCATTTCACTCCCGTATAAAACTGACCTTTTGGTATTAGTTCTGAGCTTAACTTAAGCTTGCCCAAAATGATGTGCATAATACGGGCTTTTCAGTTCGTCATAGTTGTGAGTTTCATGAAAATAAAAATTCTGATTGTGGTAATGGCGCCAGACGTCAGGTTGTATGAATATACTTGGAAAGTTCAACTTATAATCTGAGATTTTAATTTTCCTGTTGCACTGTAACTGTTACAGTACAGCTCAGGTTAGGTTAGGTTTAAGCAAGATTTGTCGGGACTCGCTTGTCTGTTGACCCGGGTCAGCCCTCGGATGACCCCGCAACTGAAAATTTGGGTTATCTGACCGAGACCTTCCACTGGCTTGCCCACCCACCTCATTAAAAATTAAATGTGATATTATCCAATACATTAATAACGATATTCATAAAAGAATGTGTAACTTAATCATTCTCTCTTGATTTTAGTAGTTTTTTTTATAGTTTTTAACTTCAGTTTGAGAATTACTTGCTTATTGCCACGAAATATAAATTGATTTTTTTCCAAAAAAAAATTAAAAAGGGATACAGAAATCTCGCCATAAATACATTATAACCGAACTGTGCCGCTATTAACTCTTGATCTGTCAGTTTAGTCTTGCAAGAGATTAGAAAGATGCTGCATCTCTTGAATCTCTCTCTCTC
The DNA here is from genome assembly GCF_026875155.1 of Cherax quadricarinatus. Classification (NCBI taxonomy): domain Eukaryota; kingdom Metazoa; phylum Arthropoda; class Malacostraca; order Decapoda; family Parastacidae; genus Cherax; species Cherax quadricarinatus. The sequence continues at coordinate 29,053,661 of NC_069450.1, forward strand.
GATATTCCGGGCATAGGTCACCACTGCTGTACCTGCTGTTACTGTAAACCCGCAAGGTCTCCCAGCTAGACTATCACTGTATTAAGGGTGAATTCCCTGGGGCAGTGAGATTAACCAGGGTTCAGGGGCACTGAGATTAACCAGGGTTCAGGGGCACTGAGATTAACCAGGGTTCAGGGGCACAGATTAACCAGGGTTCAGGGGCACTGAGATTAACCAGGGTTCAGGGGCACTGAGATTAACCAGGGTTCAGGGGCACCGAGATTAACCAGGGTTCAGGGGCACTGAGATTAACCAAGGTTCAGGGGCACTGAGATTAACCAAGGTTCAGGGGCACTGAGATTAACCAAGGTTCAGGGGCACTGAGATTAACCAGGGTTCAGGGGCACTGAGATTAACCAGGGTTCAGGGGCACTGAGATTAACCAGGGTTCAGGGGCACTGAGATTAACCAGGGCTCAACAACCAGTGAGAGCTGCTGTGATTGGCACCATCGGTGACAAAAATTTACAGCAGCTTTCACTGATATCAAAAAAAGCAGAGAGGAATGCATGGTGCACAGCTGACAACCGGTACAAGGAAGCGAATTATCAAAACCTAATTTTTTATCACCATTTTCCTTGTTTTAGAAAAGAAAACCTTCAGGAGAGAGCTGGCAGAGAATACATAGAGAACTAGCTGCCGGATTGATTTTTTTTTTTCGAAAACTGTGGATATTAGCACTCCCAGAGGCTCTTAAAGCTGTGACTTGACCTCGTTTAAGAATTGACTCAAGCCACTATCCTTCCCCATCCTTGGATCAAACTTTATTACCTTTCCTATATTCTCAGGCGGTGTAGGACCCCAGGGAGAAAAAACGGTATAAAATACGGACACTGTGGGTAGGTCAATCTTAGGAGGCACGTAACTTCTCCCCGTCTTCTAATAACATATTCATTTCTCCACTATAATCTACCTTGTCCATAATTACTATTGCATTTGCTTTGTTTTGTAAGGTGAAGTCCAGGATCTTTCCTTAATTCATGGTATAACTTAAATCTTAGACAGTCGTGTTACAGAGGTTTAAGTTGTGCTTAGACCTCTGCAACACAACTGTCCTCAAAAATTTGTTAATTTACACCATGAATTAAGGAAAGTTCCTGGACTTCACCTTACGAAACAGACAAAAATGCGATAGTAATTAAATCCAACCTACCCAACATTACCCACACTATATACACTCGTGTACTTTACCCAGGTAGATCTGTTTATGACTTGATAAAGTCCATTGTGTTTATTTTTCCCAAGGGAATGTGATCCCCTTACGGAATTACCGCTTCCCAGTGGTGATAAAGATCTTAACGGGGCAATATATATACAACACACGTCCGGGGAGTTCTCGAGTGCGCAGCGCCAGTGTGGAGCCCGCAGCTAACAAACCTCACAACGAAAATAAAAATCCTGCAGAAGAGAGGCTTCCGGAATTATCATCCAAACTAAGCTCTAAACCCACAAGGATCATCCAGGTTCCTGAAGTTGAAAAATGAAAGTTATGAAGGAAGAACACACACTGAAGCCTCAGTCCATGACAATACTGGTTTTTTTGGGGGTCTATCTCCCCCCCATTTATTCTTATTCTCCTTCAGTAGTTTCTCTCATGTTTTTGCTTTTGTTTTTAGTAGATTAGTGGGTAGAGAAATATTGGCAAAAAACGGCGTGTGTGTGTGTGCGTGTGTGTACTCACCTATTTGTACTCGCCTATTTGTGGTTGCAGGGGTCGATTCATAGCTCCTGGCCCCGCTTCTTCACTGATTGCTACTAGGTCCTCTCTCTCCCTGCTCCATGAGCTTTATCATACCTCGCCTTAAAACTATGTATGGTTCCTGCCTCCACTACGTCACTTTCTAGGCTATTCCACGGCCTGACTACTCTATGACTGAAGAAATACTTCCTAACATCCCTTTGATTCATCTGAGTCTTCAACTTCCAATTGTGACCTCTTCTGTCTGTGTCCCATCTCTGGAACATCCCGTCTTTGTCCACCTCATCTATTCCGCGCAGTATTTTATATGTCGTTATCATGTCTCCCCTGACCCTCCTGTCCTCCAGTGTCGTCAGGCCGATTTCCCTCAACCTTTCTTCGTAGGACAATCCCCGTAGCTCTGGGACTAGTCTTGTTGCAAACCTTTGCACTTTCTCTAATTTCTTGACGTGCTTGACTAGGTGTGGATTCCAACTGGTGCTGCATACTCCAGTATGGGCCTGACGTAGATGGTATACAGAGTCTTAAACGAATCCTTACTGAGGTATCGGAACGCTATCCGTAGGTTTGCCAGGCGCCCGTATGCTGCAGCAGTTATCTGATTGATGTGCGCCTCAGGAGATATGCTCGGTGTTATACTCACCCCCAGATCTTTTTCCTTGAGTGAGGTTTGCAGTCTTTGGCCATCTAAACTATATTGTGTCTGCGGTCTTCTTTGCCCTTCCCCAATCTTCATGACTTTGCATTTGGCAGGGTTAAACTCAAGAAGCCAGTTGTTGGACCAGGCTTGTAGCCTGTCCAGTAGCCTGTGTGTGTATGTGTGTGTGTGTTCTGTGTCTGCCTGTGTTAAGGAACAAGCGATTTACACTCAAAATCATATTTGCGAGGGGTCGAGACTCAGCTCCTGGCCCACAAAATACAAAAAAAAAACAGTAGTCACGACCTTCAGCATTTTCCTACAACAAAAAAACAAAAGCAAACCCAGCAGCTCAGCCTCAAAAAAAAAAAAATGAAATTTAATTCAGACGAGAACAATGAACATTGTGTTCCTTGTTCAGCAAAACAATATGAATGCTCACCAAAAGAGGGATTATTAATATTATGTTCATGGGGAGTAGGAGTAGGTCGAGAGCTCCCCTCCTCTAGGGTCAGGTTTGATCCTTGAGGAGGGTAGCTCGAATTCCATGGATCAAGAGGCCTTCATTAGCATCAAGATGTGGCGCCATGATGGGTATGTACCCGGGGTATGACACAAACATGCCAGAGACTAATACCTACCGTCTGTGTGCACTGGGAAGGATAGTAGTGACCTCTTTGACCCCCTGTGACCCCCCTGGGACCCCCCAGCAGTGCCAAACATGCTGGCTATTATCTAGGAAGATCGTAATACTTCACTAGAGTTCGTGACATCTCTTCGTGACATCTTCACGAGATGTTACCTTTCTCCTTTACTACCGTGTGGGGGATACATCACTCACACACACACACACACACACACACACCAGAGGAGCTATGAATCGACCCCTGCAACCATATATAGGCGAGTACACACTCACGTCAAGAAATTAGAGAAAGTGCAAAGATTTGCAACAAGATTAGTTCCAGAGCTAAGGGGATTGTCCTACGAAGAAAGGTTAAAGGAAATCGGTCTGACGACACTGGAGGACAGGAGGGTTAGGGAAGACATGATAGCGACATACAAAATACTGCGAGGAATTGATGAAGTCTACAGAGACAGGATGATCCAGAGATGGGACACAGAAACAAGGGGTCACAATTGCGAGTTGAAGACTTAGAAGAGTCAAAGATGTTACGATGTATTTTTTTCAGTCATAGAGCTGTCAGGAAGTGGAATAGCCTAGATAGTGACGTAATGGAGGCAGGAACCATACATAGTTTTAAGAAGAGGTATGATAAAGCTCATGAAGCAGGGAGAGAGAGGACCTAGTAGCGATCAGTGAAGAGGCGGGGCCAGGAGCTACACCCTGCAACCACAAATAGGCGAGTACACACACACACACACACACACACACACACACACACACTGCTGTGTCATTTTCTAGTGTGACTGATGGGACGGTCAGGGATTTTACTTTCGAGAATTATAAACCGGAGATTTTTTTCAATAATGTTGTTGTTGTGGTAGGAATGTTGGTGGTATTAGTAGTAGTAGTAATGGTGGTATTAGTAGTAGTAGTAGTAATGTTGGTGGTATTAGTAGTAATGTTGGTGGTATTAGTAGTAATGTTGGTGGTATTAGTAGTAGTAGTAATGTTGGTGGTATTAGTAGTAATGTTGGTGGTATTAGTAGTAATGTTGGTGGTATTTAGTAGTAATGTTGGTGATAGTATTAGTAGTAATGTTGGTGGTATTAGTAGTAATGTTGGTGGTATTAGTAGTAATGTTGGTGGTATTAGTAGTAATGTTGGTGGTATTAGTAGTAATTGTTGTGGTTGGGTATTAGTAGTAATGTTGGTGGTATTAGTAGTAGTAGTAATGTTGGTGGTATTAGTAGTAATGTTGGTGGTAGTAGTAGTAATGTTGGTGGTATTAGTAGTAATGTTGGTGGTATTAGTAGTAGTAATGTTGGTGGTTTGTAGTAGTAGTAATGTTGGTGGTATTAGTAGTAGTAGTAATGTTGGTGGTATTAGTAGTAGTAGTAATGTTGGTGGTATTAGTAGTAGTAGTAATGTTGGTGGTATTAGTAGTAGTAGTAATGGTGGTATTAGTAGTAGTAGTAATGGTGGTATTAGTAGTAGTAGTAATGTTGGTGGTATTAGTAGTAGTAGTAATGGTGGTATTAGTAGTAGTAGTAATGTTGGTGGTATTAGTAGTAGTAGTAATGTTGGTGGTATTAGTAGTAGTAGTAATGTTGGTGGTATTAGTAGTAGTAGTAATGTTGGTGGTATTAGTAGTAGTAGTAATGTTGGTGGTATTAGTAGTAGTAGTAATGTTGGTGGTATTAGTAGTAGTAGTAATGTTGGTGGTATTAGTAGTAGTAGTAATGGTGGTATTAGTAGTAGTAGTAATGGTGGTATTAGTAGTAGTAGTAATGGTGGTGGTATTAGTAGTAGTAGTAATGGTGGTGGTATTAGTAGTAGTAATGGTGGTATTAGTAGTAGTAGTAATGTTGGTGGTATTAGTAGTAGCAGTAATGTTGGTGGTATTAGTAGTAGCAGTTAATGTTGGTGTATTAGTAGTAGCAGTAATGTTGGTGGTATTAGTAGTAGCAGTAATGTTGGTGGTATTAGTAGTAGCAGTAATGTTGGTGGTATTAGTAGTAGCAGTAATGTTGGTGGTATTAGTAGTAGCAGTAATGTTGGTGGTATTAGTAGTAGCAGTAATGTGGTGGTATTAGTAGTAGCAGTAATGTTGGTGGTATTAGTAGTAGCAGTAATGTTGGTAGTATTAGTAGTAGCAGTAATGTTGGTAGTATTAGTAGTAGCAGTAATGTTGGTAGTATTAGTAGTAGCAGTAATGTTGGTAGTATTAGTAGTTAGCAGTAATGTTGGTGGTATTAGTAGTAGAGTAATGTTGGTGTATTTAGTAGTAAGTTGGTGGTATTAGTAGTAAGTATTGTAGTTAGTAATGGTGGTATTAGTAGTAGTAATGTTGGTGGTATTAGTAGTAGTATTAGTAGTAATGTTGGTGGCATTAGTAGTAGTAATGTTGGTGGCATTAGTAGTAGTAATGTTGGTGGCATTAGTAGTAGTAATGTTGGTGGCATTAGTAGTAGTAATGTTGGTGGCATTAGTAGTAGTAATGTTGGTGGCATTAGTAGTAGTAATGTTGGTGAGCATTAGTAGTAGTAATGTTGGTGGCATTAGTAGTAGTAATGTTGGTGGCATTAGTAGTAGTAATGTTGGTGGCATTAGTAGTAGTAACGTTGGTGGCATTAGTAGTAGTAATGTTGGTGGCATTAGTAGTAGTAATGTTGGTGGCATTAGTAGTAGTAATGTTGGTGGCATTAGTAGTAGTAATGTTGGTGGCATTAGTAGTAGTAATGCTGGTGGCATTAGTAGTAGTAATGCTGGTGGCATTAGTAGTAGTAATGTTGGTGGCATTAGTAGTAGTAATGTTGGTGGCATTAGTAGTAGTAACGTTGGTGGCATTAGTAGTAGTAATGTTGGTGGCATTAGTAGTAATGTTGGTATTAGTAGTATAATGGGTGGATTGTAGTATAGTGGTGGATTAGTAGTAATGTTGGTGGCATTAGTAGTAGTAACGTTGGTGGCATTAGTAGTAAGTAATGTTATGGTGGCATTAGTAGTAGTAATGTTGGTGGCATTAGTAGTAGTAACGTTGGTGGCATTAGTAGTAGTAATGTTGGTGGCATTAGTAGTAGTAATGTTGGTGGCATTAGTAGTAGTAATGCTGGTGGTATTAGTAGTAATGGTGGTATTAGTAGTAATGGTGGTATTAGTAGTAATGGTGGTATTAGTAGTAATGGTGGTATTAGTAGTAATGGTGGTATTAGTAGTAATGTTGGTAGTAGTAGTAATACTAGTAGTTATTGTTGTATTTATAGTTGATGTTTCTTGCTCATGAGCGCCAGTTGCTATGCAGAATCAACGTTTGTTTGCGACTCTGACGCAAAAGAAACATTGTGCAACTGAGCACTGCCCGAGACTGAAAAAATACCAAACACACACACACACACACACACATTAGCAAATAATTATCATTATGCAAAAACGTAGTGAACAATATGTGTTGAGAGAGAGAGAGAGAGAGAGAGAGAGAGAGAGAGAGAGAGAGAGAGAGAGAGAGAGAGAAGAGAGAGAGAGAGAGAGAGAGAGAGAGAGAGAAAGAGAGGGTGCAGAAGCTTATATTGAATCAACGTGTGGAGCTCTAGCAAGCCATGTCTGCGTAGAGCTTTATGTCTTGCTCTAAGTAGAGCTTTATTAATGTTATGTCAGTGTAATAATATGAAAGGAGAGCTTCATAAAATACTTAAAAATCCAAGAAGAGTTAAAAAAAAACTTTTTCACCCCACAACAGTTAAAGACCTTCTCCTGTAAGTCATGAATTATTATAATTATTATATTCACGTGGAAAGCTTAAATCCCTGGGGGGGGGGGGGTCATACAACCCCTGGAAAGCCGGAGTAATTCGGTTTATTGGGAGGAAAGAGACGTCGGCTTCAGTCCTTTGATCAAGAGCCTTGTACCAGTAAAGGTACAAGAATCTGGTAAACTAGTCCTGTACCAGTACAGGACTAGTTTAACTCTCCTTGGAGGGTTAAACTAGCCTAGGATGATCTGGTGGTTCATCACTCTTATGCTCTCATAATATATTAGTTTTGCATGCTCCTGATGTGTTTATCGCAACACGAAAGGCCTAATGCTATCATTCTACTTCCCCCCCTCCCCCCTTTTTTTTTTTTGCATCCTGTATCGCTTGGTTTGGGATATTAAGATAAGATTTCGTTCGGATTTTTAACCCCTGAGGGTCAGCCACCAAGGATAACTCAAGAAAGTCAGTGCGTCATCGAGGACTGTCTAACTTATTTCCATTGTGGTCCTCAATCTTGTCCCCCAGGATGCGACCTACACCAGTCTAACACCCAGGTACCTATTTGCTGCGAGGTGAAGAGAACAGGTGCAAGGAAACGTGTCGAAATGTTTCCACCCGCCGGGAATCGAACCTGGGCCCTCCGTGTGTGAACCGGGAGCTTTAGCCACATCACATCACACTGGTTATTATCATCTACCTGATGGCCCAAATACATAAAAAATTCCCGTCATGTTACGCTGGTTAAAAATGAAAGATCTCTCTCACACACACACACACACACATTGCTGCCTCCGTCATTTTAGTAAGTAGCGGAAATGGTACCAGTATGTTAATATAGTCGAGTCGTAACTGTTACCGAGTGTGTGTAGCAACTGTCTTACTTCTGTAGTTAGTTAGCAGAGTTGTATGGTTAAGTAGATCACACAGTGCGTCTGGTAACCAGTTACTTGTCAACAGTTACCCCGCAGGGGTCAATGTGAGTGTCTGGGGAATGGGAGGTAATCAGGACTGATCTAAGGAAGGGAAAGGTACCTTCACTTTGATGAGCCCTTCACCAGCTTCGAGACACCCCTTCAAGGGAACGATCCAGTTATTACGAAGCTCGAGAGAGAGACAGAGAAAACTACCACAGGTCGTTTAAAATGTTACGAGTGAGTGAGTTTAACAGTAGTAATGCTCTGTGCTCCACATTGTGCAAGACTATCTCCAAAATAATCAAATTTCTCGTGCAATTTGCACATTCTGGCAACATTTCATGACTGATAAACTTCCTGGAGGCGAGCTATTATCACATCCAGTTTCTCAAAATAGAGTTAGGTCACTGACGGAGTAAATGTCAGATAAATGGACACAGATGCAACTAATGTGACATTTTATTGTGACAACGTTTCGCTCTCCGGGAGCTTAGTCAAGCCGTGACAGTAGAGTAAATAATCGGCTTGAGCTTGGAGATAAAGCCCTAAACCCTGCATAGAGCTTTACGAAGTCACGATTCTACATAAAACTAAGCTTTACACAGTGAAAATTTGGTGACATTTATATATATATATATATATATATATATATATATATATATATATATATATATATATATATATATATATATATATATATATATATATAAGCAGTAACGAACCAGAGCAGAAATTTACTCTGAGAATTAAGAATTTCCTCTAGCTTTGTGTATCTGTCCACCTGTCATCACCACCGCCATCTGTTGGTGTAGTCAGCACGACACTAAACACACACTATTCTGCAGTAAGCGTAGGGTACAAAGCGCAAGTCAGCGTAACCTAATTACACTAAATGTAGCATCTTCCTGCGTACCACTACAACACAATATACACTAGCAACACACACACACACACACACACACACACACACACACACACACACACACACACACACACACACATAGTGGGAATATACAAAGTGGACAAAGACGGGATGTTCCAGAGATGGGACACAGACACAAGAGGTCACAATTGGAAGTTGAAGACTCAGATGAATCAAAGGGATGTTAGGAAGTATTTCTTCAGTCAGAGTAGTCAGGCCGTGGAATAGCCTAGAAAGTGACGTAGTGGAGGCGGGAACCATACATAGTTTTAAGGCGAGGTATGATGAAGCTCATAGGGCAGGAGAGAGAGAGGACCTAGTAGCAATCAGCGAAGAGGCGGGGCCAGGAGCTATGAATCGACCCCTGCAACCACAAATAGGTGAGTACACACACTGAACCACTACACTATCAATTTCAATCTTTAAGACACCGTCAAGTCTCGAATACAGACACTGTACAAATATCACGTTTCGTTAAAAAAAAAAAAAAAAAAAAAAAAAAACAATAGCCCGGCTGACCACAAAGGAATTACCAGGTAAAAGTGTTTTAATCAATCATGCATTAATTTGTACGTGAAATTGTTATGCAAAAAACAGAGATATGGAGGCAATAATTTTCTGCTTTCGCAAAAATTACATTGGTAACTTTCACCAGTGCTTCATTACGTTGCTCAATAATACGAAGAAAACGAGAATAATATTGTATTTTTAATTATGAGAAATATGTATCTTTCGGTGTATGTAGAGTGAGAGATATCTCACTGTATATATATGGTGAGGTGTACCTCTCAGTGTGTGTATATACAGTGAGGGGTGTGTACATCTCATTGTGTGTGTATATACAGTGAGGGGTGTGTACCTCTCAGTGTGTGTATAAACAGTGAGGGGTGTGTACCTCTCAGTGTGTGTGTATATACAGTGAGGGGTGTGTACCTCTCAGTGTGTGTGTATAAACAGTGAGGGGTGTGTACCTCTCAGTGTGTGTATATACAGTGAGGGATGTGTACCTCTCAGTGTGTGTATAAACAGTGAGGGGTGTGTACCTCTCAGTGTGTATATACAGTGAGGGGTGTGTACCTCTCAGTGTGTGTATATACAGTGAGGGGTGTGTACCTCTCATTGTGTGTATATACAGTGAGGGGTGTGTACCTCTCAGTGTGTGTGTATATACAGTGAGGGGTGTGTACCTCTCATTGTGTGTATATACAGCGAGGGGTGTGTACCTCTCAGTTGTGTGTATATACAGGAGGGTGTGTACCTCTCATTGTGTGTATATACAGCGAGGGGTGTGTACCTCTCAGTTTGTGTGTATATACAGTGAGGCGTGTTCATTTGCACATGTACAGTGAGAAGTGTATATTTCTCAGGGTATATACACTGAAATGTGTGCATCTCTCATTATATATAAAGTGAGAGGTGTAATATCTCAGAGTATAGTGAAAATTGTACATCTATCAGCGCATATACAGTGAAGGTTGTGTATCTATCAGCATGTATACACCGAGAAGTATCTGCATATATATTATATATAATTACACATACATACATATATACATGCACACATCTTCAGAGGCTGTCAGCAAAACTTGTGACATACGGAACAGTGCTCGTGGTGCGCTCCAAATACATATTTTTCTCGTATTTACATATATCCGCTATACAAAAGATAAAACCAATGCATTATCTAATGTTTATGATCACATCTAGATACAATGACCATCAAAACAGATAGGATTGTGTTGCAGGTGGTATGTGTTGTGTTGCAGGTGTGTATACCACTGGATACACTGTGTAGGTGTAAGGTGGTACAAGATTGCTTCCCTGGGCATGTGGACACCACTGGAGGTATGTTTGGTATCACTGCAAATACAATACGACTTGTTGATGAATAAGACGCCTATTACATCTGGTATCTTGTGTGTCGTGGGAAAGTCCAGAAGATTGTTTGCTTCCTTCTTAAGCAATGAATGTCTTAAAAATGAAACTACAATGCCTGGGGCGAGGGGGTTAGTAACCCCCTTCTCCTGTATCAATTACTGAAGCGTCATCGCCTCTGTGTTCGACTGATGATGCCTGCTGTGCAGACGAAACGTTTCTCCCCACAAGTAAAACTGCTTAGAGCCGCACATGTGTGAGGTGTTAGACGTCGTCACATTACATGCCCGGACACCACTGGACACGCTTTCACTCTCACCATTGTCACTGCACCAGACGAATTTTGTTTTTGTGTAAGACTTTCCTTCAGTCGTCAATAAGTGTTCCATTCACTAAGCTACTTCCAGTATTTTAACCCTCCAGTGCTCGGCCATTAAGCGGAAAAATTCAATTGTTTCGGTTTTCTTACGTGGTCATTGTCAGTGACGTTAAATTACTTTCTCTTTCCATGAAAATTAAAGTTTTCTTTTTTCAGTATTCAGATTTTTTTTAAGCCACAACTACCTGATATGATGTAGAGTGGCCCCAAGGAAGAAATATTTACCATGATTCATTCAGTAACTGAATTGTCAGAAATGCACTGGTATTACACTTTAGATGACCCTTCTAACTGCAGTCTTCCCACCCACGCTTCAGAATACAGACACTGTACTTCTACCTGCAGGACATCACTACCACCCCTCCTATAGAGTGCAGGCACTATACTCCTCACTTCCAGGACACCACCACCACCCCTCCTACAGAGTGCAGGCACTATACTCCCCACTTCCAGGACACCACCACCCCTCCTACAGAGTGCAGGCACTATACTCCCCACTTCCAGGACACCACCACCACCACCCCTCCTACAGAGTGCAGGCACTATACTCCTCACTTCCAGGACACCACCACCACCCCTCCTACAGATTGCAGGCACTATACTCCCCACTTCCAGGACACCACCACCACCACCACCCCTCCTACAGAGTGCAGGCACTATACTCCCCACTTCCAGGACACCCACCACCACCCCTCCTACAGATTGCAGGCACTATACTCCTCACTTCCAGGACACCACCACCCCTCCTACAGATTGCAGGCACTATACTCCCCACCTCTAGGACTACACCACCCCTACTACAGACAGCAATAAATTAACCAGTTTCATACCGTCTAAATTAACACCTTTCAGTGAAAAATGGCATAAGTATCCAGCAACATCCATAGTTCCACCAATTTCCCCTCATCATCATTCCTCATGCGACTCCTGTGAGGGTCAACACAGACTCTCTGAAAGACGCGGATATTGGCCTTTTGTAAGACGTGAAAATTTATGAAAAAAAAAAAAAAAACACGAGCAGGCAGTGAGAGATGGTGGAGCGAGAACAATAATCTTTGTTATTTTCAAAAGGAAGCGATAAATAAGTAGAGATCATAGTGTCTGGGAAATGGGAGGTTATCAGGTGTGTGTTATATGCCAGTGATATAACTACCAGGTGTGTGTGTGTGTGTGTGTGTGTGTGTGTGTGTGTGTGTGTGTGTGTGTGTGTGTGTGTGTGTGTGTGTCACAACCACCAGGTGTGTGTTACATCTCAAGGATAGAAGAGCGTTTCCACTCACAGCTTTAAGATCAGGTACAAAGAACAATGCTGGCTCTTACCAACTGAGTGTGTAATAATTCTGAGTTGTCAGTGTAACGCAGTGATCACTGATCCATAATGATTATTAGTTAACTCTGACGCACAGGAACCAGAGCTTGTCAATCACACACACACACACACACAAACGTTCCTTCAGGGGAAGGAAAATTACAGTACCTGGAGGCCGTTTATATGTACAGGAAACACCGATGATGTTATATTGTCATCTCTAAGCTCGTAGGTGTGTACGAGGCGACCAAAGTTGATTCAGGGAATCAAGATTTATTTGTCGATAAATGCAGGTAGAATATTGTGTGTGTGTACTCACCGAGTTGTACTCGCCTAGTTGTGGTTGCAGGGGTAGATTAGTAGCTCCTGGTCCCGCCTCTTCACTGGTTGCTACTAGGTCACTCTTCTCTGAACCATGAGCTTTATTGTACCTCTGCTTAAAGCTATGTATGGTTCCTGCCTCCACTACATCGCTTCCCAAACTATTCCACTTCCTGACTACTCTGTGGCTGAAGAAATACTTCCTAACATCCCTGTGATTCATCTGTGTCTTCAGCTTCCAACTGTGTCCCCTTGTTGCTGTGTCCCATCTCTGAAACATCCTGTCTTTGTCCACCTTGTCAATTCCTCTCAGTATTTTGTATGTCGTTATCATGTCCCCCCCTCTCTCTCTCCTGTCCTCCAGTGTCGTCAGGTCGATTTTCCTTAACCTCTCCACGTAGGACATACCTCTTAGCTCTGGGACTACTCTTGTTGCAAACCTATGCACTTTCTCTAGTTTCTTTACGTGCTTGGCTAGGTGTGGGTTCCAAACTGGTGCCGCATACTCCAATATGGGCCTAACGTACACGGTGTACAGGGTCCTGAACGATTCCTTATTAAGATGGCGGAATGCTGTTCTGAGGTTTGCTAGGCGCCCATATGCTGCAGCAGTTATTTGGTTGATGTGCGCTTCAGGAGATGTGCCTGGTGTTATACTCGCCCCAAGATCTTTTTCCTTGAGTGAAGTTTGTAGTCTCTGGCCCCCTAGACTGTACCCCGTCTGCGGTCTTCTTTGCTATTCTTCAATCTTTATGACTTTGCACTTGGTGGGGTTGAACTCCAGGAGCCAATTGCTGGACCAGGTCTGTAGCCTGTCCACATCCCTTTGTAGTTCTGCCTGGTCTTCGTCCGAATGAATTCTTCTCATCCAACTTCACATCATCTGCAAACAGGGACACCTCGGAGTCAATTCCTTCCGTCATGTCGTTTACAAATACCAGAAACAGCACTGGTCCTAGGACTGACCCCTGTGGGACCCCGCTGGTCACAGGTGCCCACTCTGACGCCTCGCCACGTACCACGACTCGCTGCTGTCTTCCTGACAAGTATTCCCTGATCCATTGTAGTGCCTTCCCTGTTATCCCTGCTTGGTCCTTCAGTTTTTGCACTAATCTCTTGTGAGGAACTGTGTCAAACGCCTTCTTACAGTCCAAGAAAATGCAATCTACCCACCCCTCTCTCTCTCATCTTGTGTGTGTGTACTAACCTAGTTGAACTCACCTAGTTGTGGTTGCAGGAGTCGAGTCATAGCTCCTGGACTGTGTGTGTGATTATCTTTATGATAGAGGATCCAGGAGTGTGTACATGTGATCCTGACCATCAACACTCTGGTCTCAACACATTCTCTCAACACTGGTAATAACGTTCAGTTCTGAACGCTTCCTGGTAACGTTCTGACACCTCGTTGCCAAACTTGTCGCTAATGGTTTTATTATTTTGTGGTAATATAAGCATTTTTATTGATTTACATAATGTAATCGAACGTAACTTAACCTAACCTGATCCATCCTAGCTTAACCTAACTCAAAGCAAGGAAAAAAAATATTTGCAAGCTTGCAGTAGATATTAATGTAATTTACCATCTGTATGTCGTAAGAAAACACGGTTTTTAGATAAGGAAATGTTGTGGCCAAGGTTAAATAGGCACATAACATTTCCTTCACCTGACTCACAGCGGATATTACGACACACCTTCCTGATGTTACTGCTGAGAGAGAGAGAGAGAGAGAGAGAGAGAGAGAGAGAGAGAGAGAGAGAGAGGAGAGAGAGAGAGAGAGAGAGAGAGAGAGAGAGAGAGAGAGAGAGCGGATGTTATACAGTGAAGATAACACGGTAAAAACTGGAACATGGCAAGATGAAGGTCACATGAGCATGTGATGCATGGAGGCTGCCAGGAAGAACCAGACGAGGTATATACGCATCACACCACCTAGTAATTCATCAGTGATGATACTCACCTTTAAACTAAATCTCTTTTCACTCAGATATTCAACGAGAGGCGTACTGTATGTCTCTTCGCGAGTGTAGAAGAAGAGTTTGTAATCTTAAGTAATGTCGAAAGGGTGATATTCAGTTGTAATGACCCCTCGTGTAGCTGATAGGCTTTAAAACCCATTAACCAGCCAACCAACACGTTTCAGTACTACAATAGTTCAACATGACTGTCAAACATGAAGGAATAATTGGCCTGTTATGTGGTTTAAAGCTTATCTACTGCAGGAGGAAATCAAGGCTGCGTGTTACCTGTACACCACCAGCCAAACACTTCAATCTTCACACTAACAAGGTGGACTCTCAGTGTATATATACCCAGTATATATATATACCCAGTATATATATATACCCAGTATATATATATATACCAGTATATATATATATACCCAGTATATATACACCCAGTATATATAACATATACCCAGTATATATACACCCAGTATATATACCCCAGTATATCACCCAGTATATATACACCCAGTATATATACACCCAGTATACATACACCCAGTATGATATATACCAGTATAATACACCCAGTAAAATATACACCCAGTATATATACACCCAGTATATAACACCCAGTATATATATACCCAGTATATATACACCCATATATTACACCCAGTATATAACACCCAGTATATATACACCCAGTATATATAACACCCAGTTACATACACCCAGTATACATACAACCCAGTATACATACACCCAGTATATATACACCCAGTATACATACACCCAGTATATATACACCCAGTATATATACACCCAGTATATATACACCCAGTATATATACCCCAGTATATATACAACCCAGATATATACACCAGTATACATACACCCAGTATATATACACCCAGTATATATACAACCCAGTATACATACACCCGTATATATACACCGTATATATATACACCCAGTATATATACACCCAGTAATATACACCAGTATATATACACCCAGTATATATACACCAGTAATACATACACCCAGTATATATACACCCAGTATACATCCACCCAGTATATATACACCCAGTATATATACACCCAGTATATATACACCAGTATATATACACCCAGGATATATACACCCAGTATATATACACCCAGTATATATACACCCAGTATATATACACCCAGTATATATACACCCAGTATACATACACCCAGTATATATACACCCAGTATACATACACCCAGTATACATACACCCAGTATATATACACCCAGTATATATATCACCCAGTATACATACACCCAGTATATATACACCCAGTTATACATACACCAGTATATATACACCCAGTATATATACACCCAGTATATATACACCCAGTATATATACACCCAGTATATATACACCCAGTATACATACACCCAGTATATATACAGATATACATAGTGAGAAAATGTCTAGTAAGAGGTGTGTGAATAATGCAGTATGCGGGTTGTGGCACTGATATATACCAAGTATATATACCTCTCAGCGTATATTCTCGTGTAGAAAATAACTTAACACTTTTTTGCACAAGTCTATATAGCCTGAAGCAGCGAGGAACAATTAATCGTCTGTTATAATTGTAAATTACCCACCAGGTCAGTGTTTACCTGGAGTTTACCTGGAGAGAGTTCCGGGGGTCAACGCCCCCGCGGCCCGGTCTGTGACCAGGCCTCCTGGTGGATCAGAGCCTGATCAACCAGGCTGTTGCTGCTGGCTGCACGCAAACCAACGTACGAGCCACAGCCCGGCTGATCAGGAACTGACTTTAGGTGCTTGTCCAGTGCCAGCTTGAAGACTACCAGGGGTCTGCTGGTAATCCCTCTTATGTATGCTGGGTGGCAGTTGAACAGTCTCGGGCCCCTGACACTTATTGTATGGTCTCTTAACGTGCTAGTGACACCCTGCTTTTCATTGGGGGATGGTGCATCGTCTGCCAAGTCTTTTGCTTTCGTAGTGAGTGATTTTCGTGTGCAAGTTCGGTACTAGTCCCTCTAGGATTTTCCAGGTGTATATAATCATGTATCTCTCCCTCCTGCGTTCCAGGGAATACAGGTTTAGGAACCTCAAGCGCTCCCAATAATTGAGGTGTTTTATCTCCGTTATGCGCGCCGTGAAAGTTCTCTGTACATTTTTCTAGGTCGGCAATTTCACCTGCCTTGAAAGGTGCTGTTAGGTGCAGCAATATTCCAGCCTAGATAGAACAAGTGACCTGAAGAGTGTCATCATGGGCTTGGCCTCCCTAGTTTTGAAGGTTCTCATTATCCATCCTGTCATTTTTCTAGCAGATGCGATTGATACAATGTTATGGTCCTTGAAGGTGAGATCCTCCGACATGATCACTCCCAGGTCTTTGACGTTGGTGCTTCGCTCTATATTTGTGGCCAGAATTTGTTTTGTACTCTGATGAAGATTTAATTTCCTCGTGTTTACCATATCTGAGTAATTGAAATTTGTCATAGTTGAACTTCATATTGTTTTCTGCAGCCCACTGAAAGATTTGGTTGATGTCCGCCTGGAGCCTTGCAGTGTCTGCAATGGAAGACACTGTCATGCAGATTCGGGTGTCATCTGCAAAGGAAGACACGGTGCTGTGGCTGACATCCTTGTCTATGTCGGATATGAGGATGAGGAACAAGATTGGAGCGAGTACTGTGCCTTGTGGAACAGAGCTTTTCACCGTAGCTGCCTCGGACTTTACTCTGTTGACGACTACTCTCTGTGTTCTGTTAGTGAGGAAATTATAGATCCATCGACCGACTTTACCGACTTTTCCTGTTATTCCTTTAGCACGCATTTTGTGCGCTATTACGCCATGGTCACACTTGTCGAAGGCTTTTGCAAAGTCTGTATATATTACATCTGCATTCTTTTTGTCTTCTAGTGCATTTAGGACCTTGTCGTAGTGATCCAATAGTTGAGACAGACAGGAGCGACCTGTTCTAAACCCATGTTGCCCTGGGTTGTGTAACTGATGGGTTTCTAGATGGGTGGTGACCTTGCTTCTTAGGACCCTTTCAAAGATTTTTATGATATGGGATGTTAGTGCTATTGGTCTGTAGTTCTTTGCTGTTGCTTTACTGCCCCCTTTGTGAGTGGGCTATGTCTGTTGTTTTTAGTAACTGTGGGACGACCCCCTTGTCCATGCTCCCTCTCCATAGGATGGAAAAGGCTCGTGATAGGGGCTTCTTGCAGTTCTTGATGAACACAGAGTTCCATGAGTCTGGCCCTGGGGCAGAGTGCATGGGCATGTCATTTATCGCCTGTTCGAAGTCATTTGGCGTCAGGATAACATCGGATAGGCTTGTGTTAATCAAATTTTGTGGCTCTCTCATAAAAAATTCATTTTGATCTTCGACTCTCAGTCTGGTTAGCCGGCTTGCTAAAAACTGAGTCATATTGGGACTTGAGTAGCTCACTCATTTCCTTGCTGTCATCTGTGTAGGACCCATCTTGTTTAAGTAGGGGCCCAATACTGGACGTTGTTCTCGATTTTGATTTGGCATAGGAGAAGAAATACTTTGGGTTTCTTTCGATTTCATTTATGGCTTTTAGTTCTTCCCGCGATTCCTGACTCCTAAAGGATTCTTTTAGCTTAAGTTCGATGCTTGCTATTTCTCTGAACAGTGTCTCCCTACGCATTTCAGATATATTGACCTCTTTTAGACGCTGTTATTCTTTTCCGTCGCCTGTAAAGGGAGCGCCTGTCTCTTTCTATTTTACATCTACTCCTCCTTTTTCTTAGAGGAATAAGCCTTGTGCATACATCGAGTGCCACCGAGTTAATCTGTTCTAGGCATAAGTTGGGGTCTGTGTTGCTTAGTATATCTTCCCAACTTATATCGGTTAGGACTTGGTTTACTTGGTCCCACTTTATGTTTTTGTTATTGAAGTTGAATTTGGTGAATGCTCCCTCGTGACTAGTCTCATTATGTTGGTCTGGGGCTCCACGCATACATGTCTGAACCTCAATTATGTTGTGATCTGAGTATATTGTTTTTGATATTGTGACATTTCTTATCAGATCATCATTGTTAGTGAAGATGAGGTCTAGTGTATTCTCCAGTCTAGTAGGCTCTATTATTTGCTGGTTTAAATTGAATTTTGTGCAGAGATTTAAAAGCTCGTGTGAGTGTGAGTTTTCATCAGAGCTGCCTCCTGGTGTTATTACTGCAACAATATTATTTGCTATATTCCTCCATTTTGGGTGCCTTAAGTTGAAATCCCCCAGGAGCAAGATGTTGGGTGCAGGAGCTGGAAGATTTTCCAGACAGTGGTCAATTTTTAACAGCTGTTCCTGGAATTGCTGGGATGTTGCATCCGGAGGCTTGTAGACTACCACAATGACTAGGTTTTGGTTCTCGACCTTTACTGCTAAAACTTCCACTATATCATTTGAGGCATTAAGCAGTTCTGTGCAAACAAGTGACTCTGCAATGTACAGGCCAACCCCCCCCCCCTTTTGCCTGTTCACTCTGTCACATCTGTATAGGTTGTAACCTGGGATCCATATTTCGTTGTCCAAGTGATCCTTTATGTGGGTCTCAGTGAAAGTCGCGAACATTGCCTTTGCCTCTGCAAGCAGTCCACGGATGAAAGGTATTTTGTTGTTTGTTGCTGGCTTTAGACCCTGTATATTTGCAAAGAAGAATGTTATCGGACTGGTGGTATTGTTGGTACTGGGGGGGGGATTTTTTTTCCGGCATTAGTATCTGTATCTGTTGGTTTGGAGTGGAGGCCATCGACTGTGGTTCCACTCCAGGAATGACTGGATTTGGTGTACGATTTCTGCCATTTCCTGCCAGTTTTTTTTCCTTCCTGGCACTAAAAAACCTCTCCCTCTTGAGTGGCTGTGGCTACCCAGGTTTTCCCATGGCCTGGATGTGTGTGCACTATTTAGCGGTACAAAATAGTCTAGGTTCTCAGGATTGATGCGAGGAAGAGCAGCTCCGCTTCCTAGAACCCAAAGCCCATACTGAAGATCATGCGGTGAGAAATGGCGACAAAGAAGCTGCAGTAAGAGATTCTGAACCTAACAATGCTGACTCAACATTTTCTGATCTCCATCTTTGAGATCTAATCTCTCGTGTACACAACGAGTTGCCATGAGACCTATCTCTTCTATTCCAGGAGTTGCCATGAAATGTCATCCCTCGTGTGCTCCAGGAGTTGCCAAAGATGTCATCCCTCGTGTGCTCCAGGAGTTGCCAAAGATGTCATACCTCGTGTGCTCCAGGAGTTGCCAAAGATGTCATCCCCCGTGTACTCCAGGAGTTGCCAAAGATGTCATCCCTCGTGTGCTCCAGGAGTTGCCATGATATGCCATTTCTCATGCATCACTCAGACTGACAAACTGAACAGATTAACTCCAGACTGAGGGACTGATCACCTCAAACTCATCTCTCCCAGTTTCTCTTCATTGGACTGAAGAAGCCACTGGGTGACGAAACATCTCCAGAATAAAGACTCCCAAGCATTGCACAATTGTCTTAGTTATGTCAGGAGTTACCAGGAAATTTTAGTTATATACAAGACCATTCAAACAGCAATACCACTACGTTTCATAAATCTTTTAAACTCGATGTTTCGCTTATTGTTAGAGACATTAATAATTTATCAGTGAATTACAATCACCTGACAATACCTTAATAATATAGCTGAAAAAAAAAATTGACAGAAATTGTCAGCCATTTTTTTTTACAGATTCAATTCATTTTTTTCCTTCTCAGTTGTGTGGGAGGCGACGTGTGGTCAGCCGTCACTGCTGATTAATGTCATTGTAATCACTACGGTTTTTGAAAATAAATTCTCATTGTTCTCGCCTACTGTTCTATTTTTCTTTTGGTTCAGTGTCCAGTTTATCCAGAGACTGAGGCTGATACGGTCCAATTACGCACCAGTGTGTGTATATACATGTTGTGCCGAATAGGTAAAACTGGTCAATTAGCAAGAACATTTAAAATTAAGTCCTTTCTAAAATTTTCTCTCGTATAACAAATTTCCTAAATTTGCTTGTAACAGATAAGTGAACTATAGATATGTAGATTTAAATCCATATGTATTCCTGTTAACCCTTTGGGGCCTAGTTCCTAGGCCTTTTGTGTATCCATATATTCTTGCGCTACCCTCCACAGGATGGATATGGGGGGCACAATAAACTAGTCACTTCGGTGGCAAAATATAAATCTCATATTTTTTGAGATATATTTTTTCATTTATGTAAAAAATAATTTTGTACCAAAAGTACCTTAGAAAACTTACCTAACCTTATTATAATACGCGCAATTTAGCGTAACCCAACTAAATATATTTTAGACAAGTTTACAATAATTTAATAATACACAAACACAATGAAATATATGATTTTCGTTAGTTTCAGAATGATTTTTACGAAATTGCATACACAAATTTTAGTTTGCCTTACTCGGCAAGAAGAGCGTTGCTGTTTAAGCCAATATCGAAAGATTTACCTATTTGGCACGACATACGTATAGAAGTGCGCCTCTCTTAGCTTCTATGCCCCCAAGGAAGTGTATATCCCCTGAGAGATTACTTTGAATCCCTTCTCAGGGGATTACAGTATCCCTACCTGGTGGTTTACAAGTGACATGCAGCCTTAATGACCCTCAGGTAGTCGATAGTGTTCAAACCTAACAAGGCTACAACTGGTCTTCCAAAAAATCCATCAGAAAGCAAGACTGTGTTAGGCAAGACTTATTTCCTCTGAATTATATTAGCCATAAAATACACACGTTTGTATGGTTGTATACGATGAAATATGAAGACAGTTGTTGGTATTGTATTTATATACACCGAAAAAGTGTGTATATTTCATTAAATATACGAGAAGTTTGGTAAGAGTCATCAGGAAAGAGTGCAAGTGTTTCCTGCCGCTGGAACTTTTGGTCATCTGAACGAGGCCTTCTGCTGGCTTACCTGTCCACCCTTTTAAAAAATTATGGTTATGATTATGAAAATTTTATACATATACGTAAAAATATACACGAGGTATTTCCCAGTTCATACAAAAAGAGATGTGTATCTTTCAGTGTATACACACCAAAAGGTATATATCTCAGTGTATATACACAGAGGTGTATATTTATACATTTTTAAGGATTAATACACACGCACTTAAGTGAAACAAATGAAAGGTGCAGCTAGAGTGATTACATACCAATTACAAGCAGTAACAAACTGATTGATCCCTCCAAGGCTATCTGTTGGTGAGGAAACAACATGGAAGCTTGGTGAGAAAACCTCTTTTGAACCTAAGTTTGGAGTCGTGGGCTGGCAGTGCTGAGGATGTTAGTGTGAGGTTTGAAGATGCTGAGAACGCAAGCTAGGAAGACTGCTGAGGAAGTCTACATTAGACAAGGTTTGCAGAGTGCTGAGAATGTCTACAGTAGACAAGGTTACAGGTTTTACGTCTAGCGTCACCGAAACATTACATTGACTTGGCCAGTAAGAGCAAAGATATATATATATATATATATATATATATATATATTATATATAATATAATAATATATATATATATAATCACTGCTAGTTCGGTAACCTGCGTAAGCACCTGCAAATTAACCTCTATTCCTACCTACCTACCTTCTGCCTACCGGAACCCGCGGGGACATTATGAACACAGAACGGAAATACCGACACATGATACAGGAATCCTGGGGGGATTTGTTAATAAACGAGTGAAAGTAGCAATTGAGCATTGCATCCCACAGGTCTCGAGTATTTTATTTTATATGCTCTTCAAAGCATTAATTATATTTTTCAAAGAATCTTTTTTCATTATTTTAAATGGTGGTTTTTCCTCGTCTCTGATTAAAAAGAATCTATATTTTTAGTAAAATTTTGTAAGTTTGACACACGTAGTGTTGCAGAGAGTTCTTAAACCACCAGAGAGCTTCTAAACCACCAGAGAGCTTCTAAACCACCAGAGAGCTTCTAAACCACCAGAGAGCTTCTAAACCACCAGAGAGTTTCTAAACCACCAGAGAGCTTCTAAACCACCAGAGAGCTTCTAAACCACCAGAGAGCTTCTAAACCACCAGAGAGCTTCTAAACCACCAGAGAGCTTCTAAACACCAGAGAGTTTCTAAACCACCAGAGAGCTTCTAAACCACCAGAGAGCTTCTAAACCACCAGAGAGTTTCTAAACCACCAGAGAGCTTCTAAACCACCAGAGAGCTTCTAAACCACCAGAGAGCTTCTAAACCACCAGAGAGTTTCTAAACCACCAGAGAGCTTCTAAACCACCAGAGAGCTTCTAAACCACCAGAGAGCTTCTAAACCACCAGAGAGCTTCTAAACCACCAGAGAGCTTCTAAACCACCAGAGAGTTTCTAAACCACCAGAGAGCTTCTAAACCACCAGAGAGCTTCTAAACCACCAGAGAGCTTCTAAACCACCAGAGAGTTTCTAAACCACCAGAGAGCTTCTAAACCACCAGGAGCTTCTAACCACCAGAGAGCTTCTAAACCACCAGAGAGCTTCTAAACCACCAGAGAGCTTCTAAACCACCAGAGAGCTTCTAAACCACCAGAGAGTTTCTAACCACCAGAGAGTTCTAAACCACCAGAGAGTTTCTAACCACCAGAGAGCTTCTAAACCACCAGAGAGCTTCTAAACCACCAGAGAGTTTCTAACCACCAGAGAGCTTCTAAACCACCAGAGAGCTTCTAAACCACCAGAGAGCTTCTAAACCACCAGAGAGTTTCTAAACCACCAGAGAGCTTCTAAACCACCAGAGAGCTTCTAAACCACCAGAGAGCTTCTAAACCACCAGAGAGCTTCTAAACCACCAGAGAGTTTCTAAACCACCAGAGAGCTCTAAACCACCAGAGAGCTTCTAAACCACCAGAGAGCTTCTAAACCACCAGAGAGCTTCTAAACCACCAGAGAGTTTCTAAACCACCAGAGAGCTTCTAAACCACCAGAGAGCTTCTAAACCACCAGAGAGCTTCTAAACAAATACAGAACACTAACGGCCTATGGCAGCAGATGACAGGAATAAGAGCAGGTTAAGAGCAGACATAAACATTAGAGAGCTACCTGCAAAATTTCTCGTCTACAAAAACACACGTCACTCTTAGTAAAAAAAACTAACAAAATTAACAAGAGTAACCATTAGAAATTAGAAAATATTCAACTACAAGCAACTAACATCATCCGTACTTACAAATATAGCAAGAGTACTGAGGTGTTGTAACCAGTACTGAGGAACTGACTGACCACCAGCTATGGCTGAGGTCAGTGACTGACCACCAGCTTTGGCTGAGGTCAGTGACTGACCACCAGCTATGGCTGAGGTCAGTGACTGACCACCAGCTATGGCTGAGGTCAGTGACTGACCACCAGCTATGGCTGAGGTCAGTGACTGACCACCTACTTCAACCGAGGAAGCCATTGTGTAACTGACCATCATCTATGACTGAAGACTCAAGGTGGACCACATCTGGTGCGGTGCGTGACAGTCAGTGTTCCCCAACTACCCTAGACGCTGCTGGTTCACTGGTTCATCTTACATTTCCTCTTATATTCACTGGTTCTGCTCAGTTATACATCTCTTTGCCTTGCAGTTAGTAAAACAACGAGCCATTCAATGACCTGAATCAACGAATGTCAACGAATATCAGGTTAAACGAAGCTCGCGATTACTATACGAGCGTTTAACACTCGCCACCTCACACAGCAGAGAACTCAAAATGCGACTGATAAAAAAAATATTAGAATTAGTATGCGATTTGATGATAATATTTACTAAAAACCAAAATAATAACTTGTGTATATTAATAAATGATGCAATAATAAGAGGGGAAAATTAAACTATGTTTGTTGATCAGTACAGACACGAAATATATATCTTAACGAGACAAGCGTTACTCCATGATTCTCAAGCTTATTAACTCGCAGGGTTAATAAGCTTAGAAGTGCTAACCCGGTGGGTTAATAACCCAGGACAACCCAATAAACCCATTGTCATCAGTCTATTTTATTTCCATTCAAGTCCTCCACTACCTACAGGATGCAACCCACAACAGTCGACTAACACCCAGGTACCTACTTACTGCTAGGGACAGCAGGTGTAAGGAAAGAGTAAAGCAAGGTTAATAAAAATACGCGAAATAAAAATTGCCAGGAATGATGTCCATGTTAGGAGCGTCTCAATTCGCTATCCTTTATTTGTGTGTAGTGTTGTGATAGTAAAAACCTGATTCTGTAAAGGAGAGCTTTTATTACCGCGATGTTTCGCCTGCAAGAAGCTCATGCTCCAGCTTCCAGGGAATTAAGAAAGACGTCTAAACAATAGAGCTTTTCGCAAAAGTAATATTAATCAAATAATGCTGAGCTGAATGTGTAAACTTGTTAACCACAACAGGGAGAGAGAGAGAGAGAGAGAGAGAGAGAGAGAAGGAATCGTAAAGTAGAAAAAGTGTAAGCTCCGTGTTTACACTAACGGGAAGTTCTTACCCCTCCCCAGTGTCCAGCCTTCACGGCCCCGGACCAGGACACTTACTTTCACTCTCCCTTCATTCAAGTGAAGAAATCTTCACCTGAGGGGAACTAGAGCTATGCTCCTCTTCTCACCGTGCCCTTGACTTAGGGCTGTAAACTATACATCACTCGTACAAACTCCAACACTCCTTGGGAGCCACTGCCGGGTCACCACATGAAGAAGACCCTGTCCAGGACCCGTTCTAGCCAACCTTCCTGTACCTGTGTCTGTGTCTCTTCTTCAGATCAAACCTGAGTACCTTCTATCCCCCAGGTGTCGTACCACAAATGCAGTTTTCCTGCTCCTCAATTAATATACTTACTATTTTTTTTCCTTTCTCCAGGAATACATTCTTCTCTGTTGACTGTAACGCCTCGAGAAACTTCAGATTATAATGTGTATTTATTCTACGCGGTTCCTAAATGGTTTACAAGTGGCTTGTAAGTGTTTTTAATTCTACCGTGACTTGAGGCTACCTGGTGTAATTGTTTATAAGCGGTTGGAGTAGTGGATGTATATCTTTTTGGTATAAATACAGCCCAAGGATGGCCTCGTAGCCAGGAAACTGTTGAAACAACCTCAGCCTTGGCCCGAGTGTTACCGATGGTGGAGCATACATAACACCTGGAGGCAACTATAGCGTCAGTCCACGACCAGGCAGCCACTTCCAGCCCTCTTAATACTGTAGGGGATCACTGAAATTAAGAAAACTGGAAGGGTGTGTTAAATGAGCAACACAGTGAAAGACAACATACCTTGAGGGGCTCCAGCAACACAATGAAAGACAACATACCTTGAGGAGCTCCATCAACACAGTGAAAGGTAATGTACCCTGAGGGGCTCCAGCAACACAGTGAAAGACAACGTACCTTGAGGGACACCAGCAATACCAAGGACGACCTTATCAGTCCTATCCTGGCTGCTCCTTGATTTTTGTTGATACTGCTTAGAGCAGCAGTTGGATCAAAAAACAGAGTGAAGGAGATGGAAGGGACGGAAAGAAATGATTGTGTTGCCTGACCTAGGATTTTATGTGGACATCAGTCATCCCGTGGCTCGGGTTCCAACGCTTTCTCCTCACATACTGAGTGGCCGTGATTCAATCCCGGCACGGGTAGAAACTTTGGGTATACCTCCTCACACCTGTCCCTGTTCACCTAGCAGTAAGTAGGTACCTGGGTGTTAGTCGACTGGTGTAGGTCGCATCCTGGGTGGAAAAGACTGAAATAAGACAGACACTCCTCGATAACGCACTGGGTTTCTCGGGTTATCCTGGGTGGCTAACCCACCAGGTTAAAAAATCCGTCCAAATATTATTAGTATACGTCAAGGCGAGGAAGCACTATCAAACTGTCTGGACACGAGGAGATTGAAAAGTGAGAAAAAAATATATATATCGGACAGATTTCTAAGAGGGTCCCTTCCCTTCGTGGATCCTTCATAATAATTCAGAATATGTATTTGGACGAGCTACTGGAGCACTTTCCACATTCTCTGCGACCCAACACATCTGCCAAACACCTCTTCTTTCTCCTCTTCCTCTCTCCTCGTTTCTCCTTCCCCTCTCTCCTTGTTTCGTGCAACAGGCTTTTCCAGTGCACCCTTCACCTTCTACCACCTTTCAAAGCACTTTATACCTGCTCGTCTCTCTCTTCCTTACCTTCACTCACATATTTAACGCACTGCCGACCAGTTTACTTAATGTCTATCATGCTCACAACCAGAAAATTTTTCTGGTTTTGTATAAGAGGATTCATACCTGAAGAAATTTCAAGCGAAGATGATGCATAGAAAAAAAAGTGTGCGTATTTATGTGTATCATCTATCTATATAATATATAATATAAAAATATATATATATATATTATATATATAATATTATATATATATATATTATATATATATATATTTTATATATTTATATATATATGCAATAAGATCACAGTAAACAGGTGATTTCAGAATATGCAAAACAACCACTCTGAAAGAATAGAGAAATTCCAAGCGCTTTCGTGACTACTCACATTATCAAGGAACTATGAAAGTAAAGCATCCAAGACCCCTTTATATAGCTTCCTTGGATGCTTTACTTTCATAGTTCCTTGATAATGTGGTAGTCACGAAAGCGCTTGGAATTTCTCTATTCTTTCAGAGTGGTTGTTTTGCATATATATATATAATATATATATATTTTATATATATATATATATAAAATATATTATATATATATATATATATATATATATATTTTTATATATATAATATGTCGTGCCGAATATGTAAACTGGGGCAATTAGCAAGAACTCATTTAAAATTAAGTCCTTTCTAAAATTTTCTCTTATACTTTTAAAGATATATTTTTTTCATTAATGTTAATGGGAAAAATTTATAATTTTGCACCAAAAGGAACTTAGAAAAACTTACCCAACCTTATAACAAGAACAATTTATTTTAGCCTAACCCAACTAAAATATATTTTAGATTTTTTACAATAATTTAATACCAGACAAACACAGTGAAATATATTTTTTTCGTTAGGTTCAAATGATTTTGGCGAAATTATTGCACACACAAATTTTCACTTGTCCTACATGTTAAGATGAGCGTTGCTATTTAGCCAAGACGCAAGTTCTGACATTATATATATATATATATATATATAATATATATATATATATATATATATATATATTATATATATATATATATATAAATATATATATATATATGTGTGTGTGTGTGTGTGTGTGTGTGTGTGTGTGTGTGTGTGAAAAAAGGAAAGAGTTTCCTATTCTGCGTATCTACTGTGTATCATCTGTTTTCTCCGTTGTACTCTGACCTCTTGATTACTGTCGTTACTCATTACTGTTCCCGTGACCCGGTAATGTGACCTGCTCCTGTAACGTGTTCCGTGACCTGGTAATGTGGGCCTATTCTATTTAAACCCCCTTTTGGCGGCCAATTCACCTGTCTTGTTCAATCATTGCCGGGATGAATGGTTCAGAGAACCGACATGTTGATAAAATTTGACACATGCAACTCTTGGGTATCTTTTTGAGGAAACGTTTCGCCACACAGTGGCTTCAATTTTATCCATACGTAGGAGAAACTGTTTAAGCCACTGTGTGGCGAAACGTTTCCCAATAAGATACCCCAAAAGTTG
>NC_069450.1:29082306-29097306 GCF_026875155.1 Cherax quadricarinatus
TTATTTTTTTTCCCTTTCTCAGTTGTGTGGGGGGCCGACTGTGGTCACCCCGTCCTGCTGATTAATGTCATTGTAATCACTACGGTTTTGAAAATAAATTCTCATTGCCCTCGCCACTGTTTTTTTTCTTTTGGTTCAGTGCCCCCGTTTATCCAGAGACTGGCTGATACGGTCCAATGCGCACCAGTGTGTGTATATAATTTGTGCCAAAAGGGTAAAACTGGTAATTAGCAAAACATTTAAATTAAGTCCTTTCAAAATTTTCTCTCGTAAAACAAATTTCCTAAATTTGCTTGTAAACAGATAAGTGAACTATAGATTATGTAGATTTAAATCCATATGTATTCCTGTTAACCCTTTGGGGCCTAGTTCCTAGGCATTTTGTGTATCCATATACTCTTGCGCTACCCTCCACAGGATGGATATGGGGGCACAATAAACTAGCCACTTCGTGGCAAATATAAATCTCATATTTTTTGAGGTATATTTTTTCAT
The DNA here is from genome assembly GCF_026875155.1 of Cherax quadricarinatus. Lineage (NCBI taxonomy): Eukaryota > Metazoa > Arthropoda > Malacostraca > Decapoda > Parastacidae > Cherax > Cherax quadricarinatus. The sequence goes on from NC_069450.1 coordinate 29,082,802, forward strand.
TTATGTTTATGTAAAAAATAATTTTGTACCAAAAGTACCTTAGAAAACTTACCTAGCCTTATTATAATACGCGCAATTTAGCGTAACCCAACTAAATATATTTTAGACAAGTTTACAATAATTTAATAATACACAAACACAATGAAATATATGATTTTTCGTTAGTTTCAGAATGATTTTTACGAAATTGCATACACAATTTTAGTTTGCCTTACTCGGCAAGAAGAGCGTTGCTGTTTAAGCCAATATCGAAAGTTTTACCTATTTGGCACGACATACGTATAGAAGTGCGCCTCTCTTAGCTTCTATGCCCCCAAGGAAGTGTATATCCCCTGAGAGATTACTTTGAATCCCTTCTCAGGGGATTACAGTATCCCTACCTGGTGGTTTACAAGTGACATGCAGCCTTAATGACCCTCAGGTAGTCGATAGTGTTCAAACCTAACAAGGCTACAACTGGTCTTCCAAAAAAATCCATCAGAAAGCAAGACTGTGTTAGGCAAGACTTATTTCCTCTGAATTATATTGGCCAGAAAATACACACGTTTGTATGGTTGTATACGATGAAATATGAAGACAGTTGTTGGTATTGTATTTATATACACCGAAAAAGTGTGTATATTTCATTAAATATACGAGAAGTTTGGTAAGAGTCATCAGGAAAGAGTGCAAGTGTTTCCTGCCGCTGGAACTTTTGGTCATCTGAACGAGGCCTTCCGCTGGCTTACCTGTCCACCCTTTTAAAAAATTATGGTTATGATTATGAACATTTTATACATATACGTAAAAATATACACGAGGTATTTCCCAGTTTATACAAAAAGAGATGTGTATCTTTCAGTGTATATACACCAAAAGGTATATATCTCAGTGTACATACACAGAGGTGTATATTAATACATTTTTAAGGATTAATACACACGCACTTAAGTGAAACAAATGAAAAGTGCAGCTAGAGTGATTACATACCAATTACAAGCAGTAACAAACTGATTGATCCCTCCAAGGCTATCTGTTGTGTGAGGAAACAACATGGAAGCTTGGTGAGAAAACCTCTTTTGAACCTAAGTTTGGAGTCGTGGGCTGGCAGTGCTGAGGATGTTAGTGTAGGTTTGAAGATGCTGAGAACGCAAAGCTAGGAAGACTGCTGAGGAAGTCTACATTAGACAAGGTTTGCAGAGTGCTGAGAATGTCTACAGTAGACAAGGTTACAGGTTTTACGTCTAGCGTCACCGAAACATTACATTGATTTGGGCCCCGTAAGAACAAAGATATATATATATATATATATATATATATATATATATATATATATAATATATATATATATATATATATATATATATAATATATCACTGCTAGTTCGGTAACCTGCGTAAGCACCTGCAAATTAACCTCTATTCCTACCTACCTACCTTCTGCCTACCGGAACCCGCGGGGACATTATGAACACAGAACGGAAATACCGACACATGATACAGGAATCCTGGGGGATTTGTTAATAAACGAGTGAAAGTAGCAATTGAGCATTGCATCCCAAAGGTCTCGAGTATTTTATATGTTCTTCAAAGCATTAATTATATTTTTCAAAGAATCTTTTTTCATGATTTTAAATGGTGGTTTTTCTTCGTCTCTGATTAAAAAGAATCGATATTTTTAGTAAAATTTTGTAAGTTTGACACACGTAGTGTTGCAGAGAGCTTCTAAACCACCAGAGAGCTTCTAAACCACCAGAGAGCTTCTAAACCACCAGAGAGCTTCTAAACCACCAGAGAGCTTCTAAACAAATACAGAACACTAACGGCCTATGGCAGCAGATGACAGGAATAAGAGCAGGTTAAGAGCAGACATAAACATTAGAGAGCTACCTGCAAAATTTCTCTACAAAAACACACGTCACTCTTAGTAGAAAAAAAAAACTAACAAAATTAACAAGAGTAACCATTAGAAATTAGAAAATATTCAACTACAAGCAACTAACATCATCCGTACTTACAAATATAGCAAGAGTACTGAGGTGTTGTAACCAGTACTGAGGAACTGACTGACCACCAGCTATGGCTGAGGTCAGTGACTGACCACCAGCTATGGCTGAGGTCAGTGACTGACCACCAGCTATGGCTGAGGTCAGTGACTGACCACCAGCTATGGCTGAGGTCAGTGACTGACCACCTACTTCAACCCAGGAAGCCATTGTGTAACTGACCATCATCTATGACTGAAGACTCAAGGTGGACCACATCTGGTGCGGTGCGTGACAGTCAGTGTTCCCCAACTACCCTAGATGCTGCTGGTTCACTGGTTCATCTAACATTTCCTCTTATATTCACTGGTTCTGCTCAGTTATACACCTCTTTGCCTTGCAGTTAGTAAAACAACGAGCCATTTAATGACCTGAATCAACGAATGTCAACGAATATCAGGTTAAACGAAGCTCGCGATTACTATACGAGCGTTTAACATAGTTAGGTCTTACACTCGCCACCTCACACAGCAGAGAACTCAAAATGCGACTGATAAAAAAAATATTAGAATTAGTATGCGATTTGATGATAATATTTACTAAAAACCAAAATAATAACTTGTGTATATTAATAAATGATGCAATAATAAGAGGGGAAAATTAAACTATGTTTGTTGATCAGTACAGACACGAAGTGCTAACCCGGTGGGTTAATAACCCAGGACAACCCAATAAACCCATTGTCATCAGTCTATTTTATTTCCATTCAAGTCCTCCACTACCTACAGGATGCAACCCACAACAGTCGACTAACATCCAGGTACCTACTTACTGCTAGGGACAGCAGGTCTAAGGAAAAAGTAAAGCAAGGTTAATAAAAATACGCGAAATAAAAATTGCCAGGAATGATGTCCATGTTAGGAGCGTCTCAATTCGTTATCCTTTATTTGTGTGTAGTGTTGTGATAGTAAAAAGTCTGATTCTGTAAAGGAGAGCTTTTATTACCGCGATGTTTCGCCTGCAAGAAGCTCATGCTCCAGCTTCAGGAATTAAGAAAGACGTCTAAACAATAGAGCTTTTCGCAAAAGTAATATTAATCAAATAATGCTGAAACTGAATGTGTAAACTTGTTAACCACAACAGAGAGAGAGAGAGAGAGAGAGAGGAGAGAGAGAGAGAGAGAGAGAGAGAGAGAGAGAGAGAGAGAGAGAGAGAGAGAGAGAAGGAATCGTAAAGTAAGAAAAAGTGTAAGCTCCGTGTTTACACTAACGGAAGTTCTTACCCCTCCCAGTGTCCAGCTTCACGGCCCCGGACCAGGACACTTACTTTCACTCTCCCTTCATTCAAGTGAAGAAATCTTCACCTGAGGGAACTAGAGCTATGCTCCTCTTCTCACCGTGCCCTTGACTTAGGGCTGTAAACTATACATCACTCGTACAAACTCCAACACTCCTTGGGAGCCACTGCCGGGTCACCACATGAAGAAGACCCTGTCCAGGACCCGTTCTAGCCAACCTTCCTGTACCTGTGTCTGTGTCTCTTCTTCAGATCAAACCTGAGTACCTTCTATCCCCAGGTGTCGTACCACAAATGCAGTTTTTCCTGCTCCTCAATTAATATACTTACTTTTTTTTCCTTTCTCCAGGAATACATTCTTCTCTGTTGACTATACGCCTCGAGAAACTTCAGATTATAATGTGTATTTATTCTACGCGGTTCCTAAATGGTTTACAAGTGGCTTGTAAGTGTTTTTAATTCTACCGTGACTTGAGGCTACCTGGTGTAATTGTTTATAAGCGGTTGGAGTATGGATGTATATCTTTTTGGGATAAATACAGCCCAAGGATGGGCCTCGTAGCCAGGAAAAATGTTGAAACAACCTCAGCCTTGGCCCGAGTGTTACCGATGTGGAGCATACATAACACCTGGAGGCAACTATAGCGTCAGTCCACGACCAGGCAGCCACTTCCAGCCCTCTTAATACTGTAGGGGATCACTGAAATTAAGAAAACTGGAAGGGTGTGTTAAATGAGCAACACAGTGAAAGACAACATACCTTGAGGGGCTCCAGCAACACAATGAAAGACAACATACCTTGAGGGATCCATCAACACAGTGAAAGGTAATGTACCCTGAGGGCTCCAGCAACACAGTGAAAGACAACGTACCTTGAGGGACACCAGCAATACCAAGGACGACCTTATCAGTCCTATCCTGGCTGCTCCTTGATTTTTGTTGATACTGCTTAGAGCAGCAGTTGGATCAAAAAACAGAGTGAAGGAGATGGAAGGGACGGAAAGAAATGATTGTGTTGCCTGACCTAGGATTTTCATGTGGACATCAGTCATCCCGTGGCTCGGGTTCCAACGCTTTCTCCTCACATACTGAGTGGCCGTGATTCAATCCCGGCACGGGTAGAAACTTTGGGTATACCTCCTCACACCTGTCCCTGTTCACCTAGCAGTAAGTAGGTACCTGGGTGTTAGTCGACTGGTGTAGGTCGCATCCTGGGTGGAAAAGACTGAAATAAGACAGACACTCCTCGATAACGCACTGGGTTTCTCGGGTTATCCTGGGTGGCTAAACCCCCCAGGTTAAAAAAACCGTCCAAATATTATTAGTATACGTCAAGGCGAGGAAGCACTATCAAACTGTCTGGACACGAGGAGATTGTAAAAGTGAGATAAAATATATATATCGGACAGAATTTCTAAGAGGGTCCCTTCCCTTAATGGATGCTTCATAATAATTCAGAATATGTATTTGGACGAGCTACTGGAGCACTTTCCACATTCTCTGCGACCCAACACATCTGCCAAACACCTCTTCTTTCTCCTCTTCCTCTCTCCTCGTTTCTCCTTCCCCTCTCTCCTTGTTTCGTGCAACAGGCTTTTCCAGTGCACCCTTCACCTTCTACCACCTTTCAAAGCACTTTTACCTGCTCGTCTCTCTCTTCCTTACCTTCACTCACATATTTAACGCACTGCCGACCAGTTTACTTAATGTCTATCATGCTCACAACCAGATAATTTCTGGTTTTGTATAAGAGGATTCATACCTGAAGAAATTTCAAGCGAAGATGATGCATAGCAAAAAATGTGTGCGTATTTATGTGTATCTATCTATCTATATAATATATAATATAATATATATATATATATAATATATATATAATATATAATATATATATATATATATATATATATATATAATATATATATATATATATATATATATATGCAATAAGATCACAGTAAACAGGTGATTTCAGAATATGCAAAACAACCACTCTGAAAGAATAGAGAAATTCCAAGCGCTTTCGTGACTACTCACATTATCAAGGAACTATGAAAGTAAAGCATCCAAGACCCCTTATATAGCTTCCTTGGATGCTTTACTTTCATAGTTCCTTGATAATGTGAGTAGTCACGAAAGCGCTTGGAATTTCTCTATTCTTTCAGAGTGGTTGTTTTGCATATATATATATATATTTTATTTTATATATATATATATATATATATATATATTATATATATATATATATATATATATATATATATATTATATATATATATATATATATTTTATATATATATATTATATATGTCGTGCCGAATATGTAAAACTGGTCAATTAGCAAGAACTCATTTAAAATTAAGTCCTTTCTAAAATTTTCTCTTATACTTTTAAAGATATATTTTTTTTCATTAATGTTAATGTAAAAATTATATATTTTGCACCAAAAGGAACTTAGAAAACTTACCTAACCTTATAACAAGAACAATTTATTTTAGCCTAACCCAACTAAATATATTTTAGATTTGTTTACAATAATTTAATACCAGACAAACACAGTGAAATATATTTTTTTCGTTAGGTTCAGAATGATTTTGGCGAAATTATTGCACACACAAATTTTCACTTGTCCTACATGGTAAGATGAGCGTTGCTATTTAAGCCAAGATCGCAAGTTCTGACATTATTATATATATATATATATATTATATATATATATATATATTATATATATATATATATATATGTGTGTGTTGATTGTGTGTGTGTGTGTGTGTGTGTGTGTGTGTGTGTGTGTGAAAGAGGAAAGAGTTTCCTATTCTGCGTATCTACTGTGTATCATCTGTTTTCTCCGTTGTACTCTGACCTCTTGATTACTGTCGTTACTCATTACTGTTCCCGTGACCCGGTAATGTGACCTGCTCCCTGTAACGTGTTCCCGTGACCTGGTAATGTGACCTATTCTATTAACCCGTTTTGGCGGCCAATTCACCTGTCTTGTTCAATCATTGCCGTGGATGAATGGTTCAGAGAACCGACATGTTGATAAATTAGACACATATGCAACTCTTGGGTATCTTTATTGAGGAAACGTTTCGCCACACAGTGGCTTCATCAGTCCATACGTAGGAGAAACTGATGAAGCCACTGTGTGGCGAAACGTTTCCTCAATAAAGATACCCAAGAGTTGCATGTGTCTAATTTATCAATCATTGCCGTGTTCCATTTCCGTTACCAACTTTTTTCTGTTTTCCATATTATCCATGGCGCCACAATTCTCGAAAATTTGCATGTTCATGTGCACGTGGAACCTTTTTATCTTCTTCGTTCTGTTTCCCGACATAGAAAACACCATTGGTGTAATGGGGACGCCACATTGAAACTCTAATCGGAGATACACAAAATAATATAACTGCCTAAGAAATCTGAATATAAAAGTCATCTTTCACACAACATACAATAAGACCAGTACTAGAGTATGCAGAGCCAACATGGAACCCTCACTAAGCATGCGAAGTAATTGTAGAAAGTTGTGAGGTTTGCAATCAGGCTAGCAAGTGAAAACGAGAGAGGTTATTGAGATGGGTTTAAGTCAGTTTAACATCTTTATTATGCAGCCTATACCCATCCTGTGGGTGGTAGTCACACCATACCCATCCTGTGGGTGGTAGTCACACCATACCCATCCTGTGGGTGGTAGTCACACCATACCCATCCTGTGGGTGGTAGTCACACCATACCCATCCTGTGGGTGGTAGTCACACCTTACCCATCCTGTGGGTGGTAGTCACACCATACCCATCCTGTGGGTGGTAGTCAAAAGATTACAGAGGTATATATTGGGTCCAGGGACTGGACCGCAGAGTTCTGATAGTTGAACAAGTTACAAAGGTAATGAACTATTCACATGTTTATATCCGGCCACAATCGTGACAAGTTACAAAGGTAATGAACTATTCACATGTTTATATCCGGCCACAATCATGACAAGTTACAAAGGTAATGAACTATTCACATGTTTATATCCGGCCACAATCGTGACAAGTTACAAAGGTAATGAACTATTCACATGTTTATATCCGGCCACAATCATGACAAGTTACAAAGGTAATGAACTATTCACATGTTTATATCCGGCCACAATCATGACAAGTTACAAAGGTAATGAACTATTCACATGTTTATATCCGGCCACAATCGTGACAAGTTACAAAGGTAATGAACTATTCACATGTTTATATCCGGCCACAATCGTGACAAGTTACAAAGGTAATGAACTATTCACATGTTTATATCCGGCCACAATCGTGACAAGTTACAAAGGTAATGAACTATTCACATGTTTATATCCGGCCACAATCATGACAAGTTACAAAGGTAATGAACTATTCACATGTTTATATCCGGCCACAATCGTGACAAGTTACAAAGGTAATGAACTATTCACATGTTTATATCCGGCCACAATCATGACAAGTTACAAAGGTAATGAACTATTAACATATTTACATCCGGCCACAATCATAAAGTGTTATTTATGCAGACATCAGTATGGGTATAACAACAGTACACGTTACATCACTAGAAGAGGAATAAATCCCAGGAGAAACATCACAACAACGTTCCGTCTAGGTCTGGACTTTATCAAAAAGTGTACAAAGAAACGCAGCTGTACTGATGTATAAGACTGCATTTCACCCCTTGACTTCACTTCGTACCTCTCCTTTGACCTTTCCCGAGCCTGACCTCGGGGTGATAGCGTGACTTGGGGTGGTGCATCTCTGTGTTTTTTTCATACGTAACACAGTCCAGTGGGAAAGTACACACGCACACACACACACACACACACACACACACACACACACACACACACACACACACACACACACACACACACACACACACACACACACAAATGCAATATAATGAGATTCTTTATCGACAACGTTTCGCCCACAGAGTAAACTGTACATAAGTGTTTTTTGCCTTGTATGGGCCAGTAGGCACATACAAGGCAAGTCTTGTTGACAAATTGCACAACTGTAACAGCCTGGTTGACATGACCCTGATCCACTACGAGACCTGGTCTTAGACCGGGTCGCGGGGGCGTTGACCCCCCAAAACCCTCTCCAGGTATACTCCAGGTAATTCGTTAAACATGTATCTAACTTATCAATTTGTCGGTTCTCTACTAAATTTAAGCAAGCACTCAGAGTATAAATGGCAAGAGAGACAGAGATATACCTCTCGGTATACTGAATATATCCCGTGAAAAACAGCTAGTATAAGAAAGCACAAAGGAGGCGGAAGTATGCTCAGTAGACAACTGGTGCTCAAAAGAGGAGTTCCAGTGCTCCAACCCAACGCAAATACAACTATGTGAGCCCAGCTCACTCTCTCCTTCACACACACACACACACACACACACACACACACACACACACACACACACACACACACACACACACACACACACACACACACACACACACAAGGTTCTGAGAGGTTAATACAAGGTTCCTCAGCCTCGGGAAGAATGTCAGTTGGGTGTTAAAGGTTGAAGATTATCTCTTTATGTTGCTAAATTTCAGCGTCTTCACTTCACCTCCAGTGACACGTATATATACATACGTACATACACGCATTTCATGCGTCAGAAGCAATGAAGAAACAAAGGTGGAGTCTACCTGGAGGTTATTCCGGGGATCAACGCCCCCGCGGCCCGGTCCACGACCAGGCTTCCCGGTGGATCAGGGCCTGATCAACCAGGCTGTTACTGCTGGCCGCACATAGTCCAATGTACGAACCACAGCCCGGCTGATCCGGCACCAACTTTAAGTATCTATCCAGCTCCCTCTTGAAGGCAGCCAGGGGCCTATATTAGGTAATTTCCCTTATACATGGTGGGAGGCTGTTGAACAGTCTTGGGCTCCGGACACTTACTGTGTTTTCTCTTAATGTACCAATGGTGCCCCTACTTTTCATTGGGGGTATTTTGCATCGCCTGCCCAGTCGTTTACTTTCGTAGGGAGTGATTTCTGTGTGCAGATTCGGGACTATTCCTTCTATGATTTTGCAGGTGTAGATTATGATATATCTCTCTCGCCTGCGTTCCAGAGAGTACAAGTTAAGTGCTTCCAAGCATTTCCAGTAGTTAAGGTGCTTGATGGAACTTATATGTGCAGTAAAAGTTCTCTCTACATTCTCTAGATCTGCAATTTCACCTGCTTTGAACGGAGATGTTAATGTGCAGTAGTATTCCAGCCTAGAGATAACAAATGATTTGAAAAGGATCACCAGTGGCTTGGAATCTCTTGTTTTGAACGTTCTCATCATCCATCCTATCATTTTCTTCGCAGTTGTGGTCGTGGCACTGTTATGATCCATGAAAGTGAGATCCTCAGACATTACCACTCCCAGGTCCCTCACATTATTTTTCCGCTCTGTTGTGTCATCAGAGTTTTTAGTATATTCTGTCCTAGTTATTATCTCCTCCAGTTTTCCATAACGGAGTAGTTGGAATTTGTCCTCATTGAACATCATATTGTTTACCGTTGCCCACTGGAAAACTTTGTTTATATCTTCTCGGAGGTTAACCGCGTCCTCAGCAGATGACAGCCTCATGCAGATCCTAGCAAAGAATGACACGGTGCTGTGAATTAGATCTCTGTGCCTGATATAAGGGTGAGGAACAGGATGGGAGCGAGTACTGTGCCTTATGGAATAGAGCTTTTCGCTATGGCAGTTCCCGATTTAACTCTGTTGACCACTACTCTTTGTGCTCGATGGTTAGAAAGTTTAAGATTCATCTGCCTACTTTTGTGAGCTATTATACCATGATCTCAATTGTCAAAGACTTTTGCAAAATGTACGTATATTACATCTGTATTCTGTTTTTCTTCCAGTGCTGGTCAGGTTGTTGATATTAATAAAGAGAGCTAGACAGACACAGACAGGTAGATAAACAGACAGGCAGAGGAAATTCTACAGACGAAGCCAAGAAAGATAAAAGTACGCAGACATGGCGGTAGAGAGGCAATGAATACATCACAGAAATAACGAAAGTAACAGACAATTCAGTGAAGAGCTAGAGAGAGGACAGGACACTCTGAGAAACACACAGTGGCGACCAGCGAAGAGGCGGGGCTAGGAGCTGTGACTCGACCCCTGCAACCACAAATAGGTAAGAACAGTGAAGAAACGCACTAAAGACACAAATCTGAGGCAGAAGAGAGAGTTGAACTAGAAAAGACAAAGATGCAACTTAGAAATGTTTGGAAGCTAGTTTTCAGAACGTTCTCCAATGATTTGCTTTGTATTCTGAATACTTCCTTGATTCTTTGACTTGTTTAACTGAGGCTAGTGACCTCTGTCTCCCAAATCTGTACTCGGTGTCCGGTCTTTTTTCTCCTTCGCCAGTTTTCATGACCTTGCACTTGCAAGGTCTTGCACTCTTTCCTAGTCTCCCTGCAGCCATGCTCTCTCTGGCAGTATTTATTCTCTTTGGCATTACATCTGCAAACAATGTTACTATGAACTCTGTCTCACGAGGACTGTATACAGAGTACACGACGGTACTTAATCCAGACAGTAGTAGCTTTTCTCGGTAGATATTTAGTGCGTAGACTTACAAGTCCCCTGCTATCTGTCTTTCCCATGAACCCTCATGAATACCCATGTAGTTGTACATAAATGGTATACAGTACCAATAAGATGAAGAATTAGACATACGTGAGCATCAGGGTATCTATATTTGTAGACGTTTCGCTATCCAGTGGGTTTATCAATATATAGTTCTATGGTTTTCATATCATGTTCTTGTACTGATAAGGGCACTGGATGGCGAAACGTCTACAAATAGAGATACCCAGTTGTTGCACATTTACCTAATTCTTCAATTCCCATGACATAAAGAACAGTAGAGACAACACAGTAAGTGTCCGGGGCCCAAGACTGTTCAACTGTCTCCCAGCATACATAATGGGGATTACCAATAGATCTCTGGCTGTCTTTAAGAAGGCACTGGACAGGCACCTAAAGTCAGCACCTGACCAACCGGGCTGTGGTTCGTACGTCAGCTTGCGTGCGGCCAGCAGTAACAGCCTGGTTGATCAGACCCTGATCAACCATGAGGCATGGTCTCAGACCGAGCCGCGGGGGTGTTGACCCCCGAAACCCTCTCCAGGTAAACTCCAGGTAGAAGTTCCAGTACTGATCCTTGAGGTACACCACCCGTCACGCTCCTCCTGTCATCTCTCCCTGTTTGTGCATTAGCTCCCTGTGAGGTACAGTAACAAAAGCCTTCATGCAGTCCAAGAATACGCAGTCTGTCCAAGCTTTTTCTTCTCCTGCTTTACGAAACAGGATATGCCTTTCCTAAACCCGCTCTTGACGCTCCTGTTCTCCGCATGCTCGGTCTCCCTTCTTACATCAGTGAACAAGTTAACGATACAGGACCGTAGCTGAGTGGCGGCGGTGATGGTGTAAGTTTATTTAGGTACACATAAATACAGTTATAAATTATCATACATAGCAGCGTATGCTCTTAGAAATCTTTCTTTTGCTCTTAGGTTCCTGTGGGGTCCTTGAAATTTCCATTGGTGGCGGTAGTGGTTGTGGTAGTGGTAGTGGTAGTGGTAGTGGTGGTGGTAGTGGTGGTAGCAGTGGTGGTGGTGGTGGTGGTGGTGGTGGATTAGCGACCTCGTTGGGTTGTTTGTGAGTTTATGGTTAGTGGAGGCATTTTAGTGGGCTGGTTGGGATGATGTCCTGGAGGGAAACGAAGGTATGTCCAGGTATGGTAGGCCCTGGGGAGGGAGGAGAGGGGTGGGGATGGTTGAGGAGGGGTGGAGAGGGAAGGGTGGGAGTGGTTTATGTGCTAGTAATGAGGGGGGGGGGTTGTGAGAGGTTGAGGAGGATGCTAGTTCAACGTCATCAGGTAAAAGCATAACTTAGGCCCAATACTGGAGTTTCTTACTCACGACTGGAGCATTTCTTACACGGGATGCAATGGATGCCGAGAGGGAGAGAGAAAGAGGGAGAGAGGTTGAGCAACGGAGGAAGAGATCCCGGCAAGAGTGAGGGAGGTAGGGAGGGAGGGAGATATACCGGAACGAGGAGAGGGTGAAAGTTGGATCAAGTGGGATAAATGAGGGTGAGAGGGCTGGAGACGGGGTAGTGGGAGGAGGAATGGGGAGCGTTGGGGAGAGAGGGGAGGTGGAAGGAGGATGTACCTCTCTCTCTCTCTCTTCTATGCTTGAATTCATTCTGTCCATCAGATCATTAATTTGTAAATACTTTACTGGGCTCATTGCCTGGACCCATTATGTGCCATTGTAACTTTTGTGTATAGGGTGCACAATGAAGATGAGTAATGGGTGCACAATAAAGATGAATAATGGGTGCACAATAAAGATGAATAATGGGTGCACAATAAAGATGAATAATGGGTGCACAATAAAGATGTCAAATTAAAACTATCAAACCTATCTTAGATGATTTTATATTTTTTCCTAAAATATTTAGGAAGGTTGAAGCATCATGACACAACGTCGTCCTTTGTTTACAGTCTAACACAGTTGAGAGAGAGAGAGAGAGAGAGAGAGAGAGAGAGAGAGAGAGAGAGAGAGAGAGAGAGAGGCGGGGTAGAGGACGTGGAGGAGGACGTGGTGGAGGAAGACATCTACAGCCGTCTCACCCTCCACTAACACAGCTCCAGCGGCAGAATCCGAGGCCAAATCTGCGAAACACAGGAGGTACAACAAATCCTAGTCCACCCTCCCAGGCACCTAGGCTGTGCTCTCGCTGTCACCGGAAGGGGCACTCTGCCAACAACTGCCTGCGAGATACCAGGTGTAACTACTGCTACAAGAAAGGACATAAGGAGGACCAGTGTCGGAAGAAAAAGGAGCTTGACAGACAGGGCCACCTGTTTAGAGACCTGTTCTCAGAACAAACCAGCAGGATCTCTGAATTGGTAAACACTCTCACACGTCACTCACTTAGCTATCCTATCCCAGCCCAGCGGTGGGATTGGGCCTTATAAAGACCACAGACCACATCCCTGCAGCTGCCTCAGTCCCCTACCTCTTTTCAAGGGCAGGCACCTTACATTCCCTACACACCCACCACCTCAAGCTGACCACTTCATCATGAGGAGCCAGTCTATCAGCATCCTGTCGGCCAACATTAGAGGTTTCATTACTAATGTTGGAGAGCTCACACATAGCTTTGTGAACACTCGACGTCCGACATGATAGCTGTTGTTGAAACATTTTTGGATGACGGGAAACTCCAGAAAATTTTGCAAGAATTGCTGGCTACACCTCATGGATGAGAAGAGACAGGCAAGGGCAAGGAGGGGGTGTTGCTGTGTGCTTCTCTAAAAGTGTTCATGCCCAGCACATAGATGTTGCCACCCCTACACATCTTAAAATGATGTTCTTCAAGCTCTGTTAAAACACTAGTACCTCTGTACTAGCATGTGCAATGTACAGACCTCAGTGGCAAACTGCAGACCCTATCAATTTCCCTTTAATGGAAAAATATTGACTCCCTTCTGCTACAACACAACTGTCAACATTTTATAATTGTTGGTGCCCTCAACCAGCACCTTATACAGAGGGCCCTTTGATGACCTTCTTGCAGTGTTTGACATGAGAAACTTTGTTGATTTCCCTACTCATATCTCTGGCCCCTCCCTTGACCCAGTAGTGAGTGATCGGCAGAAGGCATAGTCACTTTTTTCAACCCCTCGGCTCGTTGGATCGTCTGACCACAAGGCTGTTTTTACCCACACTTAAGATCCCAACAGAACGAGGTGGGAGTCCACACGCCCCAACCTGGCTATGGGAAAGAGGTAATTGGCCAGCCCTTTGCTCTGAGCTCGCCACCACCGACTGGAATGCTCTTCTCCAGGGGGATTTTGACAACCAAGTGAAAGCCTTCACTGGAACACATCCTTAATCTGCAACAAGAACACATTCCTCACCGGCAATATGTGACAAAGCCTACAGATTCAGCCTTGGTTTGGCTTTCGTTGTAGAGAGGCTGCTACTGCTAAGTACAAAGCATGGCGAAGGTATAAGAGACATCCTACCACCTATAACGGGAACTGCACATGCAAGCCTGTAGGCATATGGGTGATGTTCAAAAGTGGGCCATTGCTAAATGGGAGTTGGACACTAAAAGAAAGTTAGCATCAGGTAGGGTAGGCTCCAAAAACCCTGGTGGTCCCTGGTCAAGGACAG
>NC_069450.1:29102306-29104806 GCF_026875155.1 Cherax quadricarinatus
GTTTAGTGTAATCTAGTAGACTATTACACAGTAATTAGAAAGTTGGTGTGAGGGCAATGTGTGGTGTGAATATTATGTAGAGAATTCCGAGTCTGGAGATTAGGTGTGGGTTTACGAAGGGTATTATTCTGAGGGTTGTGGAGGGGTTGTTGAGGTGTTGGGACATTTAGAGAGGATGAAGATAAATAGGATGGCTTCAAGGGCGTATGAATTTGGGGTGGAGGGGTGGACGGGTTGGGGGGAATCGTTGGAAAGGTTGGAGGGAGGGCGTGGGGTAAAGAGGCTTTGGAGTTTTAGGGCTTGGACATCTAACAGGATCGAATGAGCGTGTTCAATAGGAGTCAGTGGAAGCAAAGGTTTTTTATGATTTGACGTGCTGTCTGAGTGTCAGTAAGGTATTATTTATAAAGGGATTCATGAAAACCGGTTAACCGGACTTGAGTTCAAGAGGTGTAAAGTAGAGGTGGGATGTCATGGCTTGGTGACGTATGTGAACTATGATATTGGTGTCCTTCTGGCAAGACAGTGACTGACTGAGTGACAATGAAAGTGTATTCCTCTTTGTTGGGTCACCTTACCTAGGTGGGAGAAGACCAGTGTTTATATTATATATATATATATATATATATATATATATATATATATTATATATATATATATATATATATATATATATATATATATATATTATATATATATATATATATATATATATATATAGATATGTTGTGTATCTTTATATGTGTATGCTTCTAGAAATATATATATATATATATATATATATATATATATATATATATATATATATATATATATATATATATATATATATATATATATATATATAAGACAGTGCTATCATTGAAATAAAGACAATGTTTTTCCTGGGAAAAGACAAACCAGGATGTTAGCACCAGACTTGTGATGTTTTGCTCGTCTTGTGGGGGAAATGTGAAAATTTCTCCTGACAAGAATCTTAGTCATGTGACGACCTGTTCAGGCGGAACTTATGTGTCACATGAAGATTTACTAAACGTAACTTTTGATTATATGATAGAAGCCTTTACCTGGCTTACCGGTCCCCCCCCCCCCTTTAAAAAAATGGTATACGATAGGTATACAGAATTTCCACTTCATTTGAAAATTAGAACTAACTTAATCTAAACTCCCCTAACTTAATCTAACCTACCATAACTTGCTCTAGGATAGGTGGATCAAGTTATAAGACTGAGGATGAAGTTAATGGTTGGAAGCAGTCTGAGGAAGGCGTCACTACTCTTAGTCACACGAAGGTAACTTTCTTTTCTGTGGAATGTAAAGAGGAGTGAGACGACAGGTGAGAAATGCTTCAGTTACCCTTCCAGACACCAGATAACAGCCATACTGAGATAACTGCCATGCTGAGATAACAGCCATGCTGAGATAACTGCCATGCTGAGATAACTGCCATGCTGAGATAACAGCCATGCTGAGATAACAGCCATGCTGAGATAACTGCCATGCTGAGATAACTGCCATGCTGAGATAACTGCCATGCTGAGATAACTGCAATGCTGAGATAACTGCCATGCTGAGATAACTGCCATGCTGAGATAACAGCCATGCTGAGATAACAGCCATGCTGAGATAACAGCCATGCTGAGATAACAGCCATGCTGAGATAACTGCGATGCTGAGATAACAGCCATGCTGAGATAACAGCCATACTGAGATAACTGCCATGCTGAGATAACTGCCATGCTGAGATAACAGCCATGCTGAGATAACAGCCATGCTGAGATAACTGCCATGCTGAGATAACAGCCATGCTGAGATAACAGCCATGCTGAGATAACAGCCATGCTGAGATAACAGCCATGCTGAGATAACTGCGATGCTGAGATAACAGCCATGCTGAGATAACAGCCATACTGAGATAACTGCCATGCTGAGATAACAGCCATGCTGAGATAACTGCCATGCTGAGATAACAGCCATGCTGAGATAACAGCCATACTGAGATAACTGCCATGCTGAGATAACAGCCATGCTGAGATAACAGCCATGCTGAGATAACAGCCATGCTGAGATAACAGCCATACTGAGATAACTGCCATGCTGAGATAACAGCCATGCTGAGATAACAGCCATGCTGAGATAACAGCCATGCTGGGATAACAACCATGCTGAGATAACAGCCATACTGAGATAACTGCCATGCTGAGATAACAGCCATGCTGAGATAACTGCCATGCTGAGATAACAGCCATGCTGAGATAACAGCCATACTGAGATAACTGCCATGCTGAGATAACAGCCATACTGAGATAACAGCCATGCTGGGATAACAGCCATGCTGAGATAACTGCCATGCTGAGATAACAGCCATGCTGGGATAACAGCCATGCTGAGATAACTGCCATGCTGAGATAACAGCCATGCTGGGATAACAGCTATGCTGAGAAAACAACCATGCTGAGATAACAACCATGCTGAGATAACAGCCATACTGGGATAACAG
>NC_069450.1:29119806-29132306 GCF_026875155.1 Cherax quadricarinatus
CTTACAGGTCTGATTCAGGGAAGGGACTAGGTCAACACCTCTCACTTTCCTTGAGTTGGCCCTAAAATTTAAGAAAATGTGACACTGTTAGAGAAGATGGAAGTTTAATGACTAACTTCTTTAAATATTTCACCTAATACTCCTCCCCCCCACACACAACCGGGGCCAGGAGCTGTGATTCAACCCCTGCAACCACAAATAGGTGAGTACACACACACAAGATGGATAGGGACAGAATGTTTCAGAGATTGGACACAGCAACAAAGGGGCACAACTGGAAGTTGAAGACCCATGAGAGTCAGGGATGTTAGGAAGTTTTTCTTCAGTCATAGAGTTGTCAGGAAGTGGAGCAAAATGGAGAGTGATGTAGTGGATGCAGGATTCATACGTAACTTTAAGAAGAGATACGATAAAGCTCATGGAGTAGGTAGTGAGTGGACCTAGTAGCGACCAACGAAGAGGCGGGGCTACGAGCTGTGACTCGACCCCTGCAACCACAATTAAGTGAATAATTAGGTGAGTACACATTCACAAACACAAACTGCGGCTTGAGTCCCGCAGCCACATATAGGTGAGCACGTCAGGCCTATATTGGAGTACACAGTACCAGAATGGAACCCACTCCAGTGGAAGCTTGTTAAAAGACTGGAGAAAGTGGGGAAGTACACAAGAAGCCTAACAGAACTGAATCTAACGACATTGGAAGAACCAGAGGAGACATGATAACAAATAACATACGAAATACTCAGGGGAAGTAATAAGGTAGACAGGGACAGGCTCTTTGAGAGGCGACAGAAATGAACTCAGGGACACAGCTGGAATTTGAAGGTACAGATGAGCCACAGGGATGTCAGGAAGTATTTTTTCAGTTTCAGTATTTCTGGAAGTATTTCTTCAGTTTCAGGGTTGTCTGAAAGTGAAATATTCTCGGTGAGGAAGTGGTAGAGGCAGGTTCCATACATAGTTTTAAGAGCAGGTATGATAGGGCTCACGAGGCTAGGAAGAAGTGCATCTGGCAAGCCGTAAGTTGAGAGGCGGGGCCAGGATCTATGATTCAACCCCTGCAACTACGTACAGGTGAGTTCATATTGGCTTGTACACATACAAACATACTGTTCAGCTTAGAACGTAATGTTCTAGGTTCGATTCCCGGGTGAGGCGAAATGTATGAGCACGTTTCTCCTGTACGTACAAGTAATTACTCACAAAAATGTAATCACGAGAATAAATGCTTGTATTCGCCCAGTTGCAGGTATGGGGGTCGAACCAGCTTCTTGCCCCATTTTTTAACCTCATGCAACTGTCTTTACAAGTTTCTCGCCTCGTGAACCCTGTCGTATGTATCCTTCAAGCTGTGTATGGTGTTGATGTGCACCATTACTTTAGCTGATGTGTCGTCAGGTCCACATTAGTCTCTCCTCGTAAGTCTGTTCAGTTCTAGGACAAGTTTTGTTGCAAGTTCTTAGACTTTCTCTTGTTTCTTTATGTATTTTGTGCGAGTGCGTGCGTGTGCGTGTTCGTGAGTGCATGTGCGTGTTCATGAGTACGTGTACGTGTTTGGATCGCTATGGTAATGAAATTATCCGTTGTTGTGGTACCATTGATCTTCCATAGCACCCGTGGCGCCGCGTAGTACTAGACCTTACTCCTCAACACACACACACACACACACACACACACACACACACACACACACACACACACACACACACACACACACACACACACACACACACGCACACACGCACACACGCACACCCACACACACACACATACACACACGCACACACGCACACACGCACACCCACACCACACCACACACACACACCACACACACACACACACACACACACACACACGCACACACGCACACACACACACACACACACACACACACACACACACAAGGTGGACAAAGACAGGATGTTCCAGAGAGGGGACACAGAAACAAGAGGCCACAATTGGAAGTTGAAGACACAAATGAGTCAGAGAGATATTAGGAAGTATTTCTTCAGTCATAGAGTTGCAAGGCAGTGGAATAGCCTAGCAAATGACGTAGTGGAGGCAGGAACCATATACAGTTTTAAGACGAGGTTTGATAAAGCTCATGGAGCGGGGAGAGAGAGGGCCCAGTAGCAACCGGTGAAGAGGCGGGGCCAGGAGCTAAGACTCGACCCCTGCAACCACAAATAGGTGAGTACAAATAGGTGAGTACACACACACACACACACATACACACAAAGAGGTACGATAAAGCTCAAGGAGCAGGGATAGAGTGGATCTAGTAGCGACCAGCGAAGAGGCGGGACCACGAGCTGTAAATCAACCCCTGAAACCACAAAGGAAATACACAGGGAAGGTGAGGAGTGACCAACACAAAACTACGAAGAACACAAACAAGTTGCAAAACAAGCAAGTATTGCGAGAAAGTTTTGCTCTATATAGAGCTTTATCAAATCATCACTTCTTAAAGCTCTGCGCAGGGCGAAACGTTGCCCCAGTAGAGCCTTATTATGAAATATCTCTTCTTGACTAGCACTGGTAAGGCAGCTGAGATTTGTAAGTCCACACTATCTACTGAGAAGAAATATCTATTTCTGTTTAGATTAAGGACTATTGTGTATTATCTAGGTGTATGAGTCAGATATAGAAAAGCAGGTGGCTCTCTCCCTACTCTTCACACTCTCCGGTCACTGCTGGTATGGAGACACATTCAAGTGCTTACGTCATTTGGTTTCAGAAAACCAGACTAAGGGAGGGCAGACTACAGGCAGGCAGCTACAGGAAGGCAGACTGTACTGAAACGAGAGAATCCTGAATAGAACGTAATTTGATAGTGGAATATAAGGAATGACAAGACTTCAGAATGTAGGTTGACGACACACGAAGCAGAGACCAACAATTGACCGAGTGCAGAACATTTAGCCTGGTTGATCAGGCCCTGATCCACCGGAAGGCCTGGTCGTGGACCTGGCCGCGGGGGCGTTGATCCCCGGAGTACTTTCCAGGTAGACTCCAGGTAGCCAGGTAGCAACATTTCATTCCATGTGATGAGAGAATAGCACCTCCCTTGATGGTTGTTGACTACCAACCTGCTACTACCTGCCCTCTGGGGAAAACTGGATAACCAAAGCTAGATAGCAACCATACTCCCAAGCAGAAAGTTATGAAGCATTTGATAGTATTAGTTACAGTCAGAGCCATGGAACTTTGCGATATATTCCTTTCGGTACATGTTTGTAGAGCTGCAATGGTAGAAAAAACATGTTGTAGTATATATAGGTATAACAGTATACGTGCTAAGTTGTCCTGTGTTGAGTGTTCGTGTGCCCGAAATGATCTGTATAACTATGGCTTTCTGCTTGCACAGGTAAATATTACCAATCTCTGTACAAACACTGTATCATGCGTAAATGAAATTGCTGTTATTATTATTATTATTATTATTATTATTATTGTTATTATTATAAGAGTTAGCCGGTGTATAGAGATCTTGACGGTGTTATGGACAGGTGTAACTTATCTCGGTTTAGGGCCGAGGTAGCATACCTTGGTGGTGGAACAGGTAACCAGACCGTAGACGGTGAGTAGAGAGCCCAAGATTATGAAGGTAATACCCACGATGATGCCTGGGTCGGCCATCCTCCTCTGGGTAAACTGCTTCTCTGGAAAGCTTAACTGTCCCTCACCAGTCTTGATAGATACTTTTGCTTTCTCTCACTTCTGATGGCCCCTGTCGTCTCCCTGAACCTCCTGTTGTTTCCTGTCACTTCCTGTTGGCGACGTGCTACTGGCTCTTCTTACTTCAAGTTGGCTCCTGCTACTTTCTCTTCACTGCAATCAGTCTCTATGATTGTTCCTTAATACTCTTGTTGATGCTCAAATATCTGAAGTCTCCTGCTGATGCCGTGGTAAATACTCACATCAAAAATCCTCTTCTGTTGCAGTTACTGCTGTCTCCACCACTGTCACTAAAAATAAGAAAAACATCAAACTAATCCTGAGTATCAAGTATTTCTTCACTAAATCACAGTATTAATACTCGATTTTTAACTCACATTATAGAGGAATTTACTGTGCATTTTCCCCAGGCTGGCAATCATTGATACATACCCTAGATACCCCCACACTTTGGAGTTTATGTAATCAATGGGAGTCAAAAATCAATGGGCATCGCTTATAATTAGTTATATTAGTCTAGTACCAATGGTCATCATCTTCAATAAAAGACAGCAATTTCTGTTAAATGGGCTACATTTATAATTAATAAGTCTTAATGATTAATATTTACATATTACGTGATTTACGCCAAGAAACGCTACGGTATATGACAGTGAGTGCGAGTATTGTTGGGAGATACTGAGGTACTCCAAGGCGTTGTTAGACCCCAACACGTTTCGCGTTGCTCTATAGTAGTAATAGTAGTAGTATAGAGTCTATACTACTACTGTTATTACTATTATTACTACTACTATTACTACTTTTACTACTACCACTACTACTACTAATAATAATAATGTGTAACTATCTCGAGAGTGCTATGAAACCCAAAAAACTACTGCCAGGTTTGTGATGTAGTCCAGCTGGGCTTGTGAGGTCTCAGGTTGAGGGGTTGTCACTTACGTGAGGTTTAGCAAAAAAAAAAAAAAAAAAAAAAACTTAAATGGAAGAAATACAAAGCTAAAAAAAAAATTAGTCCTTAAAGCACTGATTTACGGAAGAAAACTTACACACTGTAGCGCCAGAATAATACATATGGAAGCAACGGTTGCAACAGCAGTCACTGCAGTGGTAAGGTCAGGGAATTGTGCTCAGTGAGGTACTCAGCAGAGTTTCATTTTTCAACATAATTTCGTTTTCTGGTAACTCGAAAGGACGATTATTATCCCCAGACGGGTTATAAAATTGAATTAAGAACCCAAGATAACACAATCAATATGTCTTATTCCCTTGAGGTGCTGAGGTTCTTCTCCAGGATGCGACCCTCAACAGTCGATTACCTCCTGGTCATCTAATTAATGCTAGGTTCCCTCCATAGCAATACTAATGCCAAATGGCAAGTAAATACACATCTATTGAGGTAAGTTGAACAAATAAATATAATCAAATGCCTTTATGTATTGTAAATGTATTCGAATTAATCTTAGTACGTGTTTTTGTGAACGATAATAATTCTGGTAACCTTAGAAACATGAAACAATTGTCTGGTAGTGAACCCACATTATTATTACTCTTATTATTATTATTATTATTATTATTATTCAGTAATAGCCCACCTGGAGACAGAAACTCGAGAGATTGATTGATCTGTATATTTCGACCCCCTTAGGGGATCCTCTTCAGCAGAGACATACAGATTAATTAATCTACTGGGTTTCTGTCTTCATGTTGGTTATTACCGAGCATGGACAAATGTTCGATACATTTTAGTTATTCATTATTATTGCATTTATAGCGAAGCGCTAAACCCTTAGAGGCCATACAACTCATGGGTAATGAAGGGTATAATCAGGTACGATCCAAAGAAGGAGAGGATAAACCCAGGTCTGTGGATCAAGAGCCCGTCACCGACGTCAGGGTGAAGGGACACACAGAGAACTCTTGTCCATGTCGTCCAAAATTTCCTGGTGGTCTGTTTCACATTCTGAAGTGTATCATCAGCTTCAGTGCTTGAAAGTACACCATGATTGAAAAAGTGTTGAAATTCATGGATGCTTAATACAAATGAAAGGCCATGTGTAAGTAAGTTAATGAAAATTCCATTGATGATCGATCATGCCAAGAATGATCGACCAGGACTTGCAGAATACCTGGAGTATTCTCCAGGTTTAGATTGTATCTTTGAGTTCACCCTTTCAGGTGCTGGCTGCACCAGATTCTCTGAATTAAAACAGGATAATTTGACTGGTACTACTTAAAAGAATGACTATGGAAACATATTTTCACTACACTCACCTACAACAAAAGTTGTCGACTTCACAGTTGATGAGCGACTGACGAACCTTCTACCACAGTGTTGATACAGTCTCCATGACTCCTCACTCACACGACAATCACATCATGTCTAAACCTTCCCTATTTACGCATTTTTAAACGAACAAGCTCCCAATTTACAAGAGTCAGTATTATTCTAACTGCATAAAGTGTATATTCCGTAAGTGCATTAATTTGTTGAGGCATAATTCTACCCTTTGAAATTACATGCGTCAGTAGTTCTGGAACATCTGAAGACATTTTGAACGTTGCTTATAAACAAAGAAGTTGCCAAATGTCTTAATACTGTCGACATATTCTGACGGTGTCAATGCTATGGTAGTTGGCTGATGTGTTATGATTATTTCATAACTGTAGCTACGTGTATCATGATGGGTTTTGCTGTTACATTAACAGGGCTCTGTGCTCTAATTTACAGTAGCTAAATACTGATTGCTTTCCAGATCCAGAATTTATAATGTTTTGCTTGCCTTGATACCAAAAGCTATCATGGACACACACACACACACACACACACACACACACACACACACACACACACACACACACACACACACACTCACTCACTCACTCACAATTTGACTGGGAGAACTTGGCATCACACAGAACTCCAGAAACTCTTAAAAAAACTGTTAAGAGACAGCTCGTTAAAGACAGAAGGTTACGAGAGAATGGTGAACCGGCAAGACTATATCTGGCCTTCTTCCTAAATGAAATACACATTGAATAAAAAGGAAATATGCGGTTGCTGTTAGAGGCAGTGTCCACACGGAGATTTTTAGTGAACGAAGCAAGAGAAGAGTCAACATTAAGAAGGAGAATCAAACGTAATTACCTTCCATTCCCCCAGACTCTGTACGTCTACCACAGGCTTAGCCCTTCCTTATGGTAATATAATGTCTTGTAATGTAATTCCGTGGGAGAAACAGAAGGAAAGCATGTTACAGAACTAGTTTTATCGGAAAAATTTTGATCGGGACAAATCTTATCGGGACAACATATATCGGGACAACTTATATCGGGACAGCTTTTATCGTGAAACTTTTATCGAGACAACTTTTATCGGGACAACTTATATCGGGACAGCTTTTATCGTGAAACTTTTATCGGGACAACTTTTATTTGGACAACGTTTTTCCCCAACGTTTGTTTAGAAAACGTTTATCGAGACAACATTTACCTGGACAATATTCAGCAGGGCACCATTTATCAGGACTACTTTTCACTCTGTAAAGTCCTACACAGAGCAAAACGTAGCCACAATAAAAGCTTGACTTTAACTTCACCATCAACGTTTTGGATGACGTGGGAAAGGAAAAGAGGTCAGTTAATGCATTATATGAGAGACAGGCGACTCAAAATATGGCAGCAGCCCCATAGACTTCGATCAGCAAGGAAGACAGGGAAGGCAGAGAACTAATAAACCGAATATAAGTTCCTACGGAAAATAATAAGGGCCTCAAAAGGTTAAAAAAAGCAACTTTGCTTGACATTGTTTAGTTATCCATTATAAAATCTGCATATTGTGCTATTTATGTACGCCTATTAGATCTCAGTGTATGCAGAGTCATTGTACTGGTGGTTAATTGGACTTGAATTTTCACAACTTCTCGAAAGGGCCACTGAAGCTTCATGTCAGCTATTAGTTAAGAATGCCTTAATCTCTCAGTCCATATACATCCCATATCATAAAAATCTTTGAAAGGGTCCTAAGAAGCAAGGTCACCACCCATCTAGAAACCCATCAGTTACACAACCCAGGGCAACATGGGTTTAGAACAGGTCGCTTCTGTCTGTCTCAACTATTGGATCACTACGACAAGGTCCTAAATGCACTAGAAGACAAAAAGAATGCAGATGTAATATATACAGACTTTGCAAAAGCCTTCGACAAGTGTGACCATTGCGTAATAGCGCACAAAATGCGTGCTAAAGGAATAACAGGAAAAGTCGGTCGATGGATCTATAATTTCCTCACTAACAGAACACAGAGAGTAGTAGTCAACAGAGTAAAGTCCAAGGCAACTACGGTGAAAAGCTCTGTTACACAAGGCACAGTACTCGCTCCCATCTTGTTCCTCATCCTCATATCTGACATAGACAAGGATGTCAGCCACAGCACCGTGTCTTCCTTTGCAGATGACACCCGAATCTGCATGACAGTGTCTTCCATTGCAGACACTGCAAGGCTCCAGGCGGACATCAACCAAATCTTTCATTGGGCTGCAGAAAACAATATGAAGTTCAACGATGAGAAATTTCACTTACTCAGATATGGTAAACACGAGGAAATTAAATCTTCATCAGAGTACAAAACAAATTCTGGCCACAAAATAGAGCGAAACACCAGCGTCAAAGACCTGGGAGTGATCATGTCGGAGGATCTCACCTTCAAGGACCATAACATTGTATCAATCGCATCTGCTAGAAAAATGACAGGATGGATAATGAGAACCTTCAAAACTAGGGAGGCCAAGCCCATGATGACACTCTTCAGGTCACTTGTTCTATCTAGGCTGGAATATTGCTGCACACTAACAGCACCTTTCAAGGCAGGTGAAATTGCTGACCTAGAAAATGTACAGAGAACCTTCACGGCGCGCATAACGAAGATAAAACACCTCAATTACTGGGAGCGCTTGAGGTTCCTAAACCTGTATTCCCTGGAACGCAGGCGGGAGAGATACATGATTATATACACCTGGAAAATCCTAGAGGGACTAGTACCGAACTTGCACACGAAAATCACTCACTACGAAAGCAAAAGACTTGGCAGACGATGCAACATCCCCCCAATGAAAAGCAGGGGTGTCAATAGCACGTTAAGAGACCATACAATAAGTGTCAGGGGCCCGAGACTGTTCAACTGCCTCCCAGCATACATAAGGGGGATTACCAACAGACCCCTGGCAGTCTTCAAGCTGGCACTGGACAAGCACCTAAAGTCGGTTCCTGACCAGCCGGGCTGTGACTCGTACGTTGGTTTGCGCGCAGCCAGCAGTAACAGCCTGGTTGATCAGGCTCCGATCCACCAGGAGGCCTGGTCACAGACCGGGCCACGGGGACGTTGACCCCCGGAACTCTCTCCAGGTAAACTCCAGGTATACATTGAGAGGTTATTTTAATCTACATTTTCGGGCTTAAAGTATTTCTGAGGTTCGGAGATCGATCCCCGGTAGGGGTGGAAACATTAGGATGTGTTTCCTTAAGACACCTGGTGTCCATGTTCACCTTGCAGTAAAATAGGTACCTGGATGCTAGTCGACTGGTATGGGTTGCATCCTGGGGACAAAACTGACATAATTTGCTCAAAATAGTAGTATGTCAATGATGTCAACTATGATCTGAATATGTTGTACATGTAAAAAGTAGAAATAGAGATTATTATTATTATTATCAATGACCCTTCTGTAGTCCATGGCCTCGAGACCCAGTTAAAAAACCAACCAATATTACTTGATAAAGAGGCGGAACCAGGAGCTAGAGTCTCACTTTCAAGACGTAGCCCGGTAAGCACGCACGTCATTAGGCTATAAACACAACTCTAAAACCATAAAAAGACTGGACTCTAGAAAATACGTTGGATCAAGCAAGTCAATTTTATTATAGTTATCCCAGAAAGGCATTCATTTTCTTTAAAAAAAATTGGTGTACGTTTTCTCTAATCAGAAATTGGGTTAAAATGTTGACCAAATTGTGAAAGAAAGAGGGAAATAATATTTCCGTCAGTGGCCTGACACCCACATTGTCTTGTGCCATTGATAAGCACAAGAGAAAGTTAAGAAAATAAAGATTTTTTCCCAAAATTTGTCCTAAAAGAATTTACAGGTGTCTTGAAGGTGAAAGCTGACCGGTATGTAGAGGCCTCAACAGGTAGGAGGAGGAGGAGGAGAAGAAGAAGAAGAAGAAGAAGAAGAAGAAGAAGAAGAAGAAGAAGAAGAAGAAGAAGAAGAAGAAGAAGAAGAAGAAGAAGAAGAAGAAGAAGAAGAAGAAGAAATACTCCCCAGAATCAAGAAACATCCTAAATTTTCTTGCGTCTGCTACAAGTCCTCGTATGTATTATACAAGAACCTGTACATATAAGAACCTGTATATATCATACAAGAACCCGTATATATCATACAAGAACCCGTATATATTATACAAGAACCCGTATATATCATACAAGAACCCGTATATATCATACAAGAACCCGTATATATCATACAAGAACCCGTATATATCATACAAGAACCCGTATATATTATACAAGAACCCGTATATATCATACAAGAATCCGTATATATCATACAAGAATCCGTATATATCATACAAGAACCCGTATATATCATACAAGAACCCGTATATATCATACAAGAACCCGTATATATCATACAAGAATCCGTATATATCATACAAGAACCCGTATATATCAAACAAGAACCCGTATATATCATACAAGAACCCGTATATATCATACAAGAACCCGTATATATCATACAAGAATCCGTATATATCATACAAGAATCCGTATATATCAAACAAGAACCCGTATATATCATATAAGAATCCGTATATATCATACAAGAATCCGTATATATCAAACAAGAACCCGTATATATCATACAAGAATCCGTATATATCAAAAAAGAACCCGTATATATCATACAAGAATCCGTATATATAATACAAGAACCCGTATATATCAAACAAGAACCCGTATATATCATACAAGAATCCGTATATATCATACAAGAACCCGTATATATCATACAAGAATCCGTATATATCATACAAGAACCCGTATATATCAAACAAGAACCCGTATATATCATACAAGAATCCGTATATATCATGCAAGAACCCGTATATATCATACAAGAATCCGTATATATCATACAAGAATCCGTATATATCATACAAGAAACCGTATATATCATACAAGAACCCGTATATATCATACAAGAACCCGTATATATCATACAAGAAACCGTATATATCATACAAGAACCCGTATATATCATACAAGAACCCGTATATATCATACAAGAACCCGTATATATCATACAAGAACCAGTATATATCATACAAGAACCCGTATATATCATACAAGAACCCGTATATGTCATACAAGAACCCGTATATATCATACAAGAACCCGTATATATCATACAAGAACCCGTATATATCACACAAGAATCCGTATATATCATACAAGAACCCGTATATAACATACAAGAATCATAAGAACATAAGAACATAAGTTAGAAGGAACACTGCAGCAGGCCTACTGGCCCATGCGAGGCAGGCCCAAGTCTCCTACCGGCTTAAGCCAATGCCCCAACCTAGTCAGGTCAGGTCACATTCACTTAAGGAAGGAACCCGGCAACTGACCTAGTAGCACAAGCTAGTCAGGTCCAACTCACACCCACCCACACCCACTCATGTATTTATCTAACCTATTTTTAAAAGTACACAACGTTTTAACCTCTATAACTGTACTCGGGAGTTTGTTCCACTCATCCACAACTCTATTACCAAACCAGTGCTTTCCTATATCCTTCCTGAATGTGATTTTTTTCCAACTTAAAACCATTGCTACCAGTCCTGTCTAGGCTAAATATTTTCAGCACGTTATTGACATCCCCTTTATTTATTCCTGTCTTCCATTTATACACCTCAATCATATCCCCCCTAATTCTACGCCTTTCTAGAGAGTGCAGATTCAGGGCCTCAGTCTATCCTCATAGGGAAGATTTCTGATACATGGGATCAACTTTGTCATCCTCCTTTGTACATTTTCCAGAGCATATATATCCATTCTGTAATACGGTGACAAAAACTGTACAGCATAATCTAAATGAGGCCTAACCAAGGATGTATAGAGTTGAAGAACAACCTGAGGACTCCTATTATTTATGCTTCTTGATTTGAAGCCAAGGATTCTGTTAGCTTTATTGCGAACACTTATGCACTGTTGTCTTGGTTTCAGATTACTGCTAACCAGAACTCTTAAATCTTTTTCGCAATTCATAATATTAAGATCTACATTATTTAGTGTATATGTGGCATGGTTATTGTCCTGTCCAACATTTAGAACTTTGCATTTGTCTATATTAAACTGCATCTGCCACCGTATATATCACCCGTATATATCATCCAAGAACTTGTATATATCATACAAGAACCCGTATATATCATACAAGAACCCGTATATATCATACAAGAACTCGTATATATCATACAAGAACCCGTATATATCATACACGAACCCGTATATATCATACAAGAACCCGTATATATCATACAAGAACCCGTATATATCATACAAGAACCCGTATATATCATACAAGAACCCGTATATATCATACAAGAACCCGTATATATCATACACGAACCCATATATATCATACAAGAACCCGTATATATCATACAAGAACCCGTATATATCATACAAGAACCCGTATATATCATACAAGAACCCGTATATATCATACAAGAACCCGTATATATCATACAAGAACCCG
>NC_069450.1:29137306-29191023 GCF_026875155.1 Cherax quadricarinatus
CCTTAGCTCTGGAACTAACCTTGTTGCAAACCTTTGTACTTTCTCTACTGTGTGTGTGTGTGTGTGTGTGTGTGTGTGTGTGTGTGTAAACATTTGATTATTTTGATGTGTTAAACGAGCACATATATTTATATATGAAATTAATGAAGCAAGTTAGAGGAGGCTGGTGGAGGAGGGTTGCTCAGTCTGGGCTCCAGCAGGAAACACTTCTGACTTGATAATATCGAGGTTCTCACCGTCTTTGATCTCCTTAGTTTAAAACATCGTTATTTTTCTCCTTATTTTTTTTTAATCTCTTCATTTTCTCTGCACTTCCCTAGTCCTTCTGTCTCTTTCACCTCCTTCGTTCCACTTCCCCCTCCTGCCTTTTTCACTTCCTCTTTTTTCCTTCCTTTATACCCCCGCCTCCCAGTTAATCATATATTTCCCTATCCCTCTTTCTCTTCCTCTCAATCATTCCCATCTTTTCCTCCCCATTTTCCTAGTATTTTTTCCCCTCTGTGCCTATCCCTTCTCTTCCTCCTAATCCTTCACTTCCTCCCTCCATTTCTCCTCCTCCTCTCTTCTACTCTCTCTTCTTTCTCTTCTTCCTCCTCGTCTTCCTTACTTCACTCCGAGTTAAGCTTCAATTATTTAATTTCTACACGACTCGAAACACAGGAAGGAAATGTAATTGTTTCCGGCTGTTCCAGACTGATACTGGAATGTCTCTCTTTTTTCCAGATTGAGACTGGAATGTCTCTCTTTTCCAGATTCATACTGCAATGTCTCTCTCTTTTCCAGATTGAGACTGGAACACCTCTGCTACTGCTTGGTTAACTCCACACAATACACAGGAGGCTGACATCACTACACAGGAGGCTGACATCACTACACAAGAAGGTGACATCACTACACAAGAAGCTGACATCACTACACTGGAGGCTGACATCACTACAGAAGAAGCTGACATTACTACACAGGAGGTTGACATCACTACACAGGAGGCTAACATCACTACACAGGAGACTGACATCACTACACAGGAAGCTGACTTCCCTCGAATGAAAAGCCATCGCAACAACGCATGGGTGACGAAAATTGAAAGTGACTGAGCCGCTAATCCATCCGTATCTCTCAATCCCATGTTACCTCACCCCTTTTCTCACTTCTCTCTCCTTCCCGCCCTCCCTCCACCAGCCCCTTTCTTCCAGTACTCGCCGTCTCTATGCCAGTTCTTAAAAATGACGACGAACGTATCTGTTGCTCCTACTCTGGACTCGTACCGTGACTATGACACCTGTTACACGGAGATGTTAAGACATCAGGTAATCTCTCTCTCTCTCTCTCTCTCTCTCTCTCTCTCTCTCTCTCTCTCTCTCTCTCTCTCTCTCTCTCTCTCTCTCTCTCTCTCTATCTATCTATCTGTCTCTTTCGATGTTTTTTGAGGCGACATTGAATGACCTAGCTGTGAAGACTCGATTTGAACAACTGACACAGCTGTACAAGCATCAGCTGAACAACTGACACAACTGTTCAGACATCAACTGATCAACTGACACAGCTGTGAACTGGACAGAGGTATAAACCACTGACATTAGCTGTTAAAACATTGTTCTGGAAAAAAAAATAAACTGCCCAAAAAACTGATAAAACCGCTAAACCAGCGCTTTAAAGCAAGCACAGCTGTTAAACCGCCACTTAAAATACTGATATAACTCTTACACACACCACCTAAACCAGAGTCAGCGTCAGCTAAACCCCTGACACATCAACTGGAAAGGTAATACCTATTCTCCCTTCAAATTCACACACATACAAGAATACTCTACGTATTGTATGCATACAAAGGTATACAGGAATATCACTTTCTTAAGTATGCATGTCTTTATCTACTCAGTCTATTGTTTTAGAGCAGGAGAGGCAGGGAAGGAAAGTAGATGGAAGTGGAGGGAGAATAATGGGGAGATAATCAGAGATAAGAGAGGATCATCGTCACGTCTCTGGTTATCTTCATGAGTCATTATCAACAGGATTCTTCGGCGGATGATTGTTGCTGATTGTTCCTCTTCATGTGCTGCGGTGTCTGCTGTGGTCTCTGCTGCGGTGTCTGCTGCGGTCGCTGGTGCAGTAGCTGCTGCGGCCGCTGCTACGGTCTCTGCTGCGGTCTCTGCTGCGGTCGCTGGTGCGGTCACTGAGGCGGTCTATGCTGTAGTTGCTGCGGTAGTCGCTGTTGTGGTCACTGCTGTTCTCTCTGCTGTGGTCTCTGCTGCGGTGTCTGCTGTGGTCTCTGCTGCGGTCGCTGCTGCGGTCGCTGCTGCGGTCTATGCTGAGGTATCTGCTGTGGTCTCTACTGCGGTGTCTGATGTGGTCTCTGCTGCGTTTTCTGGTGTGGTCTCTGCTGTGGTGGCTGTTTTGGTCACTGCTGTGTTCTCTGCTGCGGTGTCTGCTGTGGTCTCTGCTGCGGTCTCTGCTGTGGTCTCTACTGTGGTCTCTGCTGCGGTCTCTGCTGTGGTCTCTCCTCTGGTCGCTGCTTTGGTCTCTGCTGCGGTGTCTGATGTAGTCTCTGGTGTGGCCACTGCTGTGGTCTCTACTGTGGTCTCTGCTGCAGTCTATGTTGTGGTCGCTGCTGGGGGTCTCTGCTCTGGTTGCTGCTGCAGTCTCTGCTGCGGTCGCTGCTGCGGTCTCTGCTGCGGTCTCTGCTGCGGTCGCTGCTGCGGTCTCTGCTGCGGTCGCTGCTGCAGTCTCTGCTGCGGTCGCTGCTGAAGTCTCTGGTGCGGTCTCTGGTGTGGTCTCTGCTGTGTTCTCTGCTGCGTTTTCTGATGTGGTCTCTGCTGCGGTCTCTGCTGTGGTATCTGATGTGGTCGCTGCTGTAATCGCTCTTGGGGTTGCTGCTGTGGTCGCTGCTGGGGTCTCTGCTCTGGTCGCTGCTGCGGTCTCTGCTGTGATCGCTGCCGGGGTCTCTGCTGAGGCCACTACTGCGGTCTGCTGTGATCGCTACCGGGGTCTCTGCTGCGGTCGCTGCTGATGTGGTCTCTGCTGCGATCGCTGCTGCGGTCTCTGCTGGGGTCTCTGCTGGGGTCGCTGCTGCAGTCTCTGCTGCGGTCGCTGCTGCGGTTTCTGCTGCGGTCGCTGCTGTGGTCTCTGCTGTGCTCGCTGCTGCGGTCTCTGCTGCGGTCGCTGCTGCTGCGGTATCTACTAATTCTACTAACAATGCCACTGCTGCTGCTGTCACATTTGCTGTCCTTGCTGCTGTTTCTGCTACTACTGCTGCTGCTGCTGCTGCTGCAGTTACTGACATCACCGCTGCTTCTACTGGCGCCGCAGTTGCTGCTGCTGCTGCTGTTGCTGCTGTTGCCACTGCTGCCTCACAGAGGCAGGAGACAAGCGAAGTTCGAAGCTGGCGCGCGCGTCTCACCTCGAGGATTGATCGCGGCAGCACAGGGAGTGGGGAGCTTAGTGCCCGGGGAGTGGGGAGGTTTGGGGAGTGGGGGATGGGGAGAGAGTGGGGGGAGGGAATGGAAAGGGAGTAGCAGCAGCAGCAGCAGCAGCAGCTGTGCCCGCGCAGCTATTTTTATTGATCGGAGGCTAGAGACGACGCTGGCTGGCAGTGTTGAGCTCTCAGTGGCTGCCAGTGCTTGAGGTGAGCTCCCTTGGAACTCATACCCACCTGCCTGCCATGACTGCTGTCTAGAGCTCTGCCCCGCCCTCTCTCTCTCTCTCTCTCTCTCTCTCCCTCTCTCTTTCTCTCTCACTCCCCCTCGCTCAGAAACGTAATCCCCTGGGGGGGTCTTGAAGGGCAGTGCAAGCAGTAGGTTGACAGGGAACGTGAAGCAGTGTAGTGATATTACACAAGAACGGCTTTCAATTTTTCTCGTTCTTCTCTGCATGCAGAAACACAGCGATGGTGAACGCAGCGGTCTGAAGTAAACGCCCCTCCCCCCCGTGTTCTCTCTGGCGTGTGTATGTGGTAGTGCTGTGGTGGTAGTGTGGTGCAAGTATCACCTGTGCACAGAGTCCTTCCTTACGTTCAAGCACCACAATGAGGCATAAAATGAGGTGGTGGTGGTCCCTGCCGCTAGTGCATCACCGGACAACCTTCTTCTTGACGTTCTTAATGTTGTTTCCGGCGCTGATGGCCGTCTTCACCCAGGAGAATGAGATTAACATGCCCCATCAGGAGTAAGTAATCCACTGCAATCATTCCCAGTTCTAAGTCGTTCTGGTATTTCCACCGTACAGAAAACGAAGACTCCAGGTGGTTTGTCGTGTGTGTGTGTGTGTGTGTGTGTGTGTGTGTGTGTGTGTGTGTGTGTGTGTGTGTGTGTGTGTGTGTGTGTGTGTGTGTGTGTGTGTGTGTGTGTGACTATTTAGTACAAGAATGTTAACAAAGAGTAATTTATTAAATACTGAGGGAAATAAGGATGAGGAGAAGGAGGAGGGCTAGAAGGAAAGGAAGGGAGGGGAAGGAAAAAGAGAGAAGGAAGTGGAGGAGTGGAGGAAGATTGGCACTTCACATATGCTAAGTCTTTCCCAATTTTTCAATACGCAGCTTCACCTCAAGGTAACATTATTTTTTACTATTAATCTCATGGCTCACATACTCTGTTAGGAACAGGAAGAGTGCCATTGTAGTTATCAAAACCAATAATATTGGCATTATCACTCTTCTGGTCACTAATGGTGGCACTGCTTTCCTTCTGGCCACTAATGTTGGCACTACTCCTCTTCTGGTCACTAATGTTGGCACTACTCCCTTTCTGGTCACTAATGTTGGCACTACTCCCTTTTTGGTCGCTAAATTCCTGAGAATGGTCTCTCTCTCTCTCTCTCTCTCTCTCTCTCTCTCTCTCTCTCTCTCTCTCTCTCTCTCTCTATCTATCTATTTATCTGTCTCACTCATTGCAAACAAAGCTTTAATTGGAGCAAAGTTCTGTACAAAGTTCTAGTTCTGCAGGGCGAAACGCTGTTCCTTGTATCTTTTCTCTACCAATGTGCATCCTTTAAAATCATTATGTAATGGTTAAGGGCTGATCGAAACCTCCTTTAAAGCCCCATCACCAGACTGTAACTTCTGTACCTCTTGCTGTAACCCAGCATTGCAAGCCAGGGGGTTACAGCATCACAAGACGACGGGTTACAGCATCGTAAGCCGGAAGGTTACAGCATCCCAAGACGAGGGGTTACAGCATCGCAAAACGAGGGGTTACAGCATCGTAAAACGAGGTATTACAGCATCGCAAGCCGAAAGGTTACAGCATCACAAGACGACGGGTTACAGCATCGCAAGCCGAAAGGTTACAGCATCCCAAGACGAGGGGTTACAGCATCGCAAAACTAGGTGTTACAGCATTGCAAGCCGAGGGGTTACAGCATCGCAAGACGAGGGGTTACAGCATTTAACGAGAGCCAATGTCTTCAAGAGGTCAGAGTTAAGAGTCCAGCATAGTGCAATACACTTTGCACAAAAGCATCAACAACTGACTGTTGCTTCGCCTGGATCATCCTTCCTGACAACCTCCTGTTTCTTTTAGCTGTTGCTTTTCCCTATCAGTCTCTCTTAAGTCAGTATGTTGCATTTCATTGCACAGATGCTAGCCTATTTTTTGCTTCCCGTGTACTTTTGGTTAGGTTGGTTAGGTTAACATGATTATGTTATGCTAAGGTTCATCAGGGTAGGTAAAGTTAGGTTAAGATAACGTAGGTTATAGCAGTTACTACTACTACTACTACTACTACTACTACTACTACTCATAATCTTCAACATAACACCACTAACCTTGTACATCTTCACATATATATGTCGTGCCGAATAGGTAAAACTTGCGATTTTGGCTTAAATAGCAACGCTCTTCTTGCCGAATAAGGCAAGCGAAAATTTGAGTATACAATAATTTCATTGTGTTTGTTTTTTTATTAAATTACTGTAAACTTATTTAAAATATATTTAGTTGGATTAGGCTAAGTTAAATTTCGCTTGTTATAATAAGGTTAGGTAAGTTTTCTAAGGTTCTTTTGGTACAAAATTATTAATTTTTGCATTAACATCAATGGAAAAGATATATCTTTAAACGTATAAGAGAAAATTATATATATATATATATATATATATATATATATATATATATATATATATATATATATATATATATATATATATATATATATATATATATGCAAAACAACACTGTTTTAAAGAGTAGTGAAATTCCAAGCGCTTTCGTGACTACTCACATTGTCAAGGAACTATGAAAGTGAGTAGTCACGAAAGCGCTTGAATTCACTACTCTTCACAGTGATGTTTTGCAATTTTAAATCACCTGTTTAACTGTGATCTATGCATATATATATATTATATATATATATATATATTTAATATTATTATATTTTAATATATATATATTATTATATATATATATATATATATATATATATATATATATATATATATATATATATATATATATATATATATATATATATATATATATATATATATATATATATACCTATATATATAGCACTCAGCATGCACTGTAATGACTGCATGGTGTTTAGCGTGCGTTGTTGCACTCTGAAGAAAACTTTTAGGATTGACTGTGACTCTGACGAGGTACAAACATGCACTACGCCGCGACCCCAACGAGGATAAACTACTCTGCAGAGCTGCTACCTTGTCCTCTAACAGAGAGGAACGTTGTCCCGGCAACACCTTGCTTTCTTCACTATGGTCTGCGGCACCGCACTACGGTTCGCTATAACTGCTAGAATGTTCGAGGTAGGGAATCAGCTTCGACATTTCTGAAATAACGATCTCGATTCCTGATTCGCTGCTTGGTGAAGCATTTGATTCTTTGCTCATGGGTATTGGAACTTATTTAAATGAAAGGCAAACAACTTACAACAATAATAAGGAAGTATTTTCTTTTTGGGGGGGGGGGGGAGGGGGGTCGCTCTTCCTTCTTGGGAAATGACCAGTGGGGTAATATTTTTTTCTTTTTTACAAAAAATCACGAACACACCCAATTCTTGAAAATATTAAGAAAAGCTTGTCTTCAAAATAGGTGTATTGTATCTCCTATCGCAAGAAGAATAAGCAAAGCTCTTCAGCGCAGGAATAAATTAGCTTTAATATCAAAACCACTTCATCAGTACCGTCGAATAAAGTATATTGAGAATGTTAAGTACTAATTTTGCAAGTGGTAGCTGTGTGTTAAGGTTTAGAAGCCAAGCTTACCATGATTCTTTTGCTGTTGAGAGAACTATAGGCCTATTGAGTCTCGTCAGCCTCCCTTGCAGAAAAGACAGTTGGTTCAAAATGCTACTCTTTACGCAACGTTTCGCTCTGTGCAAAGCACTTCACAGGCTGAAACGTTGTTTCGGGGAAATGTTGTTTTGCAATCTTCGTATTGTTTTTCTCACTAATGTAGTGAGTTCGTGCCTTCACCCAGCCTCTACTGTGCTGCTTGTGAGTAGTCAAACGTCTCTTCTGACGTCCCACAAGAGCTTACAATGAATCTAAGCTCTTTAAGAGCTCCACGATGTAATCTCTGCTGGAAACTCTCGGGAATAATATTGGAGCACATCACAATACCGTTGGAGGGAAAATAAACACTATCAAGGCCAGCCTTGAGAGGATACATTCCTTTACGAGGAAACACACAGATGACGCAGCTCTAACCTGCAGCAGCTCACACCTGACATCTGACACCTGAGGCAACTCACACCTGACAGCTGATAGCTGAGGCAGACTTGAGGAAATTCACACCTGGGACTACACTTAAGGGGTCAGTCCTCACACTTGAGTGGAAGGTCGTCCAGTAATGTTTTGTTACGTGTTCTTGTTTGTCAGCAGATTTCCTAAAGGTCATGGACTGAATCCCCCGGCCGAGCTTGGGTAGTGTCATTGCTTAAAAAAAACTGATGTAGAATAACAGCTCTTAGCTTGTGAAAACAAACTAGGTCGGGAGCAACAGATCTCTCTCTCTTTCTTTCCTTCACTCTCTCTCTCTCTCTCTCTCTCTCTCTCTCTCTCTCTCTCTCTCTCTTCATACACACACACACAGATAACCTGCGCGTACGAGACTGAATCTTGTGACGACGCTTCGGTCCGACTCGGATCATTAACTAATTACGTTTCAGTCGAAGTCGGACAGTAAAGTCGTCGTAAGTTTTAGTCTCCTACGTGCGGGTTATTCGTGCATTGTCCCAGTCACGGTATTGTGACTTTTTATTCTCTAAGTGAAGAGAGTCTGTGGAGCATATTGGACCCCTCATTACTGCTGGCTTGTTTCTGACCTATATTGCACTTGGGCTTTCCCTTAGGCCAGTCTGACCAGCCTCTTTTAAATGTAAAACAAGATACAAGTTTGCTGCCTGTCTTCCAGGAAGGACAATTTAACACATTTGAAAATCTTTCTCAGCATCTTAGGTATTGGACTGATACAAGCAATAATGTTTTTCTGAATATTTTTCAGATAAAGGTTATTCGAATACTTTATATAAGGCTATTGCTGTGTGGCAGTAGTCCATGCTCCAGTCCTGGAAGCAGGTATAAATACTGTCTTAGAACTTCATTACTGATCTGAGATCTCTTGTTTTGAGCCAGACTCACATCAACTGCAGATGTCATAGTTACACTACTATCCTCTTTCCACTTACAATCTTTCAACATTATTATATCCCAGTTACATTTCACATCACTCCTATAGACTGTTTTTGTTAAATTGCACTTTTGTGCTGTTTTTACTTTATATTTCTTTAGTTTCTCCACATCAGAGCAGCTGAAAGTTCTGCCAGTTTTAGATCATGTTTTTTTCTTTTCTTTAGGCCTAGACGGAGAAGTACATGGTAGTA
Organism: Cherax quadricarinatus; assembly: GCF_026875155.1. Lineage (NCBI taxonomy): Eukaryota > Metazoa > Arthropoda > Malacostraca > Decapoda > Parastacidae > Cherax > Cherax quadricarinatus. The sequence continues at coordinate 29,146,142 of NC_069450.1, forward strand.
CATGGGAAAGACAGATAGCAAAGGCCATGGAAGCTCCCATTACAGTTCGTTGTGTTCTCACTGGACGACACCCGGAAAGTCTAGTGTCATGAGTAAAGCAGGTAACACTGCCAGGATTTTCATATTTGTCCATAAAAAGTATTAGAATGAGAAAGAAAATTGGAACGAGTTCTCGATTTTGTGAGACTGAGTTTCTCACCGGGAAGAACACTAGAATTTGAAGACCATCAGTGGTAGCTGAAGACCATCATTGGAAATTGAAGACCATCATTGGAAGTTGAAGCTCTATCACTGGAAGCTGAAGATCCAGCACTGGAAGTTGAAGACCATCATTGGAAGTTGAAGACCATCATTGGAAGTTGAAGACCATCACTGGAAGATGAGGATCCATCACTGGAAGTTGAAGATTCATCACCGGAAATTGAGGATCCATCAATGGAAGTTGAGGATCCATAACTGGAGGTTGAATATCCATCACTAGAAGTTGAAGATCCATCATTGGAAGTTGAAGACCATCATTGGAAGTTGAGGATCCATCACTGGAAGTTGAGGATCCATCACTGGAGGTTGAAGATCCATCACTGGAAATTGAAGATCCATCTCTGGAAGTTGAACATCCATCACTGGAAGTTGAGGATCCATGCAACATTTTATCTGCTATTACACCAGCGTGGCGAGCAAGAAGGAGAAGTGGAGCAAGAAGAAGAGGAAGTGGAGCAGGAAGAAGAGAAAGTGGAGCAGGTTGGAGAGGAAGTGGAGCAGAAAGAAGAGGAAGGGGAGCAGGTAGGAGAGGAAGTGGGGCAGGAAGAAGAGGAAGGGGAGCAGGTAGGAGAGGAAGTGGGGCAGGAAGAAGAGGAAGGGGAGCAGGTAGGAGAGGAGGTGGAGCAGGAAGAAGAGGAAGGGGAGCAAGTAGGAGAGGAAGTGGAGCAGGAAAAAGAGGAAGTGGAGCAGAAAAGAGGAAGGGAGCAGGAAGAAGAGGAAGCGGAGTAGGAAGAGAGGATTAGAGCAGGAAGAGGAAGTGGAGCAGGAGAGGAAGGGGTAGGAGAAGGAGTGGCAGCAGGAAGGAGAGGAAGGGAGAGGAAGAAGAGGAAGGGTAGCAGGAAGGAGAGGAAGGGGTGGAAGGAAGGGGAGGTAGACAAAGAGGAGCCTTCCCCTACCGGAAGTATGCTATGCTCGGCAGCAGTTCAGGTATGTTGAGCATGTTTCCCCACCACCTCTTCCCCTCCCCTTTCCCCTCGCCCCATTCCCCTCCCCTTCCCTTCGCCTCATTTCCCTCCCCCTTACAGTTTCCTCCCCTCCCATGCTGCCCCCGTAAGGAAAAAACTTTAATGCATTTGCAACGACGAGCCTGGGGAGGGTGAGGAGGAGGGGGAGAAGAAGGGGAGGGTAAAGGGGAAGGGGAGAAGGAGGGGAGATGGTTTGGCGAAGGTGAGATGACTAGGGAAGGGGGAGATGGATTGGGGGGGAGATGGCTTGGGGAGGGGGAGATGGCTTGGGGAGGGGGAGATGGCTTGGGGAGGGGGAGATGGCTTGGAGAGGGGGATATGGCTTAGGGAGGGAGAGATGGCTTGGGGAGGGGGAGATGGCTTGAGGAGGGGGAGATGGCTTGGGGAGTGGCTTGGGGAGGGGGATATGGCTTAGGGAGGGAGAGATGGCTTGGGGAGGGGGAGATGACTTGAGGAGGGGGAGATGGCTTGGGGAGGAGGAGATGGCTTGGGGAGCGGGAGATGGCTTGGGGAGGGGGAGATGGCTTGAGGAGGGGAAGATGACTTGGGGAGGAGAGATGGCTTGGGGAGGGGGAGATGGCTTGGGGAGGGGGAGATGGCTTGGGGAGGGGGATATGGCTTAGGGAGGGGGAGATAGCTTGGGGAGGGGGAAATGGCTTAGGGAGGGGGAGATGGCTTGGAGAGGGGGAAATGGCTTGGGGAGGGAAAGATGGCTTGGGGAGGGGGAGATGACGGGAATATGGGTGAGAAAGGGCAGGGGGAGGGAAAAAAGGGGTGAGAAAATGCAGGGGAAAGGGAAGGGAGAGGTGAAAAAGGGTATAGGGGAGGGGAGGAAGGGGAGAAAGGGCAGAGGGAGGATAGAAAGGGGTGAGCAAGGGCATGAGAAGGGGAGGAAGGGCTAGAAAGAGCAGGGGAAGGGGAGGAAGGGGAAATTTTTAATTAACGTCATTAGCCCCAAGGATAAAGGGCAGGGGGGAGAAGCGGCGAGAAGGGGGAAGATAAAGGGGAAGGGGCCAGGGAAGGCGAAAGGGGGGGAGGAAGGGGGAGTGGAAGATGGAGGGGAAAGGAGAGGGGAGAGGAAGGGGGAGGGTAAGGGGGAGGGGAAGAGGGGTCCCACTGCCCTCAAGCATCTTCTGTTAATCTTGTGTAATTATGCTGCTCACGTCTCCCCTTCCTAGAGTGTAGAAGGAGGAGGGAAGGGAGGAGGAGGAGGGGGAGGGGGAGGAGGAGGGGGAGGGGGAGGAGGAGGGGGAGGGGGGGAGGAGGGGGAGGAGGAGGGAGGAGGAGGGGAGGAGGAGGGGGAGGAGGAGGGGGAGGAGGAGGGGGAGGAAGAGGGGGAGGAGGGGAGGAGGAGTTGGAGGAGGGGGAGGGGAAGTAGAAGGAGGGGGAGGTGGAGGGGGGGAAGTGGACGAGAAAGAGGATTCTCATTTATTCCTTTGATGAGCTTCGAGAGTTTTTCCACTCCAGGAGCCCGGCCATGGACCAGGCTCGTCTGGTGCTAGCTAGGTCAACCAGGCTGTTGTTGCTGCTGCAGGCCGCTGCCCCACATATCCATCACATCCTGGTTGGTTTGGCACCTGGTGAAGATACTTGTACAGTTTTCCCCTAAAGAGACGTCTATACTTGTTCCAGCAGTTTTTCTGATATCTTCTGGTGAAATGTTGAATAATCTGGGGCCACGGATGTTGATACAGTGTTCTCTTATTGTGCCCACTGCACCCTTTATTTTCACTGGGTATATTTTGTATTTCCTCCTATACCTCTTGCTCCAGTGTGTTGTTACGGCAATGTGGAAATTTGTGACAAAGCCCTCGAGTATTTTCCAGGTATTTATTATCATGTCTCTTTCTTTCTCTCTCTCTCTCTCTCTCTCTCTCTCTCCTCCTCCTCTCCACTAAGTACATATTTAGGACTTTAAGACGTCACCAGTAATTGTTTTTTGGCTCTTTGTGGGCCGTAAATGATCCCTGTCTGTGTTCCAGCTCTGATATCTCTCCTGCCCTGAACGAGGCCGTCAACACTGAACAATATTCCCAACGAAAGATCTTAAGTGATTTGACAAGTGTCACCCGGAGGGGGATAAGGAGGAGGAGGAGGAGGAGGAGGAGGAGGAGGAGGAGGAGGAGGAGGAGGAGGAGGAGGGGGAGGAGGAGGAGGAGGAGGAGGAGGAGGAGGAGGAGGAGGAGGAGGAGGAGGAAGAAGAGGAGGAAGAAGAAGAAGAGGAGGAAGAAGAGGAGAAGTAGGCAGGGAAGGTGAATATATAGTTGTTAAACACAAGACTGTCTAGATCTGTATTAGCTAGGTGTGGGCTCCACACTGATGCTACAAACTTGAGGTTTCTAGAACACCTAGAACACAGGCATAGCTACTTTTCAATGGTACCACGCTCTCTGCTTTCCAGCTGACTGGCAGCTTAGACATCCATCTTCAGTAGTGGTTGACACCGAGAGTCAGCCAGGAACCCAAGGTGATACCTTACCTAGGCCCACATATTTGCTCGTGTCCCGACTTGCTTAGTGTCTAGGAAGTTCTTGCAGTTTTGTCTCAAATAACTTCTTTTTCCGTACTCAGCTGTGGTAGATGACGTGTATTACTGGTGTTATGGCTGCTTTACATTTTATATCACTACTGAATGAAGAATTAGACACACATGCAACATCTGGGTATCTGGGTATCTTTATTTGTATCGCCAACCAGTGGCTGTATCAATATGAATTCGAGGACATAACTGGAAGACTGGAGAATTATTTACATAGAACGAGGCAATCATTACTGTTATCTCGTTTATCACTACTGTTAACCTGTGCTACATTCACGTAGATTTTTAAACAACTGAATTTTAAAAATTCGCCCTGTCTCTTAAATGATGGAGATTGAAGGGAAGGTCACTAGGCCCTTTACTCCTGGTATTTTAGTCACCTTTTACGACACTTGATGTTTATATAGAAAGGGTTTTATCTGGAGTCTACGTGCAGGGTGTTCCGGGGATCAACGCCCCCGCGGTCCAGCTCTTGACCAGGCCTCGCTGTGGATCAGGGTCAGATCAACCAGGCTGTTACTGCTTTTCACACGTAGTCCAACGTACTAATATCACATCTCGAGGGAAAGTAAAGGAAAATACAGCCAAGACAGTAACTTTTTTAAGAAATTTAGGGAAAAATTCGTAGGATGAATGTACATAAACATATACATGCCCACATGTGTATGTGTAGTGTATTCTGGAGGTTGTAGCAGCAAGATTTATTTTATCAGCAACCAACAGTACTGGCAGTGTGTAAAGCATTTAATATTATTCCGTTTCAGACTCAGATATGTAGAACAGAACCGTAAGTGGGATGGACAGTAGCTTTATCAGATGCTACATCAATCACCTTGTTGAATATATATATATATATATATATATATATATATATATATTATATATATATATATATATATATATATATATATATATATATATATATATATATATAGAGAGAGAGAGAGAGAGAGAGAGAGAGAGGAAGGGGGGCCAGGCAGGGCTACGCGGGATCTTCATTTCCGGTGTGCCCCGAAAACCGCCCGGGCGTCCTCCTCGTGACCCACCCAGTGTGTTAGGTTAGGGTCCTCGCCCCCTCACCATCACTGTCCTCATCTCCTCACCATCACCATCCTCACCTCCTTACCAACACTATCCTCACCTCCTTGCAAAAAGATGCTTGCAAAAATAATAAGATAAAAATATAAAATAGGACCCCTGTGTAATGTTGTCTCTTCTCCTCCCTTTGCCCATTTTCCTGTGTCAGTAACACTAAAAAGGCAGAAACCACAAAAACACTCACACTTTGGAAACTTATGACAACGTTTCGGTCAGTCCAAGTTCATTGTCAGGCCTCAAACTGGTTGTGACTTGACACTCGTTCACGACGGACCGAAACAAGTCAGAAGTTCCCTCTCCCAACTGTAGATTATTTGCTATTTGTTCCAGCCAAGATATTGCTAGATTTTATTTCACAACAAAGACTGTCCAGAAGGAAGTGAACACGTCGCTAGTCTTCCAGCACCTCAGAATTCACACCAGTCAAAATGCTATATGATCAAATTTTCCTTTGAACAAGCGTTAAATACTAATGGGTCATTCCAAGATGTCCTGTAGACAGTCAGGTCTAAAACTCAACAACGAGTTGAAACACAAGATAAAATAATGACTTTCCTACAATTAAGAATTACTCGAAGTCTACAAATACATTACATACAACACCTTCCTCCCTTAATACCTGTTCCTATACGCATATATGATCCCATATAACAGTATTATATAAGTTTATTTAGTGGTTAAAAATACTATTAATGTTTCCTCCGGAGCAATGAAATAAATGCTATAACTCGGATGTTTTTATTTATACTGGTATTAATGCTGTGGTAAATGATGTTAAATAGCTACTGCGTGTACAAAATATAATTTGTATCTGACAGGGTTGGTTGGTATAGTGGGGATCTGTGGTGATGTAGACTGGCTAGCCACATAATTAGACATAACCACATAATTAGACATAGCCACATAATTAGGCAAACGATAGACGTTGGAACCATCTCTTTAATAAAATAGAATCAATAAAATGAATGCGTAGGTGTAATGTACAACCTTGTACACCTTGCTAACCTGGACAAAACTTATACACTATACTGATATGGACAAAATTTATACACTATATTGACCTGGACAAAACTTATGCACTATACTGACCTGGACAAAACTCGCCATCAGAATGTACAAGGAGACCGCCTTGCTAGGTAAGTAATGATCGGGTATAGTGTAACGAAAGAGAATTTTGTCTTATTAATTCGTGACTACATCTACGAGCACCTGGTCGACTCCTCACTCGGCCTCATTCAGGAAGGCAACTCGCTAGACCCTTCAGTGGAAGGCTATGGGACGTGCAGACTGAAGAACAGGACGTCCAAGTATTTGGATACCCGGGGCCACCTAGAAGACCCTGGAGGACGCAGCATATCACAGACAGGTAACGGAGCAGTCAGAAACGTTGCTCACTTGGTAGCGCACTCAACTCACATCCTGAGGGTCTTTGGTTCGATCCCCGGCGTGGGTGAAAACGGTGGGCATATTTCCTTACACCTGCTGCCCCTGTTCACCTAGCATCAAACAGGCACCTGGGTGTTAGTTGACTCTTGTGGGTCGCATCCTGGGGGGTAGCAGTAGTATATCTTAAATAGGGATAAGCTTTGAAGTGAGCTAAGTTGGGACAACAGCTCATCGCCTGTAAAACTGATCTGAGTACATAAAGACACACAGTAATAAGAGCAGCACTTTACAGAGTGACGTTTTCCCTAGCCGGGTACCTACTCAGCTCTCAGCGCAGTGTTCAACCAGTACGAACCCATCACAATCTACGTAGCAGTGGGTAGTCAGCGCTTGAACATGCAGACGACCAGTCTAGCTTTTTATCTAAACACGCCGAAATAATAAAAAAACTCTATATCTGGATTATCCTGGTTTAAAACAAAACACTAAAAGGCACTAGTAATGTACACTTTAATTAAATAATCGATTATATTTTCCTTGATTCATCAGAGGACTGGCTCGCCATGGGGTCGAGTACTCCATGTGGTGTGACACATTTCCTAAAACGATTATCATTTTCTAACTTAATGTGTCGTAAATATCTCACTGGCATGCATGATGCGTTATAAATATTGCATAATAATATGTTAATAAATCAAAAGCAACATACAGAGGCAGCTGACGCAGTTGCAGAATGATCGTACAAGCTGACGCAGTTGCAGTGTAAGCTTATCGAGGTATGAAAAAAACAGAAGAGTAGATGAGGGGCTCGAACCTTGGTCCGTAAATTAATAGTCCGACGCTGTACCAGCAGTTCGAGCCCTCGCTCACCTTTCTGTTCATTTATCCACAGCTGTTTATTGTAACTTAAGAAATGAATATGAGACTAATTTACAGTTGCGATGGATTGATAAGTAAGACAAATGTATATCAGTTAGGTATCTTTATTCCGAAATGTTTCGCCTACTCAGTAGGCTTCTTCAGTCGGGTACAGAAGAATTAGCAGAAGCAGTAAAGATGTGAAGACGATGTAATCAGTCCATCACCCTTAAAGACGTAGTTTTGAGGTGGTCAGTCCCTCAGCCTGGAGAAGAGTTTTGCTTCATAGTCTGGAACAGCGTGAAGTTGAAGCAAGAGTATGGAGACTTACAGACTATCAAAGGGAGTGGGGTGTACTCCACTAGTAGAAGAATGTAATCATTAAAAGGACGCGAAGGTGTTTCCTGTAGCAAGATAACTTTGTATCGCAGTGTTTGTTGTATATAAACTTGGAAGGTTGTTCATTTATTGGAAATATTTTGTGTGTATCTACTCGAAATGTGTTCTATATTTTCGTTTATATTGGGGTACCCGCCATCACGAGTTCCACTAGTCTTGTATCTTCAACCGCATCTAGCAGCAAAAGCGCTAGCAACCTCACACCCACCGTCACAACCGTCCACAGCTACCCATCACTCATTAGCAGCAACAGCCATTAGCACCCATTACCAGCAACAGCTATAAGCACCCATTAGCAGCAAGAGCCATTAGCACCCATTACCAGCAACAGCCATTAGCACCCATTGCCAGAATCAGCCATTAGCACCCATTACCAGCAACAGCCATTATCACCCATTACCAGCAAGAGCCGTTAACACCCATTATCAGCAACAGCTATTAACACTCATTAGCAGCAAGAGCCATTAGCACCCATTACCAGCAACAGCCATTAGCACCCATTGCCAGCAACAGCCATTAGCACCCATTACCAGCAACTGCCATTAACACCCATTACCAGCAACAGCCATTACCACCCATAATCACTACAACCCACAATCACCATTTACAACCACCTACAAACACCCCTCACTATCAACAATAATACACCAATACCACCACTCACAACCACCTACAACACTTTACAACCACCAATTACCACCACTCACAACACCTACAACACTTTACAACCACCAATCCCACCACTCACAACCCCCTACAACACTTTACAACCACCACTCCCACCACCTCGCACCCACAAAACCTCACCACCTACCCCCCAAAACCACAAACAACTTCTGACCATCTAAACTGAAGGTCAAAACGTCTCACAAAACACAGCTTAATCAAGCTGCAGAAGCTTCAAACTAAATTACCACAGCTAAGAACTCTCTCTAATTTAGCTCAATGGAGAACTTTGAAGGAAGAATTTCCACTTCAAAACATACGAGTTTTGATTAATGAAGACGTTTGGTGACTTGGGGGGATGGGGAGTGGTGGTGGGGTGATGGGGGGGTGATGGTGGTGGTGGTGGTGGTGGTGGTGGTGATGGTGGTTGTAGTGATGGTGATGGTGGTGGTGGTGATGGTGGTGGTGGTGGTGGTGGGGTGGTGTGGTGGTGGTGGTGGTGGTGGTGATGGTGGTGGTAGTGATGGTGTGGTTGGTGGTGGGGTGGGGGGTGAGGGTGGTGGTGTGGTGTGGGTGGTGGTGATGGTGGTGGTGGTGGTGGTGGTGGTGGTGGTGATGGTGGTGGTGGTGATGGTGGTGGTGATTTGGTGGTGGTGGTGGTGGTGGTGATGGTGATGGTGGTGGTGGTGGTGGTTGGGGTGGTGGTGGCGGTGTGGGTGGTGGTGGTGGGGGTGGTGATGGTGGTGGGGTGATAGTGGTGGTGGTGGGGTTTGGGGGTGGTGGTGATGGGGTGGTGGTGATGGTGGTGGTGGTGGTGGGGGGTGGTGTTGGTGGTGGTGATGGTGGTGGTGATGGTGGTGGATGGTGGTGGTGGTGGTGGTGGTGGTGGTGGTGGTGGTGGTGGTGGTGATGGTGGTGGTGGTGATGGTGGTGGTGGTGGTGATGGTGGTGGGTGGTGATGGTGGTGTGGTGATGGTGGTGGTTGTGGTGATGGTGGTGGTGGGGGATGGTATGTGGATGGTTGGTGGTGGTGATGGTGGTGGTGGGTGGTGGGTGGTGGTGAGGTGGTGGTGATTGGTGGTGGTGGTGGTGATGGTGGTGGTGATGGTGGTGGGGGGTGGTGGGTGGTGGTGATGGTGGTGGTTTGGTGATGGTGGTGGTGGTGGTGGTGGTGGTGATGGTGGTGGTGGTGATGGTGGTGGTGGTGGTGTGGTGGTGGTGATGGTGGGGTGGTGGTGGTGGTGGTGGTGTGGTGGTGGGGTGATGGGGGTGGGGGGTGGGTTTATGGTGGTGGTGGGATTTGGGGGTGGTGGTGGTGATGGTGGTGGTGGTGATGGTGGTGGGGTGGTGGTGGGGATGTGGTGGTGGTGGTGGTTGGTGGTGGTGGTGGTGGTGGTGGTGGTGGTGATGGTGGTGGGGTGGTGATGTGGTGTGGTTGGGTGGTGGGTTATTGGTGTGGTGGTGTTGTGGTTGGTGGTTGGGTGGTGGTGGTGGTGTGATGGTGTGGTGGTGATGGTGGTGGTGGTGGTTGTGGTGGTGGTGTTTGGGGGTGGTGGTGGTGGTGATGGTGGTATGATGGTGTTGTGGTTATGGTGGTGGTAAAATTTTGGGGGTGATGGTGGTGGTGGTGGTGATGGTGGTGGTGGTGGTGGTTGGTAGGATGGTGGTGATGGTGGTGGTAGTGATGGTGGTGGTGGTGGTGGTTGTGGTGGTGTTGATGGTGGTGGTGGTGATAGTGGGGGTGGTGGTTGTGGTGTTTGGTGGTGGTGGTGTTTGGTGGTGTGGTAGTGATGGTGGTGGTGGTGGTGGTGGTTGTATGGTGGTGGTGATGGTGGTGGTGTGATGGTGGTGGTGGTGGTGGTGGTGATGGTGGTGGTTGGTGGTGGTGGTGGTGGTGGTGTGGTGGTTGTGATGGTGGTGTTTGATGTGATGTGATGGTGGTGGTGGTGGTGATGGTGGTGATGGTGGTGATGGTGGTGGTGGTGATGGTGATGGTTGGTAGGTGGTGGTGATGGTGGTGTGGTGGTGATGGTGGTGGTGGTTGGTGGTGGTGGTGATGGTGGTGGTGGTGATGGTGGTGGTGGTGGTTGTGGTGGTGGTGGTGGTGTGGTAGTGTGTGGTGGTGGTGGTGGTGGTAGTGTGGTGGTGGTGGTGGTGGTGTGTGGTGGTGGTGGTTGATGGTGGTGGTGGTGGTGGTGATGGTGGTGGTGGTGGTGGTGGTGTGGTGGTGGTGGTGTGGTGGTGGTGGTGGTGGTGGTGATGTGGTGGTGGTGATGGTGGTGGTTGGTGATGGTGGTGGTGGTGGTGGTGGTGTGGTGGTGTGATGGTGTGGTGTGGTGGTAGTGATGGTGGTGGTGGTGGTGGGTGATGGTGGTGGTGAGTGGTGGTGGTGTGGTGGTGGTGGTGGTGGTGGTGAGTAGTGGTGATGGTGGTGATTGTAGTAGTGGTGGTGATGGTAGTGGTGGTGGTGATGGTGGTGGTGGTGGTGGTGGTGGTGGTGGTGGTGGTGGGGTGGTGGTGGTGGTGGTGGTGGTGGTGGTGGTGGTGGGGTGGTAGTGGTGGTGGTAGTGGTGGCTGGTGGTTAGTAGTAGTGATGGTAACTGGTGGTGGATGTGTGTACTACAAGCTTATTACCCAACTCCACACATAGTCCCCACTTAAGAGAGGGAAAAGGTCGTACGACTTTTTGGTTCGCTCTGAACCATTATGGTCCAGGGCGAACCAAAACACTGCCGAAAATTGTTAGTCTATTCCCTATCGTAATCCTCTAATCTCTTCCCCCCATCCTTTTCTTAACTTTACCTATGTTGCTTCTGGTCTTTTTGCCCCTTCTCCCATTCCTCCGTTCGCTCCTTCCTTCTCCTCTTACTGCCCCAGTCCAGGAGTTATTTGTTATTCTCCAGAAGGTTTGGAAGTGAGGGCTTTCACTCAAAGGGATCTTGTCTATATTTCTTGCCCATCCCTCTCTCCCTCCCTCCCTCTCCCTTCCTCCATCCCTCCCTCCCTCCTTTTTTCTCCCTCTCTTTTTCTTACACACAGGGTTTTACAAGGTTAGGTTAAGTTCCTAACTTTATTTAGAAGAGTTGTTACTTACAACAGCTCTCTCTCTCTCTCTCTCTGTCTCTCTCTGTTTCTGTCTCTCTCTCTCACACACACAAATCTTCATTAATAGGAGAGCAGTATTGCTGAGACCAACACTGAATAATAGTGCCCATATCAGTGCCATCACATAAACAGTGGCACTCGTGTCTTGCTTCTCACCCTCTTTGACTCCCACACGTGTTGACATCCTTGTCAGTGTCATAGTGCCAGGATGAGCAGTGCCACCCAAAGTATGTATAGGACTAACTGATATGTTTTTATGTTCCAGGATTACCTGGTTTGTTTTTATGTTCCAGGACTACTTGTTTGTTTTTAAATTTCAGGACTACTTGGTTTGTTTTTAAGTTCCAGGGCTACCTGGTTTGTTTTTAAGTGTTCCAAGACTACCTGGTTTGTTTTTAAGTTCCAGGGCTACCTGGTTTGTTTTTAAGTGTTCCAAGACTACCTGGTTTGCTTTTAAATTCCAGGACTACCTGGTTTGTTTTTAAGTTCCAGGACTACCTGGTTCGATTATAAGCAGTTATATGCATAAGTGGAGAACGGCGGAGTTCCGCCGATGATATTGACCTTCGTCTCGGCTAGCATGTGCCGCTGGTCTGAAGGGTTCGGTGCAGGAAGTGTCGGATACAGAGCTTCTGATAGGCGAGCAACGGACTGATGTAACAAAAGCTTAACAAACAAGAGACAGCAACTTGCTCTCTCAAGTACTTTTTCAGGAAAGAAATATGTTTTGTGCATGAACGAATCTGAACAACATCGCCACTGATGTGGGTTGTAAAATCCTCGAATCAATAATGACAGACAAAGGTGTGGACAATGCATTCAAGAAAAAGAAGAATTTCGTCACAATGGGCACTAAGGCTTCTGCTCCAGTCAATGGTGAGTTCGTCAATGAGAACTTACAGTTATTCTTTCAGCATTTGGTAACAGCCGCTACTGAAGCCACTGAAAGTACAGTAGAGTAGATATTTTGAAATATAAAATGTGTGGCCATTCTTCAGCTTTATTTGAGTCATGGAGACTACTTCGAGAAGCAAGAGCACAACACTTGCTGAGCACAACACTTACTGAGCACAACACTTACTGAGCACAACACTTGCTGAGCACAACACTTGCTGAGCACAACTCTTGCTGAGCACAACACTTGCTGAGGTAATCTTGACAACAGAGAGGCATTAATATGCTTCCATCATCCCAGGGTGACATGAAGTACAGCCTTGATGGTTTCTCACTACCCCAACGAATGCCATGAACAAGTGATGTTACATTTCGCCATGGAGCCGGTGGTTCATTCATGTGGGTCTGTAGCCTGGTGGCCGGACTTGGGTCCTGGAGGTGGACAGTACAGTGCCTGCTTTTTGAAGGAAGGGTGGGAATGTTGTGGTTTGGTGGGTCACCTGAACTGTAATGTGAGTGTGCTTCTGGCAAGACAGTGATTGAGTTACGTTTCGATCCTCCCGTCCATCTTTCTGTTTATTCCATACAGTATAAGAGCTGTCTTAAAGTTTAAAGCCTCTTCGACATTCGCGTTATATCATTTAACATTCAGAGACAATTTCTGATATCTAATAACAGCAGATAGTAGAACATAGTAGATTCAGTCATCTGTGATAGTGTACACTTCGAGTGATATTTGGTAGCCTTGAATGGCTTGTGGTAACTTGTAAATAATTCATAGCACCTGGTGAGAGCACACATGGGCTTGTAATATTCCCTTCTGTTCTCTGATGTCTCGTAATAGGCTGGTAGATTGCTGTAGCTGGCTATAGCATACGATAGCCTTGATTGCGGCTTTCATAGCTGAGTGTAAGCAATATATCCTTCTGTAGATTTTGGTAGTTCTCAGCAGCAGCCTAGGATAATTGTGAGATAGCCTTTATTAGCCTCTGGTAGAGTGCGGTGAGTAGAGTAGCCTTCGGTAGCGCGTGGTAGCCAGAGTACCTCCCAGTCAAGAGGACGGTGGACATTCTTGACTCACGACATGCTGCCTGAGAGCTGGGAGACGGCCAGAGGCATTTGGTACACCTAGTCACCTCAGACTAGAAGTGAAGTATTTCCAACGGTACCCTGCCATAGTTTCCCAGGTACTCTGACTTAGTTTCAGCGATACTCTGCCATAATTCCAATGATACTCTACCTAGCTGCAATGGTATTTTAAAGTATCGTAGGGAGACACCCTTGCGGTTCCACTGAGGCCCTGGTTCACAGATAACCACACTTAGGAGAAGAAACTTCAACCGACGTTTCTGTAGGTCCTAGACAACTGTAAGGTCGCAAGTGATCGAAAAAATAAGACACACAAGACAAGTCGGTAAGAGAGAAGGGGAGAGGGTTAGAAGAAAGGTAGGTTACGAAGATACCAGAAAATACGAAAGAAGGTGAGTACTAGTAGTAGTAATAGTAGTGGTAGAAGTAATACTAGTATTAGTAGTTGTTGTAATAGTAGTAGTATTTATAGTAGTAGTAGTAGTAGTAGTAGTAGTAGTAGTAGTAGTAGTAGTAGTAGTAGTAGTAGTAGTAGTAGTAGTAGTAGTAGCAGTAGTAGTAGTAGTAGTAGTAATAGTAGTAATAGTAGTAATAATAGTAATAATAATAATAATAATAATAATAATAATAAAAAATAATAAAAATAATAATAATAATAATAATAATAATATTATAATAATAATAATAATATTATTATTATTATTATTATTATTATTACACATACAAAAGAACACAAGACAGAAGGAGCACTGCAGTAACCCAAATTAATCAAGTAGAACCCTGACCAGCGCTCCATGGGAACCCCTACCACAGTTTAACTGGAGTCAACAAAAACTTACGTTGGAGCCTGCAACAGTTCCCTGAAAGAAACTGCAGTTCTGAGGGTCCAATTTAGACGCCTAACCTGCCTACTGCAGTTTCCAGGATCCTTACTACAGTTCAGTGATACAAATTACAGATATAAGGGGGCCCATTTTGACGTCTTAATGCCTGCTACACCTCCCAGGATCCCTTCTGCAGTTCCTTCATACACAACAAAGTAACCTGATCAACTCCCAGAAAGCTGCAACAACTCCCACGCTGCCTCCCCAGAGCTCCCACATAACTTCAGAACTCTCCCTACCCCACACACATCTTTTCGGACCTCACCATAGCTTCTGTGGCCCACCCACACTCTACCTCTGCTACTCCCACACCGGTGACAAGTCTAGTACAACTGGCTGGGCCGGCTGGTGCAATGACACACTCATCTTTAGCGAGGCAGAAGAGAGCCTTTTTTTTTTTTTTGGTCTGACAAGGACTTGGTGTTGATAGGATGTGGTGGAGGGGGCTTTTACGAGAGGGGCAGGAAGAAGGGAGGGAGGGAAGGAGGGAGGGAGGGAAGAAGGGAAGGAAGGAGGGCTAGATGGATGGGAGGAATAGGCAAATAACCCGCACATAGGAGACTGAGACTGACGACGTTTCGGTCAGACTTGGACCATTAACTAGTCACACACACTAACAGTGGGTGACCACTTAATGGTGCCAGTCGGACTGAAACGTCGTCGTAAGCTCCTCTCTCCTATGTGCTGGTTATCTGTGTATTGTTCCAGTCACGGTATTGTGCCTTTTTGTTCTCTACGAAGGGAGGAAGGTAGAAAATAATCGGGGGATAAATAGAGAAAGAGAACGAGAGAGAGAGAGAGAGAGAGAGAGAGAGAGAGAGAGAGAGAGGAGAGAGAGATGAGAGAGAGAGAGGAGGGAGGGAGGGAGGGAGAGAGAGAGAGAGAGAGAGAGAGAGAGAGAGAGATAGGACGGAGGAGAGAGAGAGAGAGAGAGAGAGAGAGAGAGAGGAGAGAGAGAGAGAGAGAGAGAGAGAGAGAGACTGAATGATAGATAAAAAGAGTGATGAGTGGAAGGATAGAGAAGATAAATGAAGGAAGTTGTGATAGAGTTAGAGGTATCTTCCCTGGCCTAGCCTGGAGTCTTCGACGTTATCTTTATCCCTATCTTTAACTCTTTATTATCTTTATCCCTATCTTTAACTCTTTATTATCTTTATCCCTATCTTTAACTCTTTATTATCTTTATCCCTATCTTTAACTCTTTATTACCTTTGTTGTCACTATCTTCAAGATTATTTCTACCGCCTTTATAATTATTTTTTAATAGTATCTACAATGTTAACTATAACGCTAACTTCAACACTATCTTTTCCACTATCTTTGCCACTATCTTTACCACTATCTTTACCACTATATTTATCACTAGCTTTATCACTACCTTTTACTCTATCTTTTCCAGTATTTTTACCACTATCTTTATTATCTTTTCCATTATATTTACCACTGTCTTTACCACTATCTTTACAACTATATTTACCACTATCTTATCACCCTCTTTACCACTATTTTTACCACTGTCTATAGCATTATCTTTACCACTATCTTACCACTATCTTTACCATTATCTATATAACTATCTTTACCACTGCATATACCACTATCTTTACCACTATCTTTGCCACTGTCTTTACCACTAACTTCACCACTATCATTACCACTATATATACCACTATCTCTACAAATATCTATACCACTATCTTTACCACTATCTTTCTCACTCTCGTTACCATCATATTTACCACTATCTTTACCACTATCTATGCCACTATTTTTAACTATCTTTACCACTATCGTTACCATTATCTATACCACTATCTTTATCGCTATCTTTCTCACTATCTTTACCACTATCTTTCTCACTGTCTTTAGCACTATCTTCACCACTATCTTTCTCATTGCCTTTAGCACTATCTTCACCACTATCTTTACCACTATCTCACTTTCTTTACCACTATCTTTCTCACTATATTTACTACTGTCTTTCTCACTATATTTACCACTATCTTTCTCATTATCTTTCTCACTATCTTTACCACTATCTTTCTCACTGTCTTTAGCACTATCTTCACCACTATCTTTCTAATTGCCTTTAGCACTATCTTCACCACTATCTTTCTCATTGCCTTTAGCACTATCTTCACCACTATCTTTACCACTATCTCACTTTCTTTACCACTATCTTTCTCACTATATTTACTACTGTCTTTCTCACTATATTTACCACTATCTTTCTCATTATCTTTCTCACTATCTTTACCACAATCTTTCTCACTATATTTCTCACTATCTTTACCACTATCTTTCTCACTATTTTTGCCACTTTCTCACTATCTTTAGCACCATCTTTCTCGCTATCTTAGCGCTATCTTTCTATCTTTACCACTATCTTAGCATCATCTTTACCACTATCCCTCTCACTATATTTACCACTATCTTTCTCACTATCTTTACCACTATTCTTACTACTTTTACCACTATCTTTTTCACTATCTTTACCACTATCTTTCTCACTTTCTTTAGCACTATCATTACCACTACCTTTCTTACTATCTTTACCACTAACTTCCTCACTATCTTTCTCACTATCTTTACCACTATCTTTCTCATTATTTTTAGTACCATCTTTCTCACTATATTTAGCACTCTCTTTCTCACTATCTCTCTCACTATCTTTACCACCATCTTTCTCACTATCTTTACCACTTTCTCACTATCTTTACCACTATCTTTACCACTATCATTATTTTTAGCACCATCTTTCTCACTATATTTAGCACTATCTTTCTCACTATCTTTACCACTTTCTCACTATCTTTACCACTATCTTTCCCCATCTCTACCAGAATGAACAAAAGAGAATATTCCTTATCTGTAGAATCTTTTATTTACCAGAAGTAATATTTGCCT
Organism: Cherax quadricarinatus; assembly: GCF_026875155.1. Lineage (NCBI taxonomy): Eukaryota > Metazoa > Arthropoda > Malacostraca > Decapoda > Parastacidae > Cherax > Cherax quadricarinatus. Next base: position 29,163,193 of record NC_069450.1, read on the forward strand.
CTGTAAATTGCTCGGACATTTACACGATTTACACAGCGTCGTCTAGCTGTCTTGTAAATAATACTCTCCTTTACGCTGTCGCTTCTGCTGCTGCTGCTGCTGCTGCTGCTGCTGCTGCTGAGGGGTATCTTGCACGTCGTGAACATATCTCCTCAGTTATATGGGTGAAGGTGAGGGCTACACACTGGCGCGGAGTCCTCGAGGATTTCTCATGTGTCTGTGTGTTTTCCTCTTATTCGTTCTTATTCTTGACGCCTTTTCTCTGTGTCTGTCTCTTTCTATCTGTCTGTCTGTCTGTCTGTCTGTCTCTCTTCTTTTTTCTCTTTTCTAACTTAATGTTTAGTTCCTTCTTCTCATGTTTATCTTTTGTTTTTTATTCTCTTCTACCTTCCCTGCTCATTCCCCTTTCCTTCCCATTCCGCGTTCCTTCCTTCCTTCCTTCCTTCCGTCCTTCTATCTTTTACCATTTTTCTTATTCCTCCCATCTGTCCCATTCCTTCCTTCCCGATTCTCCCTTCTCTCTTCTACCCTTCCTTCCTTCTCTCTTCTACCCTTTACTGCAAGTATAAGTTCTGTCAAGCACCTTAACTACTGGGAACGCTTGGAAGCGCTTAACTTGTACTCGTTGGAACGCAGGAGGGAGAGATATATCATAATCTACACTTGGAAAATCTTGGAAGGAATGGTCCCAAATCTGCACACAGAAATCACTCCCTACGAAAGTAAAAGACTGGGCAGGCGATGCAAAATGCCGCCAATAAAAAGTAGGGGCGCCATTGGTACACTAAGAGAAAACACCATAAGTGTCCGGGGCCCAAAACTGTTCAACAGCCTCCCATCAAGCATTAGGGGAATTGCCAATAAACCCCTGGCTGCCTTCAAGAGAGAGCTGGACAGATATCTAAAGTCAGTGCCGGATCAGCCGGGCTGTGGCTCGTACGTCGGACTGGTGCAGCAGCAGAGTAACAGCCTAGTTGATCAGGCCCTGATCCATCGGGAGGCCTGGTCATGGACCGGGCCGCGGGGGCGTTGATCCCCGGAATAACCTCCAGGTAACCTCCAGGTAACCTTCTCTCTTCTACCCTTCCTTCCTTCTCTCTTCTACCCTTCCTACCTTCTCTCTTCTACCCTTCCTACCTTCTCTCTTCTACCCTTCCTACCTTTCTTCTTCTACCCTTCCTTCTCTCTTCCTCCTTCCTTCCCTCCTTCTCTTCCTCCTCTGCCACAGACACCAGTCATCTCCCTCAACTAATTACTTCAGAATGTCATGTATATCATGATTGTTCCCAGCTCTCAACCTTCCTTCCTTCCCTCCTTCCTTCCTTCCTTCCCTCCTTCCTTCCTCCCTTCCTTCGTTCCTCCCTTGCTTGCTCCCTTCCTTCCTCCCAGCATCAGTAAACACCCAGCACGGAGCACGCAACACCCAGCACGAAATACAGAGCACATAACACAGAAAACGGAACACATCACAAGTGTCCCCGTTCAAGAGCATTAAATGAAAGAGAGAGAGAGAGAGAGAGAGAGAGAGAGAGAGAGAGAGAGAGAGAGAGAGAGAGAGAGAGAGAGAGAGAGAGAGAGAGAGAGAGAGAGAGAGAGAGAGAGAGAGAGAGAGAGAGAGAGAGAGAGAAGGCCAGAAAAAAATAATTGGATAATAAAACAATTAATTAAAACTCGATAAATTCACGTATCGCATTAATAATGTGACTGGGGGTCAGCGCTCCCGCTGCCCGGTCCCAGACCAGGTCTCCCGGTGAATTAAGGCCTGATCAACCAGGCTGTTACTGCTGGCCACACCCAGACCACTGTATGAACCTCCTGATAATCCGTCTTTATGCATGATGAAAGGCTGTTGAATAGTCTGGGGCCTCTTACACTTACTCTACTGGCTCTCAGAGTACTCATGGGAATACTCTGAGGGCATTGGGGGCATTTGGCACTACCTGCTGAGACTCTTGCTTTCGTAGGGAGTGATTTCTGTGTGCAAATATGGAACCAGTCCATCTAGGATTCTTCAGGTGTAAATTACGTTGTATCTTTCTCGCCAGCGTTCCAAGGAGTACAAATCAAGGAATTTCAAATGTTCCCAGTAATATAGGTGCTTGAGTGAACTTATACATGCAGTGAGGTTTCTCTGTACATTCTTTAGGTAATCAGTTCTGACTGCTTTAAAAGGGGTCGTCTTCCAGGGTCAAGGCATTATACTCACAGGTCAAGGCATTATATGCACGAGGTGAAAACATTATACGTAAGGGGTCAACATATTATACACCAGGGGTCAACTTATACATCAGGGGTCAACATATTATACACCAGGGGTCAACATATTATACATCATGGGTCAACATATTATACATCAGGGGTCAACATATTATACACCAGGGGGTCAACATTATACACCAGGGGGTCAACATTATACACCAGGGGGTCAGCATTATACACCAGGGGGTCAACATTATACCCAGGGGGTCAACATTATACACCAGGGGGTCAACATTATACACCAGGGGGTCAACATTATACACTAAGGGGTTAACATTATACACCAGGGGGTCAACATTATACACCAAAGGGTTAACATTATACACCAGGGGGTCAACATTATACACCAGGGGGTCAACATTATACACCAGGGGGTCAACATTATACACCAGGGGGTCAACATTATACACCAGGGGTTAACATTATACACCAGGGGGTCAACATTATACACCAAGGGGTTAACATTATACACCAGGGGGTCAACATTATACAGCAGGAGGTCAACATTATACACCAAGGGGTTAACATTATACACCAGGGGGTAAACATTATACACCAAGGGGTTAACATTATACACCAGGGGGTAAACATTATACACCAGGGGGTCAACCTTATACACCAGGGGGTCAACATTATACACCAAGGGGTTAACATTATACACCAGGGGGTAAACATTATACACCAAGGGGTTAACATTATACACCAGGGGGTAAACATTATACACCAGGGGGTCAACATTATACACCAAGGGGTTAACATTATACACCAGGGGGTAAACATTATACACCAAGGGGTTAACATTATACACCAGGGGGTAAACATTATACACCAGGGGGTCAACATTATACACCAGGGGGTCAACATTATACACCAGGGGTCAACATTATACACCAGGGGTCAACATTATACACCAGGGGGTCAACATATCTAAAGATGATTTAGCAAAAACTAATGCTAAAATTGTGTCTGTAATGGTTGTCACTCTCCCTTAACTACCTCGTAGAACCTTAATGACTCAGGCTGATCCGAGCCCACGGTCACAACCACACTAATGACCCACCATGACCTCATCTCAAGATGAGGTAGGAGAGGAGGGAGGAAAGGAGGGAGGGAAGGAAGGAGGGAGGAAAGAGGGGAGGGAGGGACCATTAGTCTTCCACGTTATTACAGGAGGGAGAAAGGAAGAGAGAGAGAGAGAGAGCGATGGAAGGAAGGAAGGAGGGAAGATTTCTCTCTCTCTCCCTCTCTTCCTTCCCTCCTGATTCCATCTGACTTGTTTACCACATTAATTATTTATGGTGTGTACACCGGAGCTACACCAGGTCTCCTTCAAGGGCAAATATAGCTAGGCTTGCTCACATAAAGTGGGCAGCCCTTAACACCTCTCTTAAGTGTCTTCCTCTGTGTACACCACTGTCAAGGATACACCGAGTTGTCTAATGCATCAATCAAGGTGTAAGAGTCTCTCTCTCTCTCTCTCTCTCTCTCTCTCTCTCTCTCTCTCTCACTGTTTCTCCCTCTCTCTCTCACTGTTTCTCTCTCTCTCTCTCTCTCTCACTGTTTCTCTCTCTCTCTCTCTCTCTCTCTCTCTCTCTCTCTCTCTCTTCTCTCTCTCTCTCTCTCACTGTTTCTCTCTCTCTCTCTCTCTCTCTCTCTCTCTCTCTCTCACTGTTTCTCTCTCTCTCTCTCTCTCTCTCTCTCTCTCTCTCTCTCTCTCTCTCTCTCTCACTGTTTCACTCTCTCTCTCTCTCTGCAATATTGTTTAAATTATTTTCTTTCGTTGATGTCTCGTAGTGTCGCTTCAACATTGCATGATGCCCATGTATTCGGTATGGAGTTTGCAGGTTCGAGTCCTATGTGGACATAGAGAAAATTTGTTTGTAAATAATTTTGCCTGATTTGATAAAATAACTTTGAAACAAGCCTGGTCCCCTGGGTATGGGGTAACATCGTCTAGCTACAGCTATGCACCAACTTATCTGGGGTCTGGCTCCGTGGTAAGTACTGTGTACTCTGATACAAAGTTTGCAGGTTTGAATTCTATGTGGACGTAGAACAATATATATATATATATATATAAAATATTTATATATATTAATTTATATATATATATTATTATATATATATATATTAATATATATTATAAATATATGTAATAAATCCAGAGGAGATATAGGATCCAAGAGGACATATTTTGGGTCTGTCCTACAGGAACTGCAACATATAGGATGAAAGAGGGGAAACGGGATAATAAATGCAATATTGACCACCGGAAGTTGAAACACCACATACAAACATATATATATATAATTATAAAATATATTTATATATATATATATAATTATATATATATAATAATATATATATATATGAGATACCAAGTGCATGTGTACGCTTTATTATCAAATAGATAGTCAAAAATAGTATCATGATAGGAATTATAAATAATAATGTAAGTAGGTAATTTCCTATTCCCAGATGGTAGAGCAAAATTAATTTTTCCTTTGTTAAAGTCCATTGTAAATATCAAGTAAGTGGAATCACAAACTTTGACGAGGGTAAGACAAAAACAATGTAAAGGCGGTAAAATGTGATTGACAGTGTTTCTGGCGCTTGTAACGAGTACAGCTAAAGGCACTTCAACCTTTCCAAGTACCCGAGGTATTTCTTGTAATTTACGTGCAGTGAAAATTCACTGTATATACTCCCAGGTCCAAAACTTTGTCTGTCTTGAAAGGGGCACCGTTAATATACAGTAGTACACCCATCGTCAACACTAATGTTATCAGTGCTGCTCATACCACCTCACCACCAGCAAGAATGCTTTATTTCCTGAAACTGAGATACATGCCCAAGCCGCAGCATATTGCTGTGGGGATATGCACCTCTCGGCGTATATACCCAAATACAGTTGAAAATGGGTCCATAATATTGCATCCCCTGGCTATTTTTTGTCACATATAAGCTGGGTCATACTAGGTCGTCAGAGGTATGGGTTGTGCTAGCTCGGGTTTCACGTTGTTTGGGCTCAAGTTAGAGTCAAAAAGAACTTTTCAAAGGGTTCAATACATTCTTGTACTGTTTATCCAATTACTGTTTCTCCTATTACCATTTCCCCTATTACTATTTCCCCTATTACTATTTCCCCTATTGCTATTTCCATCCACTAAGTTCTTCGTCCTATGGCTAAGTTAAACTTCCAGAGAATATTTTTTTTTTCAGTTTATTTCCCCGAAAAATAAAATATATCGGCACCATATTACTATTATGCTAAGCTTTGACACACTACTGTGTGTTTGAGTGTGCCAGGAAGCTTCTCTCAAAGCTTCATGAAATAAATCAGTTTTAGGCTTAGTTGTATCGATGTTAAGCTTCTATACACATCAGTTATAACAAGAAATTTGGATGTTTAACAATTAGACAACAAGGGGAATTATTTAGAAATATTTTCTCAGAGCACCGGTTTCCCCGGTGCTCTGTAAGACCCGGTTTCCCCGGTGCTCTGTAAGACCCGGTTTCCCCGGTGCTCTGTAAGACTCAGTTTCCCCGGTGCTCTGTAAGACCCGGTTTCCCCGGTGCTCTGTAAGACTCAGTTTCCCCGGTGCTCTGTAAGACCCGGTTTCCCCGGTGCTCTGTAAGACTCAGTTTCCCCGGTGCCTGTAAGACTCCCGTTTCCCCCGGTGCTCTGTAAGACTCAGTTTCCCCGTGCTCTGTAAGACTCAGTTTTCCCCGGTGCTCTGTAAGACCCAGTTTCCCCGGTGCTCTGTAGACCCGGTTTCCCGGTGCTCTGTAAGACCAGTTTCCCCCGGGGCTCTGTAAGACTCAGTTTCCCGGTGCTCTGTAAGACTCAGTTTCCCCGGTGCTCTGTAAGACCCGGTTTCCCCGGTGCTCTGTAAGACTCAGTTTCCCCGGTGCTCTGTAAGACTCAGTTTCCCCGGTGCTCTGTAAGACCCGGTTTCCCCGGTGCTCTGTAAGACTCAGTTTCCCGGTGCTCTGTAAGTCAGTTTCCCCGGTGCTCTGTAAGACACGTTTCCCGGTGCTCTGTAAGACCCCGGGTTTTCCCCGGGGCTCTGTAAGACTCAGTTTCCCGGTGCTCTGTAAGACTCAGTTTCCCGGTGCTCTGTAAGACTCAGTTTCCCCGGTGCTCTGTAAGACTCAGTTTCCCCGGTGCTCTGTTAGACTCGGTTTCCCCGGTGCTCTGTAAGACTCAGTTTCCCCGGTGCTCTGTTAGACTCGGTTTCCCCGGTGCTCTGTTAGACTCGGTTTCCCCGGTGCTCTGTTAGACTCGGTTTCCCCGGTGCTCTGTAAGACCCGGTTTCCCCGGGGCTCTGTTAGACTCGGTTTCCCCCGGGGCTCTGTAAGATCAGTTTCCCGGTGCTCTGTTTGACTCGGTTTCCCCGGTGCTCTGTAAGACCCGGTTTCCCCGGTGCTCTGTAAGACCCCGGGTTTTCCCCCGGTGCTCTGTAAGGGCTCAGTTTCCCGGTGCTCTGTTTAAAACCGGGTTTTCCCCCGGTGCTCTGTAAGACTCAGTTTCCCCGGTGCTCTGTAAGACTCAGTTTCCCGGTGCTCCCGTAAAAACTCAGTTTCCCGGGGCTCTGTAAGGACTCAGTTTCCCCGGTGCTCTGTAGACTCAGTTTCCCCGGTTTCTCTGTAAGACCGGTTTCCCCGGTGCTTGTAAGACTCGTTTTCCCGGTGCTCTGTAAGGGCTCAGTTTCCCCGGTGCTCTGGTAAGACTCAGTTTCCCCGGTGCTCTGTAAGATCAGTTTTCCCCGGTGCTCTGTAAGACTCAGTTTCCCCGGTGCTCTGTAAGACCCGGTTCCCCGGTGCTCTGTAAGACTCAGTTCCCCGGTGCTCTGTAAGACTCAGTTTCCCGGTGCTCTGTAAGACCCGGTTTTCCCGGTGCTCTGTAAGACTCAGTTTCCCCGGTGCTCTGTAAGACTCAGTTTCCCGGTGCTCTGTAAGACTCAGTTTCCCGGTTTCTCTGTAAGACTCAGTTTCCCCGGGTGCTCTGTTAGACTCAGTTTTCCCCGGTGTCTGTAAGACCCGGTTTCCCGGTGCTCTGTAAGACTCAGTTTCCCCGGTCTCTGTAAGACCCGGTTTCCCGGTGCTCTGTAAGACTCAGTTTCCCCGGTGCTCTGTAAAACCGGTTTCCCCGGTGCTCTGTAAGACTCAGTTTCCCCGGTGCTCTGTAAGACCCGGTTTTTGCCGTGTGCTTGTAAGACTCAGTTTCCCGGTGCTCTGTAAGATCAGTTTCCCGGTGCTCTGTAAGACCGGTTTCCCCCGGGCTCTGTAAGACCAGTTTCCCCCGGGGCTCTGTAAGACTCAGTTTCCCCGGTGCTCTGTAAGACTCAGTTTCCCCGGTGCTCTGTAAGACTCAGTTTCCCCGGTGCTCTGTAAGACTCAGTTTCCCGGTGCTCTGTAAGACCCGGTTTCCCGGTGCTTCTGTAAGACTCAGTTTCCCGGTGCTCTGTAAGACTCAGTTTCCCCGGTGCTCTGTAAGACCCGTTTCCCCGGTTTTCTGTAAGACTCATTTCCCGGTGCTCGTAAGACTCGTTTCCCCGGTGCTCTGTAAGACCCGGTTTCCCCGGTGCTCTGTAAGACCGGTTTCCCCGGTGCTCTGTAAGACCCGGTTTCCCCGGTGCTCTGTAAGACTCAGTTTCCCCGGTGCTCTGTAAGACCCGGTTTCCCCGGTGCTCTGTAAGACTCAGTTTCCCGTGCCTGTAAGACCCCGGTTTCCCGGTGCTCTGTAAGACTCAGTTTCCCGGGTGCTCTGTAAGACTCGGTTTCCCCCGGGGCTCTGTAAGACTCAGTTTCCCCGGTGCTCTGTAAGACTCAGTTTCCCCGGTGCTCTGTAAGACTCAGTTTCCCCGGTGCTCTGTAAGACTCAGTTTCCCCGGTGCTCTGTAAGACCCGGTTTCCCCGGTGCTCTGTAAGACTCAGTTTCCCCGGTGCTCTGTAAGACTCGGTTTCCCCGGTGCTCTGTAAGACCCGGTTTCCCCGGTGCTCTGTAAGACCCGGTTTCGCCAGTGCTGTGTAAGACTCAGTTTCCCCGGTGCTCTGTAAGACTCGGTTTCCCCGGTGCTCTGTAAGACTCGGTTTCCCCGGTGCTCTGTAAGACCCGGTTTCGCCAGTGCTGTGTAAGACCCCCGGGTTTCCCGGTGCTCTGTAAGACCAGTTTCCCGGTGCCTGTAAGACTCAGTTTCCCCGGTGCTCTGTAAGACCCGGTTTCCCCGGTGCTCTGTAAGACTCAGTTTCCCCGGTGCTCTGTAAGACTCAGTTTCCCCGGTGCTCTGTAAGACTCAGTTTCCCCGGTGCTCTGTAAGACTCAGTTTCCCGGGCCTTGTAAGACTCAGTTTCCCCCGGTGCTTCGTAAGACCGGTTTCCCCCGGGGCTCTGGGAAGACTCGTTTCCCCGGTGCTCTGTAGACTCGGTTTCCCCGGTGCTCTGTAAGACTCAGTTTCCCCGGTGCTCTGTAAGACTCGGTTTCCCCGGTGCTCTGTAAGACCCGGTTTCCCCGGTGCTCTGTAAGACCCGGTTTCGCCAGTGCTGTGTAAGACTCAGTTTCCCCGGTGCTCTGTAAGACTCGGTTTCCCCGGTGCTCTGTAAGACTCGGTTTCCCCGGTGCTCTGTAAGACCCGGTTTCGCCAGTGCTGTGTAAGACCCCGGGTTTTCCCCCGGGGCTCTGTAAGATCAGTTTCCCCCGGGGCTCTGTAAGACTCGGTTTCCCCGGTGCTCTGTAAGACTCGGTTTCCCCGGTGCTTTTGTAAGACCGGTTTCGCCAGTGTGTGTAAGACTCAGTTTCCCCGGTGCTCTGTAAGACTCAGTTTCCCCGGTGCTCTGTAAGACTCGGTTTCCCCGGTGCTCTGTAAGACCCGGTTTCGCCAGTGCTGTGTAAGACCCGGTTTCGCCGGTGCTCTATTCTGGCTGTGTGAATATAGTACTGTGATCTCTGATGTCTAGATTTAAGGTTCGAATCCTGTTGTGGATTTAAAGGATAAGTGATAAGGATGATAAATAATTTTTAATCTTGATTCCAACCTTTAAAAAAATTTTTTTTAGAGATCTTGGGTGGGAGATTTTTATTTTTAAAATTTCCCCTTTCCCTGTATTATTTTGAGAAAAGGGTTTTTTTCTCAAGTAATATAAACCCTAAAACCATACCATACCAGGGGGGGGATAAACCCGCGATTAGAGACTCTCTGATCGCGGGTTTTATCCCCGCCCGTGGCAGGGTTTTGAAACGAAATTTCGTTTTTTTTAACAAATTGTGAGTCATGTATTATCAATTTCATCTATGCGGGGAAACAAAAACCCCATGGAATTGTCGAAATTTTTGAGAAACTTAATTAAAATACTTTGCGTTTTTCCTCTTTTGCTTACGGGATTTTTTCCCCAGCTGAGACATAAAACATAAGAACAAAAAAAATTGGGGAAAAACACTGCAAAAGGGGCCACGGGCCCCATGCGGGGGAAAGGTCCTTATAAAAAACACTACTACCAAAAGCTTCCTAAAAAATAACTCCCTTTCCCCAAGACCCCCCAAATCAAACCCAGCCCTCCCACTCATAAATTTGCCCAAAGTCTTTTCTTAAAGCTACCAAGGTCCTCTGAGGCTGAGGCCCAAACCTTTGCATGACGGAATATGACAGGGAAAAAACACAGCTTTATTTCCACTGAAAAAACTATCAAATAGAAAAAAGGTAACATACACTTTTTGATGTTACAATTTTACAAAAATTTTTAAAGGGAAAGGGGCAAAATCCTGAGTATCCACTCTGCATAGCACCTGTGTTCGTTAGGTGTCGGGCAACAGCAAAGGAATGTGATCACAGGGGGGTTTAAACCTGTAGTCGTTTCCCGGGGGTTACAGCCCCCACTTTCCCATCCCCGATCAAGTTAAAAGGGATGCGGGCCCCCCTGAAAATAAACATTTACCCGGCTGTCAGCCCCTGGCCCCTTTGGAGAAAAGAAACATCAAAGGCTTTCACAAGAAAAAGGGGTTTCCAGATTTTATCAACGCCACAAGGGTTTAAATTCTCTCCATCCCCCTTTTCCCAGTTTCCCCCGGGCGGGGCCACCTAAAAATGCTGCTTTTTCAGCTTTCCCAGGTTGGGAAACCTGCACCATATATATATTTTATAATATATAAAATTATATATATATATTTATATTTATATATATTTTATATATTTATTTATATATATATATATAAAATATAGTAAAAATTTAGGTAAAGCAGTTTAGATTAAAATTTTATTCTTTTTGGGGCTGGTTATCCCCAAAATTATCCTTACATAAAAAAGGGAAGTATTTTTTGTGTTTATCCCTAGGAGAATCTTTAGTGCGTATAGGTGTATGCATATTTTATGAGCACGGGTTTGAGCGCGGCAGTTTACTGCTGCTAGCGGGGGCGTAAAGGACAGGATTTTGGTTTTGCTGTTTGTAATTTTCCCAAAACGCTGTTTCCTCTGTGCGTGTTTGCTGCACAGCTTCTAGTAAATTTTTACTAAATTCTTGTCTCGTCTGTCTGTCTCTTTTCTCCTACTATTGTAGGTATTTTAAAGTTAATGGAGATAATTTAGATCAAAGTCAAAAGCAATCCTTCCCTTCCTTCCAACCTAGTTATAATTTGGGGTTAATTTACAGCCCTAATCCTTTGGTTTTTAGAAATACTTCCTTCTGCAGGCCCGGAAGAGCCTTTCCCTTTCCGGGGCCCCATTCCCGGGGGCCCGTAAAGAGCCCTTACTTTTTCCATTCCACCATCAAAGGGGCCCGAAAAAGAGCCCCTTTCTTCCCCCCTCAGGGCCCCAGGGAAAACCCCCCCCCACCTTTGAGGGGCACTGAGGCTGGGGTACCAACCCCTTTTAAACGGGGATGGAGGGGGGGGAGGGAGGGGGAAAAGAGGCAGGGAGATTTCGTGAAGAAAGTGGGGGGAAAGGGAGGGGGGCGGGGGAAGAAAGGGGGAGATTAAAAGGATAGAGAAGGGAGTTTGGCAGGGTGAGATGTGAGAGAAATGATAAAGAAAGGGAAAAGCTTTAAAAGAAAGGGGAAAAGGGGAGAGAGAGAGAGGAGAGAGAGGGGAGAGGGGAGAGAGAGAGAGAGAGGAAGAGAGGAGATTGAGAATAGGTGATGGCATAGGAGATAGCAAAACGTAAAAAACTAAAATTAACTATAATAATAATAATAATAATAATAATAAAAATTTTAAAATAATAATAAATAATAATAATTTTTTTAAAAATGGGTAATAAAAATGTTATATATTATAATAATATATATATATAATTATATATTTAAAATTTTTATTTTATAATATATAATTAAAATTTTTATATAATATATATATATATATTTTTTATTTCAATTTGGATACACTGAGAAAAATAAAAAACTCTCGGTTTTTTACACTTTTAAAATTAATTTCAAAACACACACACCACCCACAAAACACAAAACAACACATTTCACACAAACAACACACACAAACACACACAAAAAACCACACACAAAACACACAAAAAACACACTAAAAAAAAAAAAAATTTAAAAAAGAAATTTTCTTCCTCAAAAAACAACATTAACAGTTTTTAAATCTTAAAAATCTGAAAAAAACAAAATTTTTTTTTTCAAGTTTCCCCGTTGTTTTGGGCAAGGGCCTGAAAAGGTGTCTCAAAAAACCCTCACCCCTGAGAGCCGGTCCGACTGGAGGTTAGATTATAGTGATTATAGATTATAGTGATTATGAAGTAATTTCATTGTACCAAAATTTTTTTTCCCCTTTCCAGTGAATTTTTTTTGGGGAAAAACGTCAGATAATTTTTAAATAAAAAAACGTTTTAAGTCAATTATTTTTGTGAGGGTTTAATCAGGGGGAAATTTTTTTGGGGCCCTTTTGGACAAAGGGAAATTTTTTGTGTGTGGTTTTTATATGGGCGTGAGCCCATTTTTGGGTCTTTCCCCTTTTGGTTAGGTTGACCTATCTGAAAATTTATTTGCTTTTGCAGCCCGTTACCCGAGTGTAAATTGACCCCTAGTATCAGTTACCCGAAATGCTAGTTGGGCTTAGAAACAGTTACCTGGAAATTCAGTTTTACTCTAGTAAACAGTTACCTGAGAAAATTTGTTGACTTAGTATAAGTTAAACCGAAATATTTGTTACTCATTTTAAGTTACTTAGTATTAATTGACTCTAGTATCGTTACCTGAGGATTGTTGACTCTAGTATAAGTTACCTGGTAAATTTGTTTAAAATTAGTATAAGTTACCTGATTTTTAGTTGATCCTAGTATTTAGTTACCTGGTATTAGTTAAATCTAAATATAAGTTACCTGAGTATTAGTTTTAAATCAATTTTAATTACCTGGTAAGTTAAATCTAAATATCAGTTACCCGGTATTTGTTAAATCTAGTATAAGTTACCGAAATATTTGTTTAAATCTGTATAAGTTTCCTGAGTATTAGTTAACTTTAGTTTTTCAGTTACCCCGATTATTTAACCTAGTATAAAATTACCTGAGTATTAGTTTTACTTAGTATCAAGTTACCTGAGGGGATTAGGTTTACTCTGTATAAGTTACCTGATATTAGTTAACTTTTTTTTTAAAATTTTCCCAGTATTAGTTAAACCTAGTATAAGTTACCCGAGTATTTAGTTTAAATCAAATTTGTATCAGTTACCTGGGGTTCAGTTTTACTGTAGTGACAGAGAAAATTTTGAAATCACAATTCCACAATAAATTTATAATTTTTATATATTTAATTTTATATATATATATATATATTTATATATATATTTATATATATAATAAAAAATATTTTTTATATTAAAAAAAAATATATAAAAAAATATAATTTTCAATAAAATCACAGAAACAGGGATTTTTAAAATGTGCAAAACAACCCCGGGGAAAAAGTATGAAATTCCAAACGCTTTTGTGAATACCCAAAATTGTGGACAACGTGGTAGCCACGAAGCGCTTTGGGAAATTTTATCCCACTCTTTCACAGTTGTTGTTTTTGCCTTATATATATAAATTTTTAATATATAAATATTTATATATATATTACTATATATTTTATATATTATATAAAAGGGGAAATTTATATATTCAAGATATTTTTTCTACTTTTCCCTTTCAAGATCAGTTTTTAAAAACGTACATGCAAAATTAGACCAAAACATGTTGGGGGGTGTGAGGTTTTTGTATGGGTGTGGGGTGTGGTTTTTGTGTGTGTGTGGTGTGGTGTGGGGTGTGTGTGTGTGTGGTGTGGTACATATATGAAAGCCCCCAGTTATGTTTGCAAAACACTAATTTTAAAAACACAGAAATCCCGTAAATTAAAAATTTTTGGAAGTTTAGCGTTTTAAACACAGGATCAAAAGGCGAGGTGGTCCTCCCTGACTTTAACACCTTTCCCTGCACCTCTCTACTTTTGTTAAAAAATTGGGAAATTTTTTTCTGGCGGTGTGGAGAAACGTGTTTGGGACTCACCTAGCTGTGGGTTTCAGGGGTCGAGTCACAGTCCTGCCTCTTTACTGATTGCTACCAGGTTTTTCCCGCTCCTAGCAGTGTGTGTGTGTCTGTGTGGGAAAACCCCCACATAAGTGACAGTTTCCCAAGGTCCTAAAAAGGAGTAAAGCCCGGGCCCCCAAACCTTGCTGGCTATCAAAGGCAACCCCTTTGGCCCCTAACCCGTGTTGGGATTTCCACCCACTTGAAATGGGTGGGTCTCTGCGTGCTGGGGACGGGGAGAAATTTTAAAACGTATATTGAGACCGTCACGTACTTTAATGTTACGTAGTATGACTTATAGTGTGTATTTTGTGTGTGTGGGTGTGTGTGTGTGTGTGTGTGTTTTGTGTGTGTGTGTGTGTGTGTGTGTGTGTGTGGTGTGTGGTGTGTGTTTTTGCGTTTTTGTGTGTGTGGGGTGTGTGTGTATGTGTGTGTGTGTGTGTGTGTGTGTGTGGGGGTGTGTGTGGGGTGTGTGTTGTGTGTTGTGGTGTGTGTTTTGTTTACTTGTACTCACGTAGTGTACCCCACTTAGTTGAGGTTTTCAAGGGGTCGAGCCGAGCTCCTGGGCCCGCCTTCTTTAGTGATCGCACTAGGTCACTCCTTCCCCGAACCGTGAGCTTTTTCATACCTCTGCTTTAAAATATGTAAAAAATCCCCGGGCGTCAGGGTTTATTTCCCCTTTAAACCCCTCCTCGTAGACATACCTCTTAGGGTCTGGGATATCGGGTTGGGAAACCCTTTTCACTTTCTCTTTTCTTTACGTGCTTTTGGGTAGGGGTGAGTTTTTTCCAAAAATGGTGCCCCATACTCCCCAAAATGGGCCTAACCCTACCCCTGTACAGGGTCCTGAACGATTCCCTTTTTAAGATGTCGGGAAAGCTGTTCTGGGGGTTTTTTAGGCGCACATATGCTTGGGGAGCAGTTATTTGGGTTTATGTCCACTTTAGAAATTGCCCGGTGTTAAACTCCCCCAAGATCTTTTTTCCTTTGAGTGAAGTTTGTAGTCTCTGGCCCCCTAGACTGTACTCCGTCTGCGGTCTTCTTTGCCCTTCCCCAATCTTCATGACTTTGCACTTGGTGGGATTGAACTCCAGGAGCCAATTGGTGGACCAGGTCTGCAGCCTGCTGGTCACAGGTGCCCACTCTGACACCTCGCCACGTACCATGACTCGCTGCTGTCTTCCTGACAAGTATTCCCTGATTCATTGTAGTGCCTTCCCTGTTATCCCTGCTTGGACCTCCAGTTTTTGCACCAATCTCTTGTGTGGAACTGTGTCAAACGCCTTCTTGCAGTCCAAGAATATGCAATCCACCCACCCCTCTCTCTCTTGTCTTACTGCTGTCACCATGTCATAGAACTCCAGTAGGTTTGCCGCCTTTCAGTGTGTGTCCTTTCCTCTCTCTCCTGAAGCCCATGGATAAACACTGATTTTGCCCTTTCCTCCTCCCATTGCCTCACTCTCTGTGACTCTGGATCCTGCCTGTATGTGGTCATTTTCTCCTTTGACTTTTCCAGTGGCTCTTGATAGCATGGTTGTGCCTCAGCATTCGACCTATCACCCTCTCCATCTGCACTCAGCTGTTCTTCCCTTTCACTCCTTGGCCCTTCTTGGCAGGCTGATATGACCTTAGCATAATTCATATCTCCTTCCTTCCTGTTCGGCCTCTCAGCTTCATATGCTGTGTCTTCTCTGGTCACTGCCCCTGTAACTCGCTTCAGCCTAATTTATCTCAACTTCGAGGACCCTTATCCTGGCTACTGCAGTTTCATCTTGTGCCTCCCAATTCTTTGTCTCCTTCTCCAACCTCTTTTCCAATTTCACAGAGAGCTCTTTCTCCATTTTTTCAGAAAGCTCTCCTAATTTTCTCTCCCACCCTTGTTCTATCCTTTTCCACTGCTCCTCCATCCACTCCTCCCTACCAGAACCATTCTCATCTGATCCCTGGTTCCTGCGAGTCCCACCATTTTTTTTGTGTGTGTGAGAGAGAGAGAGAGAGAGAGAGAGAGAAGGGAAAGGTAAGAAGGGAGAAGAGAGAGGGGAGAGTGAAGAAGGGAAAAGGGGGAGAGGGAGAGTGGTGAGAGGGGGGAAAGAGAGAGAAGGGAAGGGTAGGAGAGGGGGAGAGTGAGAAGGAAAATGGAAAGAGATAGAGAGAGAGAGAGAGAGAGGAGAGAGAGAGAGAGAGAGAGAGAAGAGAGAGAAGAGAGAGAGAGAGAGAGAGAGAGGAGAGGAGACAGGGGGAGAGAGAGAGAAGGGAAGGTAGAAGGAGGGAGAGAGAGAGAGAGAGAGAGAGAGAGAGAGAGAGAGAGAGAGAGAGAGAGAGAGAGAGAAGGGAATGGTAGAAGGAGAGAGGGGGAGAGTTAGAAGGAAAAAGGGGGAGAGAGAGTGAGAGAGAGAGAGGGGAGAGAGAGTGAGAGAGAGAGAGGGGGGAGAGAGAGACAAGGGAATGGTAGGAGAGGGGGAGAGTGAGAAGGGAAAATGGGGAAGAGAGCGAGAGAGAGAGAGAGAGAGAGAGAGAAGGCAAAGAGAGGGGAGAGAGAGGGGGGAGAGAGAGGGGGAGAGAGAGGGAAGAGAAAGGGGGAGAGAGAGGGGGAGATGGAAGAGAGGAGAGAGGGGGGGAGGGGAGAGAGGGATAGGGGGAGAGAGAGGGGAGGAGGGGAGAGAGATGGGAAAAGGGAGAGGGGAGAGACAATGAGAGGGGAGAGATGTTAGAGGGGGGAGGTGTTAGAGGTGTTAGAGGGAGGTGTGTGCTTCTCTAAAAGTGTTCATGCCCAGCACATTGATGTTGCCACCCCTACACATCTTGAAATGATGTTCTTCAAGCTCTGTATAAACACTAGTACCTCTGTACTAGCATGTGCAATGTACAGACCTCAGTGGCAACATGCAGACCCTATCAACTTCCTAATGGAAAATATTGACTCCCTTCTGCTACAACACAGCTGTCAACATATTATAATTGTTGATGACCTCAACCAGCACCTTATACAGAGGGACGTTGATGACCTTGCAGTGTTTGACATGAGAAACTTTGTTGATTTCTCTGGCTCCTCCCTTGACCCAGTAGTGAGTGATCTGGCAGAAGGCATAGTCACTTGTCAACCCCTCGGCTACGTTGGATCGTCTGACCACAAGGCTGTTTTTACGACACTTAGGATCCCAGCAGAACGAGGTGAGGAGTCCACACGCACAACCTGGCTATGGGAAAGAGATAATTGGCCAGCCCTTTGCTCTGAGCTCGCCACCACCGACTGGAATGCTCTTCTCCAAGGGGATGTTGACAACCAAGTGAAAGCCTTCACTGGACACATTCTTAATCTACAACAAGAACACATTCCTCACCGGCAATATGTGACGAAGCCTACAGATCAGCCTTGGTTTGGCTTTTGTTGTAGAGAGGCTGCTACTGCTAAGTACAAAGCATGGCGAAGGTATAAGAGACATCCTACCACCTATAACAGGAACTTGCACACGCAAGCCTGTAGGCATATGGGTGAAGTTCAAAAGTGGGCCATTGCTAAATGGGAGGTGGACACTAAAAGAAAGCTAGCATCAGGTAGGGTAGGCTCCAAAACTTGGTGGGCCCTGGTCAAGGACAGACAAGGTTATCTGCCTGATGATCTTATTCCACCTCTAAATCGACAGGATGGGACCACCTCTACTAGTAGTCAAGAGAAGGCGGACCTCTTTGCTGAACACTTTGCTACCAAAATGCAAGTTCCTGATCCAGCAAGGGACCCTCCTTGGCTAGCTGCAAAAACTGTCAAAACTGTCAGTGGTGGCAATAAGGCAGGAGGAGGTGCATTTCCTTCTTAAATCGCTTGACCAAGAAAAGGCTGTGGGCCCAGACAAGTTGAGCCCAAGATTGTTGAGAAGATGTGCAGACCAGCTAGCAGCACCTCTAACTCGCATCTTTCAGCACTGCCTAGTACAGTGTAAATTGCCCTCTCTATGGAAAGAGGCAAATGTAGTCCCTGTTCACAAAAAGAAGAGCAGAGCAGAAATCAGCAACTGCAGACCAGTGTCACTCCTGTCAATCACTGGTAAGATCCTTGAGACAATAATCTCAAGACAAATGACAGAGTGTTTTGACTACCACTCACTACTTTGTGATCGTCAATATGGCTTCAGGAAAGGTTACTCTGCTGCTGATCTGTTGTTAAACCTCTCCACTAAGTGGTACCAGTCACTGGATGAATCCAAAGTCAGCTGTGTGGTAGCACCGGACATTGCTGGCGCATTCGACCGGGTGTGGCATCAGGGCCTCTTAGCAAAACTTCAAGCACTGGGAATTACAGGCTCTACGCTATGTCTCCTCAGTGATTACCTTCATGGTAGATCTCTAAGTGTAGTTCTCAATGGAACGGAATCAGCAAGACATCCTATTGGGGCAAGTGTTCCACAAGGAAGCTTGCTGGGTCCATTGTTATGGTATGTCTACTTCAACGACCTTCTTCATCTCATCCCAGAATCACATGCATATGCAGACGACTGTACACTGACATTCACTTATCCAAGAGAAGAAATGCCAGCTGCTCTAAGCTACATCAATCACCAGCTGAGAGCTATATCAGCTTGGGGAAATAGATGGCAAGTAACATTTGCACCTGAGAAAACGCAAATGATGATCGTCTCTAGGCACCATGATGGTAATGCTGGTGCAGTAGTAAGGATGAATGGGAGGGTGTTGGCACCTGGAGAAGAAGTTGATATCCTTGGGGTGAAATTTGACTCCAAACTAACCATGAAGAACCATGTTGTAAATCTTGCAAACAAGGCAGCCAGGAAGCTTACAGCACTTCGCCGTATCTCGCATCTGCTTGACAGTAGGGGTTGCAAGATCCTGTACGAGGCACAAGTACGCTCACACCTTGAGTATGCTCCACTTTCTTGGTTTGCCTGCCCCCTCTCTCATCTGCGACTGCTTGACAGAGTAGAGAACAGAGCAAGACGTTTCATCTCTCGCCTGGACCCATCCTGGATAGATCTGTCATTTCAGCAGAGCCTTCAACATAGGAGGGATGTGGGTGGCCTTACTGTTATGTACAAGGCCAATATTGTCAAAATACCACACTTGAATCCACTTCGAGGACAGCGTGAAACAAGCTTTATTGCCACAAGACGGGCAGAAAACAGCAACTTCACTCTGGCTGTACCCTTCTCCAGAACATCACTCCATCTGAGATCCTATATACCCAGGATGACTCGAGTATGGAACACATTCGTACAGCATAATGATGTCAACGAGATAAAGTCAGTTGATCAAATGAAAATGCTGGCCCACAGATGACTCCAACTTCATCCTGTTCCCTACTTGTATGTCTCATAACAATAAAAATGCTTTCAAATGAGCTGATGTAGGTAACAGCTCTTAGCTTGCAAATAAAGTTAGGAATCCTTAACCTGTAAATAGCTTGTCAATAAAGCTAGGGATCCTTAACCTTGTCAAACCCTGTGTAAAAAAAAAAAAAAAAAAAAAAAAAAAAAAAAAAAAAAAAAAAAAAAAAAAAAAAAAAAAAAAGGGAAGAGATGTTAGAGGGGAGAGATGGGAGAGGGGAGAGAGAGAGAGAGAGAGATAGGTAGAGAGTGATGAGTAGAGAGAGAGACATGGGTAAAGAGTGAGATAGGTAGAGAGAGATAGGTAGAGAGATAGGAAGAGAGGGAGACAGGTAGTGAGAGAGGGAGAGAGAGAGAAGGAGCGAGGTTTAGATGGTCAGTTTACAGGAAGGTGTTGTGTGTGTGTGTGTGTGTGTGTATGTGTGTGTGTGTGTGTGTGTGTGTGTGTGTGTGTGTGTGTGTGTGTATGTGTGTGTGTGTGTGTGTGTGTGTGTGTGTGTGTGTGTGTGTGTGTGTGTGTGTGTGTGTGTGTGTATGTGTGTGTGTGTGTGTGTGTGTGTGTGTGTTTAGTGTGTGTGTGTGTGTGTGTGTGTGTGTTTAGTGTGTGTGTGTGTGTGTACTCACCTATTTGTACTCACCTATTTGTGGTTGCAGGGGTCGAGTCTTAGCTCCTGGCCCCGCCTCTTCACCGGTTGCTACTGGGCCCTCTCTCTCCCCGCTCCATGAGCTTTATCAAACCTCGTCTTAAAACTGTGTATGGTTCCTGCCTCCACTACGTCATTTTCTAGGCTATTCCACTGCCTTACAACTCTATGACTGAAGAAATACTTCCTACTATCTCTCTGACTCATTTGTGTCTTCAACTTCCAATTTTGGCCTCTTGTTTCTGTGTCCCCTCTCTGGAACATCCTGTCTTTGTCCACCTTGTCTATTCCACGCAGTATTTTATATGTCGTTATCATGTCTCCCCTGACCCTCCTGTCCTCCAGTGTCGTCAGGCCGATTTCCCTTAATCTTTCTTCATAGGACATTTCCCCTTAGCTCTGGAACTAACCTTGTGGAAAACCTTTGTATTTCTTAGTTCTTGACGTGCTTTTTATCAAGTCGGGTTTCCAAACAGTGCTGCATACTCCGTAGGGGCCTGACATACACGGTGTCAGTGTCTTGAACGTTTCCTTAAAAGGTATGGGACTGCTTTTTTCCAGGTTTCCGGGCGCCCATATGTGCGCAGTTATTGTTTATGTGTGCTTCCGGAGACATGCCGGGTTATACTACCCCAAGATCTTTCTCCTTGATGGGGTTTTGCAGTTTTTGGCCACCTAGCCTATACTTGTGTGTGTTGTGTTGTGTGTGTGTGGGGGTGTGTGTGTGGTGACAATGGCTCATCTTTGCACTCACCTATTTGGGGTTCGAAGGTCCGTCACAGCCCCTTGGCCCCCCCCCCTCCTCGCTTTGGGTGCACAGTGGCAAACCCTTCACAAACCTTTAGCCCCTATAATTATATAATATATTTATATATAATATATATAATATATAATATATAAATATTTTTTATAATTATATATAATATTTTTAAAATTATATATTATATATATATAAAATATATATATATATAGATTATACACACCACACGATTTGTCTAGCCATATATATTCCGTTCCCCAAACACAACCCACCTTCGCCAAGCACGTCAAGAAGTTAGAGAAAGTCAAAGGTTTGCAAAAGGCTAGTCCAAGTCAAGGGAATGTGTACGGGGAAAGGGTTGAGGGAAATGGGACTGACGAAAGGAGGACAGAAGGTCGGGGGGAACATGAAAACGACATACAAGTACGCGGGGAATAGAAAAGGGTGGACAGAGATAGGATTTCCAGAGGGTACACAGGAACAAGGGGTCAAAAAACGGAAGCTGAAACCAACGATCACAGGGGACTTTAGAAGTATTTTTTTTCAGTCATAGAGTGGTCGGGAAGTGGATAGCCTAGCAATTGAAGTATGGGGCAGGAACCCATACAAGTTTTAAGAAAGGTATGACAAAGCTCAGGAGCAGAGAGAGAGAGGCCCTAGTAGCGATCAGTAAAGGGGCGGGGCCCAATAGCTGAGTCTCACCCCTGCAACCACAATTGGGTGAATTAGGGAATACACCCACATAACAACACAACCACACACACACACCACACACACCACACACACCACACACAAAAACACCCCACACACAACACAACACACAACACACAAATTCTCATTTTTTTTAAAGGGGAAAGTGATCGTGTCATTAAAATATTAATTACCTTTAGTCATTACAAAACAGGTGAAATTAAGGAACACTGCCCTATTAGGGGCCCCAAAACTCACCATTTCCCCCCCTCACCCACCCCACACCCACCCCAACCCCACCAGCTCCGCACACCTTACCCACCTCCTCCCCATTCCCAAAATTTTTCACCCACTCCTCACCATTACAAACCCTTCACCCACCCCCCTATAATTCTCACACCCCTCCCAACCCCCCTAATTTTCCCCCCTTTCCCGTCACCCATCCCTCACCCTTCTTCCCCCATCCCGTCACTCTATATATGTGTGTGGGTTTGATAAGAGAATTCAAACAATTTTTTTCCAAAATACCAGAATTTTAAAAAAACCAAACACACAGTTTACAATTTTTTTAAACGTAAAAACCCAAAAAATTTTTTCCCCAGGTGTGTAAGACCCAGTTTCCCCCCTCTGTGTAAGACCAGTTTCCCCCATGTGTGTAAGACCCAGTTTCCCCAGTACCTAGACCCATTTTCCCCCTGCTGTTAAGACCCAGTTTCCCCGTGCTGTGTAAGACCCAGTTTTCCCCCCTACTCGGTAAAAACCCTTTCCCCCGTGCTGTGTAAGACCCCCTTTCCCCTTTTCTGTGTAAGACCCAGTTTCCTCGTGCTCGGTAAACCCCAGTTTTCCCCAGTGCTGTTAAAACCCAGTTTCCTCAGTGCTGTGTAAGACCCGGTTTCCCAGTACTCGGTAAGACCCCCCTTTTCCCCCTGCTGTGTAAAAACCCAGTTTCCCCAAACTCGGGAAGACCCTTTCCCCAGTGCTGTGTAAACCCCCTTTCCCCCTGCTGGTAAACCCGGGTTTCACCAGTGCTGTGTAAGACCCCCTTTTCCCCTGCTGTGAAACCCAGTTTCCCCAGTACTGGGAAAACCCATTTCCCCATGCTGTGTAAGACCCCTTTCCCCATTGTGAAGACCCGTTTTTCCCCCGGGTGGTAAGACCCGTTCCCGTGCGTGTAAGAAACCCCTTTCCCCATGGCGTAAGACCCGGTTTTTACCGTGTGTGTAAGACCCTTTTCCCCCGTGCTGTGTAAAACCCAGTTTCCCCAGTATCGGAAACCCCGTTTCCCAGGCTGTGTAAAACCCTTTCCCCCTGCTGTGTAAGACCCATTTCCCCCCGTGCTGTGTAAGACCCTTCCCCCGTGCTGTGTAAGACCCCTTTCCCCGGCTGTGTAAGACCCGGTTTCTTCAGTGCTCGGTAAAAACCCCGTTTCCCCAGTGCTGTGTAAAAAAACCCCGGTTTCCCCAGGGGTGGTAAGACCCAGTTTTTCCCAGTGCTTGAAGACCCGTTTTCCCCAGTACTAGGGAAGACCCGTTTCACCGTGCGTGTAAGACCCAGTTTCCCCAGTGCTTTAAAAACCCATTTTTCCCCAGTGCTCGTAAACCCCGTTTTCCCAGTGCTGTGTAAGACCCCGGGTTTCCCCAGTGCTGCTAAGACCCGTTCCACAGTGCTGTTAAGACCCCGTTTCCCCCCTACTCGGGAAACCCAGTTTCCCCAGTGCTGTGTAAGACCCAATTTCCCCCGTGCTGGGGTAAGACCCAGTTTCCTAGCGTCGGTAAGACCCAGTTTCCCCAGTGCTCGGGAAAAACCATTTCCCCAATGCTGTGTAAAACCCCTTTCCCCCCAGTCTGTGTAAGACCAGTTTCCCCCGTGCTGTTAAACCCAGTTTCCCATATCGGTAAACCCGGTTTCCCCATGCGTTAAGTCCCAGTTTCCCCCGTGCGTGTAAGACCCAGTTTCCCCAAGCTGAGTAAGACCAGTTTTCCCCAGTGCTGTGTAAGACCCCCGTTTCCCAGTGCTGTGTAAGACCCATTTTTGCCCGGGTGTGTAAACCCCGTTTTTTCCCAGTGCTGTGTAAGACCCGTTTTTCCCCAGTGCTTTAAGACCCAGTTTCCCATGCTCGGTAAGACCCATTTCCCCAGTGCTGTGTAAAACCCCTTTCCCCAGGCCGGTAAGACCCAGTTTTCCCCCGTGCTCGTAAGACCCCGTTTTTCCCCCGGCTCGGGGAAACCCAGTTTCCCCATACTCAGTAAGACCATTTCCCCAGTGCCGGGAAGACCCAGTTTTCCCCCCCGTGCTCGGGAAGACCCATTTTCCCCCCGTCTCGGGAAGCCCGTTTCCAGTTTCGGGAAAACCCCCGTTTCCCCGGGGCTCGGGAAAACCCAGTTTTTCCCCCTGCTCGGTAAGACCCAGTTTCCCCGTGCTCGGAAAACCCATTCCCCGGGGCTCGGTAAAACCGTTTCCCCCTGCTCGGAAGACCCAGTTTCCCCGTGCCCCGGGAAACCCAGTTTTCCCCGGGGCTCGGTAAAAACCCATTTTTCCCCAGTGCTGTGTAAACCCCGTTTTTCCCCGTGCTGTGTAAAAACCCCCGTTTCCCCCGTGCTTTGTAAGACCCCGTTTCCCCCGTCTTTTAAGACCCATTTCCCCCGTGCTGTGTAAAACCCCCTTTTTTCCCCGTGCTGGTAAGACCCCGTTTTCCCAGTGCTGTGTAAGACCCAGTTTCCCCCCTGCGTTAAGACCCCGTTTCCCCCCTGCTGTGTAAACCCTTTTCCCCCGTGCTGTGTAAGACCCCCGTTTCCCCAGTGTGGTAAGACCCAGTTTTTCCCCCGTGGGGTGTAAAAACCCAGTTTCCCGTGCTGTGTAAGACCCATTTTTTTCCAGTGCTCGGTAAAAACCCAGTTTCCCCAGTGCTCGGTAAGCCCCGTTTTTCCCAGGGTCGGTAAGGCCCCTTTCCCCCCTGCTCGGTAAGACCCGTTTTTCCCCCGTCCGGGAAACCCAGTTTTCCCATGTCGGAAAGACCCGTTTCCCCCGTGCCGGTAAGACCCAGTTTCCCAGTCTCGGTAAGACCCATTTCCCCATGCTCGTAGACCAGTTTTTCCCCGTGTCGGTAAAACCCAGTTTCCCCCCAGTGCTCGGTAAGACCCCTTTCCCGTGCCGGTAAGACCCAGTTTCCCCAGTGCTCGGTAAGACCCAGTTTCCCCAGTGCTCGGTAAGACCCAGTTTCCCCAGTGCTCGGTAAGACCCAGTTTCCCCCTGCTCGGTAAAAAACCCCTTTTCCCCATGCTCGGTAAGACCCCGTTTCCCCCGTCTCGGTAAGACCCCCGTTTTTTTGCCCGGAGAACAAACAGGTAAATGCAGTGAGGATATAAATTCTCCAGGATGCTGGAGACTCCTATATCTTTCCCGGCGAGGAATCATAAATTCTAGGACGAACGGCGGTGCATGAGGGATGATGGTGGTGGTGGTGATGGTGGTGGTGATGTGGGGGTGATGGTGGGGGTGATGGTGGGGGTGTGTGGTGGGGGATGGTTTGGGGGTGATGGTGGTGGGAAAAGGTGGGGGTGATGGGGGGGTGATGGTTGAGGTGGTTGGTATTGTGGTGGTGGTGATGATGGTGATGGGGGTGATGGTGGTGGTGGGATGGTGGGGGTGATGGGGGGATGGTGGTGATGGGATTTGGTGGTGGTGAGATGGTGATTGGTGATTGGGGGGTGATGGGGGGATGGTGGGGGTGGTGAGGGGGTGGGGATGGTGGTGATGGTGGTGTGGTGGGGATGGTAGTGATGGTGGGTGAAAATGGTGGTGGGATGTTGGGGTGGGGATGGTGGTTGTGATGGGGGTGTGGGGGTGATGGGGGGGAGGTGGTTGTGATGGTGGTGATGGGGGGTGATGGTGGTGGGAGGTGGTGATGGTGGGGTGGGGGTGATGGTGGTGATGGTGGTGATGGGGAAATGATGGTGGTGGGGAAGTGGTGGGGGGGTTTGGGGGGGTGATGGGGGGTGATGGTGGTGATGGTGGTGATGGGGGTGATGGAAGTGTGGTGGTGGGGTGGTGGGGGTGGTGATGGGGGTGGGGGGGTGGGGTGGGGGGGTGTGGGAGGTGATGGTGGTGGGATGGGATGGTGGTGGGGGTATGGGGTGGGGGGAGGGTGATGGTGGTTTATGGTGACGGTGGGTGGGAAGAGAGAGAGAGAGAAGAAGAGAAAAAGAGAGACGAGGAACACATAACACTCATGTATCAGGTATCTGGGAAACATAGAGCATGTTCATGGTGTCCTGTTTTGGGGGCAGGGGGTTTGGGACTCTGCATGGCACACAGAACATACTAATGTAGGAAATCATCGGCACGACACAGAGCCTGTTTAAAAGCCTTGTCGCACTGAGGGTATGGGTGGGGGTATGGTGGTGGTGGTGGTGGGGATGGGGGTGGTGGTGGTGGTGGGGGTGGTGGTGGTGGGGGTGGGGGTGGTATGGTGACGGGGTGGTGGGGGTGATGATGGTATGGTGGGGGTGGGGAGGTGGGGGGTGAGGGGATGGTGTTGTGTGGTGGGGGTGGGGGATGATGTGTTTTGTATGGTGGGGGGGGGGTGGTAGTCTGGCGTCAGTGAGGAATAATAATTATAATAATAATAATAAAACAACAACAACAACAAAAAAAATGAAAAAAAACAATTATTATAATCATGGGGAGCGCAAACCCTAGGATTACACAGCGCATTTTGGGGGGGGGGAGGGGGGGAAGGTAAAACAGGTCAATTCAGGGAACCAGAGCACGGACCCAAATTTCCCCAAATCAACAGCCCCTACCCGGATAAGGAACCTCCCCCGACGGGGGAAGCAAAAAGAAACTAGTACCCTAACGAGGTTTTTTGCTAATATACGGCTTTTAGCCGCAACAAAAATAATATCCTTTTTCTGGTCATCAATTCTAAATATTACCTCGCTATTAAACCCCAATTTTTTTTTAATAAATTCCGAATTATTTTTCCCGGGGAAAATTTTGTTTGGGTTGTCGGATTTTTTTTAAATAATCGTATTTTTCTCTCTCTTTCCCTTTTTTGCTCTGTAAATTGTGTAAATATGGAGTATATTTTAACGACCTGTGGCCCCCGGTTTGATTTTTGTTTACATGTGACCTGACTCTCCTCTCTCTTCGCACCTGATCTGACCTGCTGAGCCCTTTTTGGGGGGTGAGTGGGGGTTGTGCTCGTTTCTGTCCCCCGGCAAGACGAAACGAAACATCGGCCCTTAAAAAGTTTGCTTGTCCACGTGGCTCTCCCAGGCACTGCCTGGCCCTCGTTTAGGTCCTGCCTGGCCACGTCCAGAACGAGGCTCTGTACTTCCCACAACGCTGCCTTTGGGACTTCCCAAGCAGTACCTAACACTTTTTTAAGACTTGACGGGGACTTTTCCCAAGGCATTTTTGCGACTTTTCCAAATAAGTAAAATGAGTGAATCAAAAAAAAAAACAGGATAACAAAAAAAAAAAAGGATAAAAGAAAAAAATTTGTAAATAACACAAATACACATTAGCAAATTCACGCAAATAGACATTTCAAATAGACACATTGTGGCACGGGATAGTTGGGGGACTCTACGGCCCCCGATATTGTTGGGGTCTCTATTCTCACCTTCCATACCCAAACTTTTCCTCTCTCCTTTCTCTCTTCCTCCTTCTCTCCCTCCCCTCTCTCTCTCACATCGTTCAATGGAACTTACGTTTTCTTATGTTCTGTTATTTATTCTATTTGTTTGTGTTTGTTATGCACTTCTATTGAAACCGAATTTATATGTTTATTATTTACACATGTGTTACACTATACGTTCTATTAATTGTCAGTTTAAAAACTTTTCTCTGACATGTATGATGTCATGGCAAAAATTTACCTTCAAGCTCTGTTAAAAGAACTTAAAAAACGAGATGGAACCGCGAAACAAAAGAAAAAGAGGTTCCAGTAATTAAGCAAAAAACGCCTCTTCACAACAGCTGCGCCTCTTGTTTTCCCCTTTTTCTTCTTGTTTCTTCATTCTTCTAATTTTCAAGGACGAGGTTTTTTAGGGAATAGGGAAAACCTCTCCCCGAAAACGTTATTACAACCTTTTCACCCCCCCGTGGATTGGAGTTTTCTTAAGGGTTCCCTCCCCCCCCCCCCCTGTGACCCGGTCCCCCCAGGTCATGCCCCGGATGCGACCCCCACCCTCGACAACCCCAGGGACCCAAAAACCAAAAAGGGGAAAAACCTCCCCCCGGGAAGCCCGGCCCCCCACCCTTAAAACCAAGCGTTTCCAAACCCCCCGAACCCTGATTTCCTTAACCAGGTTTTTAAAAGAGAGAACCCACAAACGTTAAAAATTTCCGATACAGCATCCAGTTTTTTAACCCACACGAATCAAAAACCACATTTTTTTTTAAAAAAAAAAAACCCATTATTATAAAACAAAAAAATGGAAAAAAAAAAAAAACACAACATTGGCCAGGATTTCACAATGGCAATTGGGATAATTTTCCCCCCCAAGGAAGGCCCTTGACGCGGGAAAGGGGGTCTTGATTCGGGGTTGGATACAATTCCCTGAAACAAGGCCCCTCACCACGTCAAGGGGCCTTTCCCTTTAGGGGGAAAAAATTTTTTCCAA
>NC_069450.1:29191523-29194023 GCF_026875155.1 Cherax quadricarinatus
TGGGGGGGGGCATTTGCATTTACCTGCTGAGATTTCTTGCTTTCGTGGGGAGTGATTTCTGTGTGCAAATATGGAAAACCAGTCCATTTTAGGATTCTTCAGGTGTAAATTACGTTGTATCTTCTCGCCAGCGTTCCAAGGAGTACAAATAAAGGGAATTTAAAAATGTTCCAGTAATATAGGTGCTTGAGTGAACTATACATGCAGTGAGGTTTCTCTGTACATTCTTTAGGTAATCAGTTCTGACTGCTTTAAAAGGGGTCGTCTTCCAGGGTCAAGGCATTATACTCACAGGTCAAGGCATTATATGCACGAGGTGAAAACATTATACGTAAGGGGTCAACATATTATACACCAGGGGTCAACTTATACATCAGGGGTCAACATATTATACACCAGGGGTCAACATATTATACACCAGGGGGTCAACATATTATACATCAGGGGTCAACATATTATACACCAGGGGGTCAACATTATACACCAAGGGGTCAACATTATGCACCAGGGGGTAACATTATGCACCAGGGGTCAACATTATACACCAGGGGTCAACATTATGCACCAGGGGGTCAACATTATTCACCAGGGGTCAACATTATACACCAGGGGGTCAACATTATACATCAGGGGTCAACATTATACACCAGGGTCAACATTATACACCGGGGGTTTCAACAATTATACACCAGGGGTTAACATTATACCCCAAAAGGGTTAACATTATACACCAGGGGGTCAACATTATACACCAAGGGGTTAACATTATACACCAGGGGGTCAACATTATACACCAGGGGTCAACATTATACACCAGGGGGTCAACATTATACACCAGGGGGTCAACATTATACACCAAGGGGTTAACATTATACACCAGGGGGTCAACATTATACATCAGGGGTCAACATTATACACCAGGTGGTCAACATTATACACCAAGGGGTTAACATTATACACCAGGGGGTCAACATTATACATCAGGGGTCAACATTATACACCAGGTGGTCAACATTATACACCAGGGGTCAACATTATACACCAGGGGGTCAACATTATACACCAGGGGTCAACATTATACACCAGGTGGTCAACATTATACACCAGGGGTCAACATTATACACCAGGGGGTTAACATTATACACCAGGTGGTCAACATTATACACCAAGGGGTTAACATTATACACCAGGGGGTCAACATTATACACCAGGTGGTCAACATTATACACCAGGTGGTCAACATTATACACCAGGGGGTCAACATTATACATCAGGGGGTTAACATTATACACCAAGGGGTTAACATTATACACCAGGGGGTCAACATTATACACCAGGTGGTCAACATTATACACCAGGGGGTCAACATTATACACCAGGGGGTCAACATTATACACCAGGGGGTCAACATTATACACCAGGGGGTCAACATTATATACCAGGTGGTCAACATTATACACCAAGGGGTTAACATTATGCACCAGGGGGTCAACATTATACACCAGGGGGTCAACATTATACATCAGGGGTCAACATTATACACCAGGGGTCAACATTATACCAAGGGGGTCAACATTATACACCAGGGGTAAAACATTATACACCAGGTGGTCAACATTATACACCGGGGGTCAACTTTATACACCAGGGGGTTTAAAACATTATACCCCAGGTGGTCAACATTATACACCAAGGGGTTAACATTTACACCAGGGGGTCAACATTATACACCAGGTGGTCAACATTATACACCAGGTGGTCAACATTATACACCAGGGGGTCAACATTATACACCAGGGGGGTTAACATTATACACCAAGGGTTAACATTATACACCAGGGGGTCAACATTATACACCAGGTGGTCAACATTATACACCAGGGGTCAACATTATACACCAGGGGGTCAACATTATACACCAGGGGGTCAACATTATACACCAGGGGGTCAACATTAAAACCCCAGGGGTCAACATTATAACCAGGTGGTCAAATTATACCCCAAGGGGTTAACATTATGCACCAGGGGGTAACATTATACACCAGGGGGTCAACATTATACACCAGGTGGTCAACATTATACACCAGGGGTCAACATTATACACCAGGGGTCAACATTATACACCAGGGGTCAACATTATACACCAGGGGGTCACCATACTAAAGTGATTAGCAAAAACTAAATGCAAAAATTGTGTCTGTTTTGGGGTTGTCACTCTCCTTAACTACCTCGTAAAACCTTTAATGACTCAGGCTGATCTGAGCCCACGGTCACAACCACACTAATGACCCCCATGACCTCATCCCAAGATGAGGTAGGAGAGGAGGGGGAAGGAGGGAGGGGAAGGAAGGAGGGAGGAAAGGGGGGGGGGGGGACCATTAGTCTTCCACGTTATTACAGGAGGGAGAAAGGGAGAGGGGAGAGAGAGAGAGCGATGGAAGGAAGGAAGGAGGGGAAAATTTTCTCTCTCTCTCCCTCTCTTCTTCCCTCCTGATTCCAT
>NC_069450.1:29196523-29199023 GCF_026875155.1 Cherax quadricarinatus
CAATGTAAAGGCCGGTGAATGTGATTGACAGTGTTTCTGGCCGCTTGTAACGAGTACAGCTCAAGGCACTTCAACCTTTCCTAGTACCCGAGGTACTTCATTGTAATTATACGTGCAGTGAAAATTCACTGTATATTCTCCAGGTCTACAACTTTGTCTGTCTTGAAAGGGCACCGTTAATATACAGTAGTACACCCATCGTCAACACTAATGTTATCAGTGCTGCTCATACACCTCACCACCAGACAAGAATGCTTTATTTCCTGAAACTGAGATACATGTCAAGCCGCAGCATATATGCTGTGTGGGATATGCACCTCTCGGCGTATATATCCAATGCAGTTGCAAATGGGTCCATAATATTGCATCCCCTGGCTCATCTTTGTCACATATAAGCTGGGTCATACTAGGTCGTCAGAGGTATGGGTTGTGCTAGCTCGGGTCACAGCTTGTCTTGGCTCAAGTTAGAGTCAAAGAACTTTTCTAAGTTCAATACATTCTTGCTACTGTTTATCCAATTACTGTTTCTCCTATTACCATTTCCCCTATTACTATTTCCCCTATTGCTATTTCCATCCACTAAGTTCTTCATCCTATGGCTAAGTTAAACTTCCAGAGAATATTTTTTTTCAGTTTATTTCCCCGAAAAATAAAATATATCGGCACCATATTACTATTATGCTAAGCTTTGACACACTACTGTGTGTTTGAGTGTGCCAGGAAGCTTCTCTCAAAGCTTCATGAAATAAATCAGTTTTAGGCTTAGTTGTATCGATGTTAAGCTTCTATACACATCAGTTATAACAAGAAATTTGGATGTTTAACAATTAGACAACAAGGGGAATTATTTAGAAATATTTTCTCAGAGCACCGGTTTCCCCGGTGCTCTGTAAGACTCGGTTTCCCCGGTGCTCTGTAAGACTCGGTTTCCCCGGTGCTCTGTAAGACTCGGTTTCCCCGGTGCTCTGTAAGACTCGGTTTCCCCGGTGCTCTGTAAGACTCAGTTTCCCCGGTGGCTCTGTAAGACTCGGTTTCCCGGTGCTCTGTAAGACTCAGTTTCCCCGGTGCTCTGTAAGACTCGGTTTCCCCGGTGCTCTGTAAGACTCAGTTTCCCCGGTGCTCTGTAAGACCCGGTTTCCCCGGTGCTCTGTAAGACTCAGTTTCCCCGGTGCTCTGTAAGACTCAGTTTCCCCGGTGCTCTGTAAGACTCAGTTTCCCCGGTGCTCTGTAAGACTCAGTTTCCCCGGTGATCTGTAAGACTCTGTTTCCCCGGTGCTCTGTAAGACTCAGTTTCCCCGGTGCTCTGTAAGACTCAGTTTCCCCGGTGCTCTGTAAGACTCAGTTTCCCCGGTGCTCTGTAAGACCCGGTTTCCCCGGTGCTCTGTAAGACTCAGTTTCCCCGGTGCTCTGTAAGACTCAGTTTCCCCGGTGCTCTGTAAGACTCAGTTTCCCCGGTGCTCTGTAAGACTCAGTTTCCCCGGTGATCTGTAAGACTCTGTTTCCCCGGTGCTCTGTAAGACTCAGTTTCCCCGGTGCTCTGTAAGACTCGGTTTCCCCGGTGCTCTGTAAGACCCGGTTTCCCCGGTGCTCTGTAAGACCCGGTTTCGCCATTGCTGTGTAAGACCCGGTTTCCCCGGTGCTCTGTAAGACCCGGTTTCGCCAGTGCTGTGTAAGACCCGGTTTCCCCGGTGCTCTGTAAGACCCGGTTTCCCCAGTGCTGTGTAAGACCCGGTTTCGCCGGTGCTCTATTCTGGCTGTGTGAATATAGTACTGTGATCTCTGATGTCTAGATTTAAGGTTCGAATCCTGTTGTGGACTCAGAGATAAGTGATAAGGATGATAAGATAACTTTATCTAGATTCACTAACCATTATAAATATTTTTAGAGATCTTAGCGTGGGAGATGTTTATATTAAAATTCCCTTTCTCCTGTATTATATTGAGAGATGGTAATTCTCAAGTGATATCAACTCAAACCATACCATACCACGGGTGGGGATAGAACCCGCGATTAGAGACTCTCTGATCGCGGGTTTTATCCCCGCCCGTGGCATGGTTTGTGCGCAATCGTGTCATTACGAATTCGTGAGTCATGTAGATATCAACTTCATCTATGCTGGAACGAAACTCATGGAATTGTCGTAGTTGATGAATCTCTAATTGAATACTTTGCGATATCCTCATTGTCTTACTGATGTTTTCCAGCTGAGAACATAAGAACATAAGAATTGAGGAACACTGCAGAAGGCCTACTGGCCCATGCGAGGCAGGTCCTTATCAAAACGACTACTACCTAAAGCTTCCCTAGAAATAACTCCCGTACCCAATGACACCAATCAAACCCAGCCCCTCCCACTCATATATTTGTCCAGTCTCTTCTTAAAGCTACCCAAGGTCCTCTGAGGCTGAGGACCACCATGCATGACGGAATATGACAGGGTAAACACAGCTTTATTTCCACTGTAAAACTATCAAATAGAATAAGGTAACAGTACACTAT
>NC_069450.1:29211523-29231523 GCF_026875155.1 Cherax quadricarinatus
CAGTTTCCCCAGTGCTGTGTAAGACCCGGTTTCCGCAGTGCTCGGTAAGACCCAGTTTCCAGAGTGCTGTGTAAGACCCAGTTTCCCCAGTACTCGGTAAGACCCAGTTTCCCCAGTGCTGTGTAAGACCCAGTTTCCCCAGTGCTGTGTAAGACCCAGTTTCCTCAGCGCTCGGTAAAAACCAGTTTCCCCAGTGCTGTGAAAGACCCAGCTTTCCCCAGTGCTCGGTAAGACCCAGTTTCCCCAGTGCTGTGTAAGACCCAGTTTCCCCAGAGCTGAGTAAGACCCGGTTTCCCCAGTGCTGTGTAAGTCCCAGTTTCCCCAGTGCTGTGTAAGACCCAGTTTCCCCAGAGCTGAGTAAGACCCAGTTTCCCCAGTGCTGTGTAAGACCCAGTTTCCCCAGTGCTGTGTAAGACCCAGTTTCCCCAGTGCTGTGTAAGACCCAGTTTTCCCAGTGCTGTGTAAGACCCAGTTTCCCAGTGCTCGGTAAGACCCAGTTTCCCCAGTGCTGGTAAGACCCAGTTTCCCCAGTGCTGTGTAAGACCCAGTTTCCCCAGTGCTCGGTAAGACCCAGTTTCCCCAGTGCTCGGTAAGACCCAGTTTCCCCAGTGCTGTGTAAGACCCAGTTTCCCCAGTGCTCGGTAAGACCCAGTTTCCCAGTGCTGGGTTTAGAGACCCAGTTTCCCCATGTATCGTAAGAACCCAGTTTCCCCAGTGCTCGGTAAGACCCAGTTTCCCCAGTGCTCGGTAAGACCCAGTTTCCCCAGTGCTCGGTAAGACCCAGTTTCCCAGTGCTCGGTAAGACCCAGTTTCCCCAGTGCTCGGTAAGACCCAGTTTCCTCAGTGCTGTGTAAGACCCAGTTTCCCCAGTGCTGTGTAAGACCCAGTTTTCCCAGTGCTCGGTAAGACCCAGTTTCCCCAGTGCACGGTAAGACCCAGTTTCCCAGTGCTCGGTAAGACCCAGTTTCCCCGGTGCTCGGTAAGACCCAGTTTCCCCAGTGCTGTGTAAGACCCAGTTTCCTCAGTGCTGTAAGACCCAGTTTCCCCAGTGCTGTGTAAGACCCAGTTTCCCCAGTGCTGTGTAGGACCCAGTTTCCCCAGTGCTGTGTAAGACCCAGTTTTCCCAGTGCTGTGTAAGACCCAGTTTCCCCAGTGCTCGGTAAGACCCAGTTTCCCCAGTGCTCGGTAAGACCCAGTTTCCCCAGTGCTCGGTAAGACCCAGTTTCCCCAGTGCTCGGTAAGACCCAGTTTCCCAGTGCTCGGTAAGACCCAGTTTCCCCAGTGCTCGGTAAGACCCAGTTTCCCCAGTGCTCGGTAAGACCCAGTTTCCCAGTGCTCGGTAAGACCCAGTTTCCCCAGTGCTTGTGACCAGTTTCCCAGTGCTCGGTAAGACCCAGTTTCCCCAGTCCCCTGTAAGCCCCAGTTTCCCAGTGTCGGTAAGACCCTTTTCCCCCGGTGCTCGGTAAGACCCAGTTTCCCCAGGTGGGGTAAGACCATTTCCCGTGTCGGTAAACCCAGTTTCCCCGGTTTTGCTGGGAAAACCCCAGTTTCCCAGTGCCGGTAAGACCCAGTTTCCCAGGCTCGGAAAAGACCCATTTCCCCCGGTGCTGGGTAAGACCCAGTTTCCCCAGTGCTGTGTAAGACCCAGTTTCCTCATGCTATTAAGCCCAGTTTTCCCCCGTGCTGTGTAAGACCGTTTCCCCGTGCTGTGTGGACCCAGTTTCCCCAGTGCTGTGTAAGACCCATTTTTCCAGTGTGTGAAGCCCCATTTCCCCCCGTGCTCGGAAAACCCCCCTTTTCCCCCATCCGGTAAGCCCCATTTCCCCCCAGTGTCGGTAAGACCCATTTTCCCGGGGGCCGGTAAGACCAGTTTCCCCCAGTGCTGGGTAAGACCGTTTCCCCAGTGCTGGGAACCCCTTTTCCCCGGTGCCGGTAAACCCCAGTTTCCCCGTGCTGGGAAAACCCCTTTTTTCCCCAGTGCTGGGTAAGACCCAGTTTCCCCCAGGCGGAAACCCCATTTCCCAGTGCTGGGTAAGCCCCATTTCCCCAGTGCTCGGAAAACCCCCCATTTCCCCGGGTGGGTAAGCCCCATTTTCCCATGTGTGAAAGACCCATTTTCCTCAGTGCGTGTAAGACCCATTTCCAAGGCTGGAAAACCAATTTTTCCCGTGCTCGGAAGCCGTTTCCCAGTCCCCCGGGAAAGACCCATTTTCCCCCAGTGCTGGGTAAGCCCCAGTTTCCCAGTGTCGTAAGCCCCATTTTCCCCCGGTCCGGGAAAACCCCGGTTTCCCCAGGGTGTAAGCCCCATTTCCTCAGTGCTGTGAAAGCCCAGTTTCCCCAGTGTGTGAAAGCCCGTTTTCAGCCGGTAAGACCCATTTTCCCACCCCCGGTAAGCCCATTCCCCAGTGCCGGTAAACCTTTTCCCCGTTCGGAAAGACCCTTTTCCCCCGGGTGCCGGTAAGCCCCCATTTCCCAGTGTGTGTAAGACCCGTTTCCTAGTGCTGTGTAAGACCCATTTCCCCCAGTGCTGTGAAGACCATTTTCCCCATGTCGGAAAGACTCATTTCCCCAGTCCCCGGGGTAAGACCCAGTTTCCCAGTGCTCGTAAGCCCCCATTTTCCCCAGTGGGGGTAAGACCCATTTCCCAGTCTCGGGGAGCCCCAGTTTGCCAGTGCTGGGTTTAAGACCCATTTTCCCCCGTGCTGTGTAAACCATTTCCCCCAATGCTCGGTAGACCATTTTCCCCCATGTGGGAAAGCCCCTTTTCCCCCAGTTTTGTTAAGACCCAGTTTCCCATGTCGGTAAGACCCGTTTCCCAGTGCTGGGTAAGCCCCAGTTTCCCCGTGTCGGAAAAGACAGAGTTTCCCAGTGTCGGTAAGACCCAGTTTCACAGTGCTGGGTAAAACCCATTTTCCCCCGTGCTGGGAAGACCCATTTTCCCCCGTGTCGGAAACCCCCATTTTCCCCCCGTGTCGGTAAGCCCCCGCCCATCCGGGAAAAGCCCCGGTCCCCCAGTGTCGTAAGACCCAGTTTCCCAGTGCTGTGAAAAGCCCCTTTTCCCAGTGCTCTGTAAGCCCCTTTTTTCCCCAGTGCCCGGAAAAACCCCATTTT
This sequence comes from Cherax quadricarinatus, assembly GCF_026875155.1. Classification (NCBI taxonomy): domain Eukaryota; kingdom Metazoa; phylum Arthropoda; class Malacostraca; order Decapoda; family Parastacidae; genus Cherax; species Cherax quadricarinatus. The sequence goes on from NC_069450.1 coordinate 29,214,635, forward strand.
CCCCAGGCGTGAAAGACCCATTTTCCCCCAGGCTCGTAAGCCCCAATTTTCCCCAGGCTCGGAAAGACCCATTTCCCCCCAGTGCTCGGTAAGCCCCAGTTTCCCCAGGGTTTAAAGCCCCCAGTTTCCCCTGTCGTAAGCCCCCGTTTCCCCCAGGCTCGGTAAACCCCATTTTCCCCTTCTGGGTAACCCCCAGTTTCCCCAGTGCTGGGAAAAAGACCCATTTCCCCAGTGTCGGTAAGACACGTTTTCCAGTGCCGGAAAACCCCCATTTCCCCAGTGTCAGTAAGACCATTTCCCAGTGCTGGGTAAACCCATTTTCCTCATGCACGAAAAGCCATTTTTCCCAGTGCTGGGTAAGCCCCTTTTTTCCCAGTCCCGGGTAAGCCCCAGTTTCCCCATGCTGGGAAAGACCATTTTCCTCTCCGGGTAAGCCCCATTTTCCCCCCAGTGCTGGGGTAAACCTTTTCCCCATGTGGGTAAGCCCCAGTTTCCCTGCCGGTAAGACCCATTTCCCCCCAGTCCCGGTAAGACTTTTTCCCAGTGTCTTTTCCAGCCCCAGGTGGGTAAGCCCCATTTTCCCCAGTGCTCGGAAAGACCCATTTTTCCCGTCCCGGTAAGCCCCAGTTTTATGCCGGAAAACAAACAGGTAAATGCGTGGGGATAAAAATTCCCGGGATGCTGGAGACTCCTATATTTTTCCCCGGGCGGAATCAAAAATTCTGGACAAACGGCGGTGCAGGGGGATGATGGGGGTGGTGGGAGGGTGTGGTGATGGTGTGGTGATGGTGGGGGTGATGGTGGTGGGTGGGTGGGATGGGGGTTTGGTGATGGGGTGGTGATGGGGGTGATGGTGGGATGGTGATTGGGGTGGTGGTGTGATGGTGATGGGGGTGATGGTGGGGGGTTTTGGGGTGGTGGTGATGGGGTTGGGGTGGGATGGTGGTGATGGTGATTGTGGTGGTGGGGGTGGGATGATGGTGATGATGGTGAGGGGGTGGTTGGTGTAGGGGGTGGGGGTGAGGGTGGGGGTGATGGGGGTGGTGGGTGGTGATGGTGGTGAGGTGATTTGTGGGGGTGGATTGTTTGATGGTGGGGTGGTGAATTGGTGATGTGGTGGGGGTGATGGTGGGGTGATGGTGGTGAGGGGGTGTGGGGGGGGTGGGATGGGGGGGGGTGGGGGGTAGTGATGGTGGTGGTGATAGTGGTGGTGGTGATGTTGGTGGTGGTGATGGTGGTTGTGATGGTGGTGATGGTGGTGATGGTGGTGATGGTGGTGATGGTGGTGATGGAAGTGATGGTGGTGGTGATAGTGGTGGTGGTGATGGTGGTGGTGATGGTGGTGATGGTGTGATGGTGGTGATGGAAGTGATGGTGGTGGTGATGGTGGTGGTGGTGATGGTGGTGGTGATGGTGGTGATGGTGGTGATGGTGGTGGTGGTGGTGGTGGTGGTGATGGTGATGGTGGTGGTGATGGTGATGGTGGTGGTGGTGATGGTGGTGGTGGAGGTGATGGTGGTGATGGTGACGGTGGTGGTGGTGAAGAGAGAGAGAGAGAGAGAGAGAGAGAGGAGAGAGAGAGAGAGACGAGCAACACATAACACTCATGTGATCATGTGTATCTGGAACACATATGAGCATGTATCATGGTGTCATGTTTGGGGTCAGTGGTTGGCACTCTGCATGGCACACAGAAGCATACTAATGTAGGAACTACAGTCTGGCACTGACACAGAGCCATTGTTCAAAGCCTTGTCGCACTGCAGGGCTACTGTGGTGGTGGTGATGGTGGTGGTGGTGGTGGTGATGGTGGTGGTGGTGATGGTGGTGGTGGTGGTGGTGGTGGTGGTGGTGGTGGTGGTGGTGGTGGTGGTGGTGGTGGTGATGGTGACGGTGGTGGTGGTGGTGATGATGGTAGTGGTGGTGGTGGTGATGGTGGTGGTGGTGGTGGTGATGGTGGTGGTGGTGGTGATGGTGGTGGTGGTGGTGGTGGTGATGGTGGTGGTGGTGGTGGTGGTGGTGATGGTGTTGGTGGTGGTGGTGATGGTGATGGTGTTGGTGGTGGTGATGGTGATGGTGGTGGTGGTGGTGATGATGGTAGTGGTGGTGGTGGTGATGGTGGTGGTGGTGATGGTGATGGTGTTGATGGTGGTGGTGGTGGTGATGATGGTGTAGTAGTGGTGGTGGTGATGGTGTGGTAGTGCTGGCGTCAGTGGAGGAGATAATAATTATAATAATAATAATAATAACAACAACAACAATAATAATAGAATAAAACAATTATTATAATCATGGGGGAGCGCTAAACCCGTAGGATTACACAGCGCCTGTGGGGGGGGGGAGGGGGTGGAAGGTAATCAGGCTCAATTCAGGGAACCAGAGCACGGACCCAATTCCCTAAATCAACAGCCCCTCACCAGGATCAAGGAACCTCCCCTGACGGGAGAAGCAAACAAGAAACTAGTACCCTAACGAGGTTGTTTGCTAATATACGGCTTTTAGCCGCAACAAACAATAATATCCTCATAACTAGTACCCTAACGAGGTTGTTTGCTAATATACGGCTTTTAGCCGCAACAAACAATAATATCTTCATAACTAGTACCCTAACGAGGTTGTTTGCTAATATACGGCTTTTAGCCGCAACAAACAATAATATCTTCATAACTAGTACCCTAACGAGGTTGTTTGCTAATATACGGCTTTTAGCCGCAACAAACAATAATATCCTTATTTCTGGTCATCAATTCTAAATATTTACCTCGCTATTAACCCAATTTTTTTTTTAATAAATTCCTGGAATTATTTTCCTGGAAATTGTGTTATGGATTGTCGAGATTTTTGTAAATAATCGTATTTTCTCTCTCTCCTTATTTGCTCTGTAAATTGTGTAAATACGGAGTCATATCTTAACGACCTGTGAGTCGGTTTGATTTGTGTTTACATGTGACCTGACTCTCCTCTCTCTCTGCACCTGATCTGACCTGCTGAGCCTTGTCTGGGGGGTGAGGTGGGGCTTGTGCTCGTTTCTGTCCCCCGGCGAAGACGAGAGCGAAACATCGGCCATATAAAAATGTTCGCTATGTCCACGTGTGTCTCTCCGAGGCACTGCCTGGCACTCTCGTTTCAGGTCCTGCCTGGCCACGTCCAGAACGAGGCTCTGTACTTCCCACAACGCTGCTTGGTACTTCCCAAGGCAGTACCTAACACTTTTTCAAGACTCTGACTGGCACTTTTCCAAGGCACTTCTTGCGACTTTTCCAAATAAGTAAAATGAGTGAATAACAAAGAAAAAACAGGATAACAAATAAAAAAAAGGCATAAAAGAAATAATTAGTAAATAGACACAAATACACATTAGCAAATTCACGCAAATAGACATTTCAGAATAGACACATCTGTGGCACGGCATAGTTGGCACTCTACTGGCCCCCGATATTGTTGGCTCTCTATCTCTCACCTTCCATTACCTGAAACTTTCTCTCTCTCTCTCTCTCTCTCTCTCTCTCTCTCTCTCTCTCTCTCTCTCTCTTACATCTGTTCTAATGGAACGTTACTGTTGCTTATGTTCTGTTAATTTATTCTATTATGTTTGTGCTCTGTTATGCTACTTCTATTGTATCTCGAATTATATATGTTTATATATGTTACACTACGTGTTACACTATATCTGTTCTATTATATGTGTCAGTTTAAATCTTTTCTCTGACATGTATGAGTGTCATGGCAGTATTTACCTTCAAGCTCTGTTAAAAGAACTTAAAATACAGAAGATGGAACCGCGAACACACGAAAGAAGAGTTCCAGTATTAAGCAAGAATATAGCCTCTTCACAACAGCTGCGCCTCTTGTTCCTCTTGTTCTTCTTGTTCTTCTTCATTCTTGCTAATGGTGTTTCAAGGACGAGGTTATTAGCACTACGGAAGAAGCCTCAGATGACTCACGAAATCGTATTGACACGCGGGTTCTATCCCCGCCCGTGGTATCTGGAGTTTATCTGGAGAGAGTTCCGGGGGTCAACGCCCCCGCGGCCCGGTCTGTGACCAGGCCTCCTCAGGTCAGTGTCCCAGGATGCGACCCACACCAGTCGACTAACACCCAGGTACCCATTTTACTGATGGGGAACATAGACAACAGGTGGAAAGAAACACGTCCAATGTTTCTACTCTGGCTGGGAATCGAACCCAGGCCCTCACCGTGTGAAGCCAGAGCGTTAACCACCAGGCCACCAGAATCCTCAGATGATTTACCTAAATACTAGCCAGTGTTTAATTAACAATGAGAGAACATCAGCAATATTTCTGTTGATATTCTCCAGATGACAGTCATCCAGGTTTTCAACCACACGAAGTCAAATCTTCAACATTTCTTATTTTTAATTAAAATTAAACCTCTTGTAGGTGATTATAAATAATCATATAAATTATGGTAATTATAAGGTGTGGAATAACACAACATTGGTCCTAGGATGTGTCGTACTGGAATGAGCAATTGGTATATTCCCCTCAAGGAAGGCTCCTTGACGCTGGTGAGGGGCTCTTGATTCAGGGAATTGGATACAATTCCCTGAATCAAGAGCCCCTCACCAGCGTCAAGGAGCCTTCCTTGAGGGGAATATACCAATTGCTCATTCCAGTGCTCCAGTTTCCAGAATTAAGCCTGAATACCTTCCACATCCCCCCACAGGTGCTGTATAATCCTACGGGTTTAGCGCTTCCCCCTTGATTATAATAATAATAATAATTGGTATATTGGTAAAGGATTTGTGTCATTGTATATACAATTATACGAGAAGCTGGTATGAGCTGTCATTACTGTGTCTACAAATGGATGTGAAATAGTTTGGTGGGTAGGGAACGTATGTATGGTTAAGGAGGGACCTTCCTACACCTGCCTATGCTACACTGTATAGGGAGGTGTTAGCACTTCCTTCACTAGCTCCTGTCTAGCAAGAAGCATACCAGAAATAAAGGTTTACCAGTAACCTTCCTTGTAAATCGCATCTTACATGTTAGCCCACACACACACACACACACACACACATGTCCTATGAAGAAAGATTAAGGGAAATCGGCCTGACGACACTGGAGGACAGGAGGGTCAGGGGAGACATGATAACGACATATAAAATACTGCGTGGAATAGACAAGGTGGACAAAGACAGGATGTTCCAGGGAGGGGACACAGAAACAAGAGGCCACAATTGGAAGTTGAAGACACAAATGAGTCAGAGAGATATTAGGAAGTATTTCTTCAGTCATAGAGTTGTAAGGCAGTGGAATAGCCTAGAAAATGACGTAGTGGAGGCAGGAACCATACACAGTTTTAAGACGAGGTTTGATAAAGCTCATGGAGCGGGGAGAGAGAGGGCCTAGTAGCAACCGGTGAAGAGGCGGGGGCCAGGAGCTAGGACTCGACCCCTGCAACCACAAATAGGTGAGTTCATACCTTGAGCACCCTCTATATTATTGAAAAACAATGACCGAACTGTTGACTTACACGATGTAAAGAAACACTGCCTCACAGACGCCAGCTTGACTGAATGACACACAGTGGACCTGTCCAGAGCATCGTCACAGATCGTCACAGTTAAACCAGCCAATAACAAGCATAGAAAATTATAACCTCATAAAACGTCATAATGTGCTAGCCAATCAGTGGCACAAGTCTGTATAAACATAACTTCCTTTCTAACATAAACACTGATAATATCATAGTCATAAATGTTTATATAAGAAGTATATTTCCCTGCCTGAAATATCCCAGCTCCGAAATTTCGAAGTTAGGGGTTAAAAATGACTGTACAAACATACAGCATTAACTAGATGGATAATTATAATACTAGGTATGCTTAAAGTCTAATATAACACTGTTGTTCTATTATATATGCTGCTATATCCTGTTATATATGCTTTCTAATATATGATTTCTTTTTTTATCCTTTTTCCTGTTATATATATGCCCTATTGTATATATTCTATAATATATGTTTTCTATTAAACGTGTTTTACTATATTTGTACTCTTATATTAAACGTTTTGGGAAACTTAGATTAAAATTTGTCTTATGCATTTCATTTTGTTTCAGTTTGTTTCAACTCTCACCTTCCTGAGAACTCTGTGTGTCTGTAGATCAGAGAACATACTTGACTAAACCAGAAAAAAATATATATTTGCTTTAACTCTAAGGGTCTTAAGAATATTACATTACCTGGAGGGTACCTGGAGGGTGTTCCGGGGGTCAACGCCCCCGCGGCTCGGTCCACGACCCAGGGTATTCGTTAGGTTGGCTAATTAGTCTTCGAGTCTATGTAGACTGCACGAGGGTCATTAAATAAGGCTGTATGTCACCTGTTCACCACCAGTCAAGAATAGTCTAATCCCTAAAACGAGGATTAAAGTATATATGCAGAAAGTATATATATATAGAAAGTATGTATACAGAAAGTATATATACAGAACGTATATACACAGAAAGACACACACCTTTCGGTAAATACAAACTTGTGTACTCATTATTTTAGTACACTTTAGAAGATAAAAATTAACATATCAAGATTATCTTGGTACTATAGGTAATATTTACAACTTACTGTTATTCAGAACCATTTTGCAAGAGTTGTGTTGAAGAATCTCTGGCTGTTGCAGAAACTTAATAAGTGCCAAGAGAATGTTAAAGTTGGCATCTTTAAGAGCAGTGCATAATATATATATATATATATATATATATATATATATATATATATATATATATATATATATATATATATATATATATATATATATATATATATATATATATAATATAATATATATATATAATATATATATATATATATATATATATATATATATATATATATATATATATGTTTTGTGGTGTGTGTGTGTGTGTGTGTGTGTGTGTGTGTGTGGATTTGTGTGTGGTGTGTGTACTCACCTAGATGTGGTTGCAGAGGTCGAGTTACAGTTCTTGGCCCATGAGTGTGTGTGTGAAAGATACATTCCCTGGTTACAGGAAACTAAGATTTTTCCTGTCTCAGCTCAGCGCAGTTTGCCCCACTGACTACGGGACATAATGACTTAGGCTCGAGCCTCCCGCTGGACCAAATCACCTTAGCTCAGACTAGAAGATCAATTCACTGCTCTCAGTGACGGAGGTGAATGCATTACCTCATCGAGAATGGCGAAGATTCTCGATTATCATAAGAAACTGGTGAATATAAAAGTCTCCTCAGTTTACTGCCAATGTTTGTCTCCTCACCAACTTTTCCTATCTGGGAACCATGGACGATTTAGTGACAAAATGCTACGCCCTTGATAGCTGCTGAAAAGGAAACTGATCTACCAGCAGAGAAGTACAGCCCTTCACCACCAAGGCAACCTTATCCAGCAGAGAATGTCATATTGTGTCCTCCGGTGAGCAAATATCTAGGCAGCCTCGACACTTTCCTGCTCCATGCAGAGCCGAGCATGGCGGCAGCGAGAGCTTCAAACAACGCAGTGTACTTCACTGATGGTCTGGTAAACTCGGTCGCCAAGCCGACACAACTGAAGTTCGTACGACTGAACGAACACTGAATGAAAGCTCCGTGACCGCTGGTCAATATTGGGAGCTGAAGCGGTGACTATTCCGCAAACACTAACACATGCATTAACAACAACACCGGTAACACTCGTTGTTCTTTACAGCCGCTAAATATCTGCTCTTCCACTCTCCGACACACTCGACCACACCACCGCATAAAGCTCACTCAGACAATCTTGAGCACCTTATTGCTACATGATGTACAAAATAGTAGAACCAAGCGTTGTTTACATGCATAAAAAGTTGACGAATCAGCCACAGGGAACGAGCAAATACCCGTCCACATACTAACCAGCCTACGATGGACTTAACAAATTAAAAAAAATGAAGCCCCAGGGAAGTTTAGACAACATGGTACAGTGAATAGTTTTAAGATTGAGTTGCCATGGGTTTAAATCCCACTCCCTATAGTAAGTGACATGGAACAGTTTCTTTGAGCCAACCTGCCTTGACGGCAGGTTGAGCTGACTCAACCCCTGCCATGTTGGTTGACCACGCAACAACCCACAACCGGTCATTGACAGCTATAACATCAAGAAAATACTCGAGAGTGCTAAGGAAGCACAAAGCCAACACTGTCACCATACTGCCAAACAATAATACACTACCTGACAGACCGCCAGGCGACGACGCCACTGCTAAGAACGTCAACTTCTACTTACTCCACCACTGCATCACCAACATACCATTAATGATATTTAGTATCGAAAAGTTGAGGAAGAAGAGACATATATATATATATATATATATATTATATATATATATATATATATATATATATATATATAATATATATATATATATATATATAATATATATTTATATATATTCACGATAACCATAGCGCTTCAAGAAAAAAATTTGATCAGAGGGGAAAAATAGGAAGGGGGGAGGGTGTTGAGTAAAGTTTGGGGGAGAGGAATGGAAAGAGGGAAGGTGAGGGGAAAAAATAGTTGCTATGGGCGGCTATCTAATTAAGGCACTTGTTATCGTTCTAATTATGAGGGGAAGACTAGCTTGTAACGAGGAGAGGGAGGGGAAAAATAATGGGATAATTTGTTGGAACAGGCATGTGTTGATGATGGAGGGAGAGAGAGAGAGAAAGAGAGAGAGAGAGAGAGAGAGAGAGAGAGAGAGAGAGAGAGAGAGAGAGAGAGAGAGAGAGAGAGAGAGAGAGAGAGAGAGAGAGAGAGAGAGAGATACAGACAGACAGACAGAGAGACAGACAGAGACAGAGACAGAGACAGAGACAGAGACAGAGAAATATCTTATTACTTATAGCCTACGATACCGTCAAGCTATGAAAACATATTTGCTTCACTCGGGTATCTTAATTTCCCATAAAGATACCCACTGATAAAAAATACCCACTGATTAAAAGATACCCACTGATAAAAGATTCCCACTGATAAAAAATACCCACTGATTAAAAGATACCCACTGATAAAAGATACCCACTGATAAAAAAACATCCACTGATAAAAAGATACCCACTGATAAAAAGATATCCACTGATAAAAATATACCCTCTGATAAAAAGATATCCACTGATAAAAAGATACCCACTGATAAAAAGATACCCACTGATAAAAAGATACCGACTGATAAAAAGATACCCACTGATAAAAAGATACCCACTGATACAAAGATACAGACTGATAAAAAGATACCCACTGATAAAAAGATACCCACTGATAAAAAGATACTCACTGATAAAAAGATACCCACTGATAAAAAGATACCCACTGATAAAAAGATACCCACTGATAAAAAGATACTCACTGATAAAAAGATACCCACTGATAAAAAGATACCCACTGATAAAAAGATACCCACTGATAAAAAGATACCCACTGATAAAAAGATACCCACTGATAAAAAGATACCCACTGATAAAAAGATACCCACAGATAAAAAGATATTCACTGATAAAAAGACACCCACTGATAAAAAGATACCCACTGATAAAACGATACCCACTGGTAAAAAGATACCCACTGATAAAAAGATACCCACTGATAAAAAGATACCCACTGATAAAAAGATACCCACAGATAAAAAGATACCCACTGATGGAAAGACACCCACTGATAAAAAGATACCAATGATAAAAGATACCCACTGATAAAAAGATACCCACTGATAAAAAGATACCCACTGATAAAAAGATACCGACTGATAAAAAGATACCCACTGATAAAAAGATACCCACTGATAAAAAGATACTCACTGATAAAAAGATACCCACTGATAAAAAGATACCGACTGATAAAAAGGTACCCACTGATAAAAAGATACCCACTGATAAAAAGATACCCACCGATAAAAAGATACCCACTGATAAAAAGATGCCCACTGATAAAAAGATACCCTCTGATAAAAAGATACCCACTGATAAAAAGATACCCACTGACAAAAAGATACCCACTGATAAAAAGATAACCACTGATAAAAAGATACCCACTGATAAAAAGATGCCACTGATAAAAATATACCCACTGATAAAAATATACCCACTGACAAAAAGATACCCACTGATAAAAAGATACCCACTGATAAAGAGATACCCACTGACAAAAAGATACCCACTGATAAAAAGATACCCACTGATAAAGAGATACCCACTGACAAAAAGATACCCACTGATAAAAAGATACCCACTGACAAAAAGATACCCACTGATAAAAAGATACCCACTGACAAAAAGATACCCACTGATAAAAAGATACCCACTGATAAAAAGATACCCACTGACAAAAAGATACCCACTGACAAAAAGATACCCACTGATAAAAAGATACCCAGGTGTTGCAGTCGGAGTTGTATTCATCGAGAAGAAAAACAAAACGGCCAGCAAATAATTATTTTTAACTACGTTTCGAGAGTGTAGTGAGGGAAACGTCGTCACTCTTGTGAGAAACTGTGAGTAAGTTTGTGTGATCTTGAAGGAAGTTAATTATAGGTTACTATTAATAGTTTAATGGAACTATAACTATTGTTGTTGTTGTTGTTGTTGTTGTTGTTGTTGTTGTTGTTGTTGTTGTTGTTGTTGTTGTTGTTGTTGTTGTTGTTGTTGTTGTTGTTGTTGTTGTTATTGTTGTTACCCCTTCTTCTTCTTCTTCTTCTTCTTCTTCTTCTTCTTCTTCTTCTTCTTCTTCTTCTCTTCTTCTTCTTCTTCTTCTTCTTCTTCTTCTTCTTCTTCTTCTTATTATTATTATTACTGAGAGTATTAGAGGTACTAATAGTAGTAGTAGCAGCAGTAGGAGTTTTAGTAGTAATAATTGCAGTAGTAGTAGTGCTAGTTCTATTAGTAGTAGTAGTTGTAGTAGCAGTAGTACTACTATTACTACTAGTAGTAGTAGTAGTAGTAGTACTGCTGCTAGTAATAGTAGTAGTAGTAGTAATTATAATAAGCCTTGCTGAAACAGCATAACAGAGTAAGTCTCTCATTGTGTTCTTGTGTTATCGTTATCTTGTGTTATCATTGTGTTCTTGTGTTATCGTTATCTTGTGTTATTATTGTGTTCTTGTGTTATCGTTATCTTGTGTTATCATTGTGTTCTTGTGTTATCGTTATCTTGTGTTATCATTGTGTTCTTGTGTTATCGTTATCTTGTGTTATTATTGTGTTCTTGTGTTATCGTTATCTTGTGTTATCATTGTGTTCTTGTGTTATCGTTATCTTGTGTTATCATTGTGTTCTTGTGTTATCGTTATCTTGTGTTATTATTGTGTTCTTGTGTTATCGTTATCTTGTGTTATCATTGTGTTCTTGTGTTATCGTTATCTTGTGTTATCATTGTGTTCTTGTGTTATCGTTATCTTGTGTTATCATTGTGTTCTTGTGTTATCGTTATCTTGTGTTATTATTGTGTTCTTGTGTTATCGTTATCTTGTGTTATCATTGTGTTCTTGTGTTATCGTTATCTTGTGTTATCATTGTGTTCTTGTCTTATCGTTATCTTGTGTTATCATTGTGTTCTCGTGTTATCGTGGCTCTGACACTCACACACAAACACATAAACACACACACACACATACACACACAAGCCCAGGAGCTATGACTCGACCCCTGCAACCACAATGAGGTGAGTACACACTCATGTGTCACCCTGTGTCGCCCTGGCTATGAGACACATACCGAGAGATACCTGCGTAGCGAATACATTACACCTCATATATGCAACCACAATCCTGTGAGGTGCAGGAGGGGAAAGCAGGAGGAATTAAGCAGACCTTTGCGAAACGTGCAATATGCAACACAACCCAGATGCAATATTAACCTAATTACACCTAATTAACCTAATTACAATAATTATATTAGTCAACAGAGCCTTCCATCACTGGGTTATTAATTCCCCTGAAATAGATGGTGTCTTTGTGCGTGTTGCAAGGGGGGGGGGAAGGGCTCTTGATTCAAGGAGCTGGAGCTCCACTTGCGTTTCATGAGTCAAGCCGGTTTACCTTTCGTGTCCTTACAGGTTTAGCGATTCTCTATGTGATCAGATTTATTGGCGAACATTCCAGCCTTACCCACCATGTTCCCTGAATGAGTACAAGTGGGTGAGTACAAATGGGTGAGTACAGGTGGGTGAGTACAAGTGGGTGAGTACAAGTGGGTGAGTACAAGTGGGTGAGTACAAGTGGGTGAGGACAAGTGGGTAAGTACAAGTGGGGGAGTACAAGTGGATGAGTACAAGTGGGTGAGTACAAGTGGGTGAGTACAAGTTGGAGAGTACAAGTGGGTGAGCACAATTAGGTGAGTAACTAGGTGAGTACAACTGAATACAACTAGATGAGTGGCTAGGTGAGTACAACTAGACGAGTACAACTTCATGAGTACAACCAAGAGAGTACAACTATTGTAAACCAGAACTAGAGTTTGCTTTTAAACTTGACCTATGAGAGAGAGAGAGAGAGAGAGAGAGAGAGAGAGAGAGAGAGAGAGAGAGAGAGAGAGAGAGAGAGAGAGAGAGAGAGAGAGAGAGAGAGAGAGAGAGAGAGAGAGAGAGAGAGAGAGAGAGAGAGAGAGAGAGAGAGAGAGAGAGAGAGAGAGAGAGAGAGATCATATATACCCAGGATGATTTGAGTATGGAACACATTCGTACAGCATCATGATGTCAACGAGATAAAGTCAGTTGATCAGATGAAAATGCTGGCCCATAGATGGCTCCAACTTCATCCTGTTCCCTAATTGTATGTCTCATAACAATAAAAATGCTTTCAAATGAGCTGATGTAGGTAACAGCTCTTAGCTGTTACCTACCTTAACCTGTAAATAGCTTGTCAATAAAGCTAGAGATCCTTAACCTAACCTTGTTAAACCCTGTGTAAAGAGAGAGAGAGAGAGAGAGAGAGAGAGAGAGAGAGAGAGAGAGAGAGAGAGAGAGAGAGAGAATAAATTTAATAACATCACACATCAATGCTGTCGACAGTATCAGAGAACTGGCTCACAGATTACGTGGCCCTATATTACGAGGACCAACTGGTCTCTGCGTCGCCTATATTACAAAACCTACGTTGATCTACGTACGTCTATATTGCTATATTATGAAGGGAAAGCCTGTCTATTTGAAGATGCTATATTAAGAAAACCAGCCAGTTATTCTCTCTCTCTTCTCTCTTCTTTATTTCCCCCCTCCCCCTCATTTTATCTCTCTCTCTCTTTTTCACGGGGTTGTACAAGGTTAGGTTAAGGTTTCTAACTTTATTTACAAGCTAAGAGTTGTTACCTACATCAGCTCTCATCTCTCTCTCTCTCTCTCTCTCTCTCTCTCTCTCTCTCTCTCTCTCTCTTTCCTCGTTCTCTCCTCTTCCTCCACTTTCCTTGCTCTTCCCGTATAACAAATCTTTGTCAAATGCTTCTTATCCGAAAATATATTATTATTACTATAATAATAATAATAATAATAATAATAATAATAATAATAATAATAATAATAATAATAATAATATAATAATAATAATAATAATAATAATAATATTATTATTATTATTATTATTATTATTATTATTATTCGTTTATTTATTTATTATTAGTAAAATGATTAGTTCAGTTGTTCTTATATTTTAAATAAATCGTGTCAGCCAGATCACTGTCTTGACACTTGTAAAAAATTGAATTCTAAGTCATCTGTTTGTAAGTGCGGATGTGTTACTTTTGGTGTTTGTAAGTATGTATGTGTGTAAGTGTGGATGTGTTACTTTTGGTGTTTGTAAGTATGTATGTGTGTAAGTGTGGATGTGTGTAAGTGTTGATGTAAGTGTTGATGTGTGTAAGTGTGGATGTGTGTAAGTGTGGATGTGTGTAAGTGTTGATGTAAGTGTTGATGTGTGTAAGTGTGGATGTGTGTAAGTGTGGATGTGTGTAAGTGTGGATGTGTGTAAGTGTGGATGTGTGTAAGTGTGGATGTGTGTAAGTGTTGATGTAAGTGTTGATGTGTGTAAGTGTGGATGTGTGTAAGTGTGGATGTGTGTAAGTGTGGTTGTGTGTAAGTGATGGATGTGTGTAAGTGTGGATGTGTGTAAGTGTGATGTAGTGTTGAAGTGTGGTAGTGTTGAGTAAGTTGTTGATGTGTGTAAGTGTGATGTGCGTAAGTATGGATGTGTGTAGTGTGGAGTGTGTAAGTGGTGGATGTGTGTAAGTGGGGCATGTGTGTAAGTGTGGTGTGTGTAAGTGTGGATGCGTGTAAGTGTGGTGTGTGTAAGTGTGGATGTGTGTAAGTGGATGTGTAGTGATTTGATGATAAGTATGATGAGTGTAGTTGGATGTGTGTAAGTGTGGTTATTGTGTGTGTGTAAGTGTGGTTGTGTGTAAGTGTGGTTGTGTGTAATTGTGGATGTGTGTAACTCGTGGTGTTTGTAAGTTAGGCAACTTCATTTGTGACGGAGGATCGAGCCTCCATCGCACGCAGTCGCTGACCCAACCACACGCGGGTTTAGCGCCGCTCAGGTAACAGGTCAGTCTTCTGAGAAAAGCCACTCTGGCTTAGGAACCTGGCTTCGTGTCGATTCATTGATCACTTCCCTTACCTATTATTCATGGTGGTCCAGGGAGGGAAGGTTTTCTTATGTGATCCTTGCTTCATTATACATTATGTGATCCTCGCTTCATTATACATTATGTGATCCTTGCTTCATTATACATTATATGATCCTTGCTTCATTATACATTATGTGATCCTTGCTTCATTATACATTATGTGATCCTTGCTTCATCATACATTATGTGATCCTTGCTTCACTATACATTATGTGATCCTTGCTTCATTATACATTATGTGATCCTTGCTTCATCATACATTATGTGATCCTTGCCTCATCATACATTATGTGATCCTTGCTTCATTATACATTATGTGATCCTCGCTTCATTATACATTATGTGATCCTTGCTTCATTATACATTATGTGATCCTCGCTTCATTATACATTATGTGATCCTTGCCTCATCATACATTATGTGATCCTTGCTTCATTATACATTATGTGATCCTCGCTTCATTATACATTATGTGATCCTTGCTTCATCATACATTATGTGATCCTTGCCTCATCATACATTATGTGATCCTTGCTTCATTATACATTATGTGATCCTCGCTTCATTATACATTATGTGATCCTTGCTTCATTATACATTATGTGATCCTCGCTTCATTATACATTATGTGATCCTTGCCTCATCATACATTATGTGATCCTTGCTCATTATACATTATGTGATCCTCGCTTCATTATACATTATGTGATCCTTGCTTCATCATACATTATGTGATCCTTGCCTCATCATACATTATGTGATCCTTGCTTCATTATACATTATGTGATCCTCGCTTCATTATACATTATGTGATCCTTGCTTCATTATACATTATGTGATCCTCGCTTCATTATACATTATGTGATCCTTGCCTCATCATACATTATGTGATCCTTGCTTCATTATACATTATGTGATCCTCGCTTCATTATACATTATGTGATCCTTGCTTCATTATACATTATGTGATCCTTGCCTCATCATACATTATGT
The DNA here is from genome assembly GCF_026875155.1 of Cherax quadricarinatus. Taxonomy (NCBI): domain Eukaryota; kingdom Metazoa; phylum Arthropoda; class Malacostraca; order Decapoda; family Parastacidae; genus Cherax; species Cherax quadricarinatus. The sequence goes on from NC_069450.1 coordinate 29,230,257, forward strand.
GATCCTTGCTTCATTATACATTATGTGATCCTTGCTTCATTATACATTATGTGATCCTCGCTTCATTATACATTATGTGATCCTTGCTTCATTATACATTATGTGATCCTTGCTTCATTATACATTATGTGATCCAATTCATCTTTGTTTTCATTGTACATTACGTCATTTAGTGCACCTTAGTTTCACTGTGCATCCTGTTGTACACTACCTGTACTCTAACTGTACACTACCTGTACACTAACTGTACACTACCTGTACTCTAACTGTACACTACCTGTACACTAACTGTACACTACCTGTACACTAACTGTACACTACCTGTACATTAACTGTACACTACCTGTACACTAACTGTACACTACCTGTACTCTAACTGTACACTACCTGTACACTAACTGTACACTACCTGTACACTAACTGTACACTACCTGTACACTAACTGTACACTACCTGTACTCTAACTGTACACTACCTGTACACTAACTGTACACTACCTGTACTCTAACTGTACACTAACTGTACACTACCTGTACACTAACTGTACACTACCTGTACACTAACTGTACACTACCTGTACACTAACTGTACACTACCTGTACTCTAACTGTACACTACCTGTACACTAACTGTACACTACCTGTACACTAACTGTACACTACCTGTACATTAACTGTACACTACCTGTACACTAACTGTACACTACCTGTACTCTAACTGTACACTACCTGTACACTAACTGTACACTACCTGTACACTAACTGTACACTACCTGTACACTAACTGTACACTACCTGTACTCTAACTGTACACTACCTGTACACTAACTGTACACTACCTGTACTCTAACTGTACACTAACTGTACACTACCTGTACACTAACTGTACACTACCTGTACACTGACTGTACACTACCTGTACACTAACTGTACACTACCTGTACTCTAACTGTACACTACCTGTACACTAACTGTACACTACCTGTACACTAACTGTACACTACCTGTACACTAACTGTACACTACCTGTACTCTAACTGTACACTACCTGTACACTAACTGTACACTACCTGTACACTAACTGTACACTACCTGTACACTAACTGTACACTACCTGTACACTAACTGTACACTAACTGTACACTAACTGTACACTACCTGTACACTAACTGTACACTAACTGTACACTAACTGTACACTACCTGTACACTACCTGTACACTAACTGTACACTACCTGTACACTACCTGTACACTAATGTTAGTGTTC
>NC_069450.1:29234023-29239023 GCF_026875155.1 Cherax quadricarinatus
CACACACACACACACACACACACACACTCACACACACACAACACACACACACACACACTCACACACACACACACACACACACACACACACACACACACACACACACACACACACACACACACACACACACACACACACACACACACACACACACACACTGGCTTGGGATGCTACTGGGGCAATGTTTCGCCACTGTAGAGCTCTATCATGATTGCCTCCGTGTAGAGCTTTGTCAAGTCATGTTTGGCTCTATGTAAAGTTTTGTTAAGTAATTATTTGGCTCTATTTAGAGCCTTACGAATTCATCTTTGCTTCTGTGTAGAGCTTTATCAACTCTTAATTTTGATGAACACATGACACAGCTCTACACAGAGCGAGACGTCAAGTCATGACTTTAAGGAGCTCTACACGGAGAGAAACATCAAATCATAACCCAGTCAATCTCTACACAGAGAGATAGATGTCACGACTCTACAAAGCTCTAACACATGGGAGAAACGTTCTCACAAACTTGTTCTTTCTCCATTAAAAGCACATTTGTTATAGTCACGAGGAAGCTCTAAATCAGAAAGGGCCACACAGCCCCTGATGGAACCGGAGATAATAAGGTTTGAGCCGAGGAAAGGGTTGATGGCTTCAATTTCTTGGATCTAGAGCCCTTTAACTAGCTCTTGAGCCTTCAAGGTTAATGCAGAGGGAGGAGATAAAGGAGGAAGAGTGAAATAAAGAGATAGGGTAATATGAGGAAGGGAGGGAGAGAAATGGATAGGGAGAATAAACGGGAAAGAGAGAGAGATAGATAGAGAAAGAGAAGAGGAGAGGAGAGAGAGAGAGAGAGAGAGAGAGAGAGAGAGGAGAGAGAGAGAGAGAGAGGAGAGAGAGAGAGGGGAGAGAGAGAGAGAGAGAAACACGGGCAGAGGAAGACTCAATGTTTGTTAAGTCACAAAGACACTCATTTTTATCTTTGTTTTTATTTACCATTCTAACTTAAGAAATGTAATACTTTCATAGATTATAACTAATTATGATGATACTACTACTACTACTACTTCTACTATAACTACTACTACTACTACTACTACTACTACTACTTCTACTACTACTACTACTACTTCTACTATAACTACTACTACTACTACTACTACTACTACTACTACTACTACTACTACTTCTACTATAACTACTACTACTACTACTACTACTACTACTACTACTATAACTACTACTACTACTACTACTATAACTACTACTACTACTACTACTACTACTAACTACTACTAACACTACTACTACTACTAATATAAACTACTTACTACTACTACTTTCTGCTACTACTATAACTACTACTACTATAACTATACTACTACTACTACTTAACTACTACTATATACTACTACTACTACTACTACTACTACTACTACTACTTTAATAACTACTACTACTACTTTCTAATATAACTACTACTACTACTACTACTACTACTACTAATAACTACTACTACATACTACTACTAACTAACTACTACTTTCTACTACTATACTAATATAACTACTACTACTACTACTACTACTATATACTACTACTACTATAACTACTACTACTACTACTATAAACTACTACTACTACTACTATAACTACTAGCTACTACTACTACTACTATATCACTACTACTACTACTACTATAACTACTACTGCACTAACTTACTACTATAACTACTACTACTACTATAACTACTTACTACTAACTACTACTACTACTACTACTACTATAACTAATATTACTATAACTACTACTACTACTATAACTACTACTACTACTACTGTAAACTACTACTACTATAACATACTAATACTATAACTACTACTACTACTACTATAACTACTACTACTACTACTATAACTACTACTACTATAACTACTACTACTATTACTATAACTACTACTACTACTATAACTACTACTACTACTACTACTACTACTACTATAACTACTACTACTATAACTACTACTACTACTACTATAACTACTACTACTACTACTACAACTACTACTACTACTACTATAACTACTACTATTACTACTACTACTACTATAACTACTACTACTACTACTACTACTACTACTACTACTACTAACTACTACTACTACTACTATAACTACTATACTACTACTATAACTACTACTACTAGTACTACTATAACTACTACTACTGCTACTATAACTACTACTACTATAACTACTACTACTACTATAACTGCTACTACTACTACTATAACTACTACTACTGCTACTACTACTATAACTACTACTACTACTACTACTACTACTATAACTACTATTACTACTACTACTATAACTACTACTACTACTACTACTATAACTACTACTACCATTACTATTACTACTACTACTACTATAACTACTACTACAACTACTACTACTACTATAACTACTACTACTGCTACTATACTACTACTACTGTAACTACTACTACTACTATAACTGCTACTACTACTACTATAACTACTACTACTACTACTACTATAACTACTACTACTACTACTACTACTACTACTATAACTACTACTACTACTATAACTACTACTACTACTACTACTAATATAACTACTACTACTACTACTATAACTACTACTACTACTACTACTACTACTACTAACAATAACAACAACAACAATAATGATAATAATAATAATAATAATAATAATAATAATAATAATAATAATAATAATAATAATAATGTAGAAGTCGTATGATTATACAATATATGCCTAAGAGACGAGGATATATCCACCGTGAGGTATATGGCTTTCAGTATATATACCGAGAGTTTAATTTAACCACTGTTTTAATAATATAAGTATTCTTGATTGGTGGTGAAGAGGTGTCAAGCTGCCTTAGTGACCCTCGTGGAGTTGACTACCTTCAACACAACATACACTTAATTAATTCGCATTTTATATACTTAAACAATATGGACACAATATAGGCAGAAGACAGTGTGTTTACTGGAGGAGTTGTTGTGATGGTGTTGCCTCTTGTTCTGTGAAAGTGTCGAGTATTACTGAAGGTTTCTGGTCACTGCCTCGTACACTGCGAGGCTGACTGTTGTTAACTAGACTTTGTATTTACACAGACACCCACACGAACAGACAGATAGACAGATAGATAGACGGACAGACAGTTGGACAGATAGACAGACAGACCACACAAACACACACACATACACATACACACACAACACACACACACACATTACACACACACACACACACACACACACACACACACACATACACACACACACACACACACACACACACACACAAACACACAGTGCGGAACAGGATCCTCCAAGAGAAACCACGATTGAAATACTCGGAAGAGTACAAGAGGGTGTTCCTAGACAGAGACAGAACAAAATCAGAACGACAGCAGCTGAGGGAGAGGACAAAAAAGCGAAAGGAGCTAGGAAAAGAGACAAGGATGGAACCAGCAGAGGTCAGTCAGAGCAGAACAGAACAGCAAGGGCAAGCACACACACAACTATTCTCAGAACCATACAACCTATCACCACCATCCCAACACACACTACAATCCATACCCACAGCCTCCACCCAACACCGAGCTACAGAATCCCACAGTATGCCACCAGGTCTCCCACCCTCACAGGCCCCCCAAACCACAGTGTTGGAAAGGAAACTGAAGGTATGGTACACAAACGCTGATGGAATAACAAATAAGTGGGAGGAGTGGCATGAAAGAGTCAAAGAAGCATCACCGGACATCATAGCTCTCACAGAAACCAAGCTTACAGGTATGATAACAGATGCCATCTTTCCAACGGGATACCCAAAACCTGAGGAAAGACAGAGGGAACAGGGGGGGGGTGGAGAGTGGCATTGCTGATCAAAAATCGCTGGAATTTTGATGAGCTGGAGAGAGGAGACAACGGAGAAGAAAGTGATTACATAGCGGGAACGCTTCACTCTGGAGGTCCCAAGGTGGTAATAGCAGTGATGTATAACCCACCACAGAACAGCAGGAGGCCAAGGCAAGAGTACGACGAGAGCAATAGAGCGATGGTTGACACACTGGCTAGAGTGGCCAGAAGAGCTCATACATGCAGGGCAAAGCTCCTGATCATGGGCGACTTTAACCACAAGGAGATCGAATGGGAGAACTTGGAGCCACATGGGGGCCAAGATACATGGAGGGCTAAGATGATGGAGGTGGTACTGGAAAACTTCAGTACCAACACGTAAGGGACACTACAAGAGAGAGAGGAGAGGATGAACCAGCAAGACTGGACTTAGTATTCACCTTGAGTAGTGCAGATATTGAGGACATCACATATGAAAGACCCCTTGGGGCCAGCGATCATGTGGTTTTGAGCTTCGAATACACAGTAGAGCTACAAGTGGAGGGGGAAGCAGGAAGGCCAGGACGAATGAAACCAAACTACAGGAAGGGACTACACAGGAATGAGGAACTTCCTGAATGAGGTTCAGTGGGACAGGGAACTGGCAGGGAAACTAGTTAATGAGATGATGGAATATGTAGTCACAATATGCAAGGAGGCTGAGGAGAGGTTTGTTCCCAAGGGTAACAGGAATAATGAAAAAGCCAGGATGAGCCCATGGTATCACTCAAAGATGCAAGGAGGCAAAAACCAAGTGTGCTAGGGAATGGAAGAAATATAGAAGGCAAAGGACCCAGGAGAATAAGGAGAGCAGTCGTAGAGCCAGAAACGAATATGCACAGATAAGAAGGGAGGCCCAACGTCAATATGAAAACGACATAGCAGCAAAAGCCAAATCTGACCCGAAGCTGTTATACAGCCACATCAGGAAGAAAACAACCGTCAAAGACCAGGTATCAGGCTAAGAGGAAGGAGGAGAGACAACAAGAAATGACAGTGAAGTATGTGAGGAACTCAACAAGAGATTCAAAGAAGTGTTCACAGAGGAGACAGAAGGGGC
>NC_069450.1:29244023-29269023 GCF_026875155.1 Cherax quadricarinatus
TGATGGATAGGTGGGCCAGCGGGCCATCAGCAGTAACAGCCTGGTGGACAAAGCAAGCACCAGACGAGCCTGGCCCATGGCCGCTCTCTGGCAGTAGAAAATCTCCGGGAACTCATCATCTCTTCCTTCTGTTTGAGTGAATTAAACCACTAATTAAACAGATCTTGACAGAGATCTCGTAGTCTCCGTTGCCTAAGAGAGACAAGTGCTTGGATGAGTGTCTCTTGATATAACTTATTTCTCAGTGACGGTCTGAGCTTAGTAGGTCTTCTCTCTATCCTCGCCAGTATATCCTCGTCTCCTCTGCAATCTGAAGACCAGTACTGGACCGAATATTGAAAATGTGGTCCAGCAAGTGCTTGAGAGAGTGCATATGCTATCTGGTGTTCTGTGATCAAAGTTCCTGATCTGGAAAGTTAGCTTTCTGTAGGCTACTCACGGAACGGGCAGTGCTTCAACTCATAAATCTTACTAGAGACAGCTGAATGATTGGTTACCGCACTGGCCTGTGAGTTTTAGGACTTACTCGCCATGGGTTCAAAGCCCTACCCAGTCTGTGATTTGTTTGCTATCGTGTTAATACGATTTCGGAAGTCATTTTGTTGGCTACGCTGCTCGCAGATAGCCATTGCTTTGTACTTTTTTTCTAGGCCTTTTTTTAATAGATCATTTTCTTCTCTTTCGTCGGTTAGTTTGGTGTCAAACGTCTTGAATTTATGTTTGAGATTGTTATGTCCAAAATGAATTACGTCGCATTAGTCAACGTTGCAAGTCATCTTGCACGTCTCCGCCCACAGTGCCAGCAGCCTTACCAGATCATTCCTGGCGCTCAAACAAGATGTTTTGGATGTTGCTCTTTTTCAAGAGTTCGGATCAGCAAATCTTACTATCACAGATGTAAGCCGTCCCTCGTGATCATTAATGTCCATTGTGAAGAGAATTGAGCTGGTAACCGACCCCTGAGTGGCTGTTTACCTCTAGCCACTCAGACAGTTCTCCAATCAGTGCCACTCTTCTGTTTCCAGTCATTTAGCACCGTATCTGAATGGCTGTTTACGTCTAGCTACTCAGACAGCTCTCCAGTCAGTGCCACTCTTCTGCTTCCAGTCCGTTAGCACCGTATCTGAGCGGCTGTTTGCATCTAGCCACTCAGACAGCTCTCCATTCAGTGCTACTCTTCTGTTTCCAGTCCGTTAGTACCGTGTCTGAGTGGCTGTTTACATCTAGCCACTCAGACAGCTCTCCATTCAGTGCCACTCTTCTGTTTCCAGACTGTTAGTACTGTATCGAGGCTTGAGATTTGTCTTCTGTGATATTTTGGTTCGTAGTTGTCGATAAATAAAATTTGCTCATTAAAACTTATCGAACTTAAAATAAAGGCAAAGCTTCCTATGAAGTTGACACATGGCCACTAAAAGTTTGAAGCTGATAAGATGATGCATTCTCTAGTAATTGCACAGAATCCACGAAAATTTGTGCCCAAAACACTTCGAATGCCTTTTAAAAATCTATTAGGGATTTTTTCATCCCAGCTTTTGTATAAATAATTGAACATTTTTGAGTAAGTTGGTCGGGAATGATCTTAAGTTGTGGAATGCAACAATAGTCTCCGTTCAGTTAGCTAAAATTGATGTTAACTTGATGGGACGACAGTTGAGGACGCAAATTTAGTCACCCTTGTCTAATCTAGGGATAACATTCGCTCATTTCCACTCAATTGGCACCTTACCTTTTTTTAAGTAAGTAAGCAAGCAAGTAAGTAAACAAATAAGTATATTTAGGTACCGATACACATGAACACAATTACCCAAATTATCATACATAGTAACATCTCAATGCACCACGCAGAAACAAGCAGGTATATACTGAGATCCTGCTGACTGCGATCTTCCTCTGTACAGTAATATATGTGTAAAGTACCCAGGATAATTCCCCCCAAAAAGTAAAAATGACGTTTTTTTTTCCATTGGAGTCCTTGATTTGTCATACATTACAGTCAGTGGGTGAGCAATTAGGCATCAACATTCTCCTAAAATTCTGGTTGGTAGTTCATCAGGCTACGAATTTCTCAGAGTCAGTCCAGGGAACAACTGCACCGCTATTGTTCCCTGGACTGTGAATACCGAACCCCTCAAGTATCTAAGAGTCTTATCTTAGCTGTTGTTTTTCTGCCGTTATTGTTGGTTTAACGTTCTATTATTGCTTTTATTTGTTCCCCCAAACGTATCTGAAAAGTTACTTTGGATTACTTTTCACGTCTTGAACAATTCCTCCTTTAGATTCCCATTCAGCCTGTCTAGTATTTTCCTCCGGCTGTGTCTGGGACGGTTTACAGTTCACATGGTATACACTTCACATAGTATGCACTTCACATGATATACACTTCACATGGTATACACTTCACATAGTATGCACTTCACATGATATACACTTCACATGGTATACACTTAACACGGTATACACATCGCATGGTATACACTTCACATGGTATACACTTCACATGGTATACACTTCACATGGTATACACTTCACATGGTATACACTTCACATGACATACACTTCACATGGCATACACTTAACACGGTATACACTTCACATGGTATACACTTCACATGGTATACACTTCACATGGTATACACTTCACATGGTATACACTTCACGTGGTATACACTTCACATGGTATACGCTTCACATAGTATACACTTCACACGGTATACACTTCACACGGTATGCACTTCACACGGTATACACTTCACACGGTATACACTTCGCACGGTATACACTTCACACGGTATACACTTCACATGATATACACTTCACATGATATACACTTCACATGGTATACACTTAACACGGTATACACTTCACATGGTATACACTTCACATGGTATACACTTAACACGGTATACACATCGTATGGTATACACTTCACATGGTATACACTTCACATGGTATACACTAAACACGGTATACACATCGCATGGTATACACTTCACATGGTATACACTTCACATGGTATACACTTCACATGGTATACACTTCACATGGTATACACTTCACGGTATGCACTTAACACGGTATACACATCGCATGGTATACACTTCACATGGTATACACTTCACATGGTATACACTTCACATGGTATACACTTCACATGGCATACACTTCACATGGCATACACTTAACACGGTATACACTTCACATGGTATACACTTCACATGGTATACACTTCACATGGTATACACTTCACATGGTATACATTTCACATGGTATACGCTTCACATGGTATACACTTCATGGTATACACTTAACACAGTATACACATCGCATGGTATACACTTCACGGTATGCACTTAACACGGTATACACATCGCATGGTATACACTTCACATGATATACACTTCACGTGGTATACACTTCACATGGTATACACTTAACATGGTATACACTTCACATGGTATACACTTCACATGGTATACACTTCACATGGCATACACTTCACATGGCATACACTTCACATGGTATACACTTCACATGGTATATACTTCACATGGTATACACTTAACACGGTATACACATCGCATGCTATACACATCGCAACTACCTGAGAAATGGAAGACAGCAAATGTAGTCCCCATATTTAAGAAAGGAAACAGAAACGAGGCGCTAAACTACAGACGTGTGTCTCTGACATGTATTGTGTGCAAAGTCATGGAGAAGATTATCAGGAGGAGAGTGGTCGAACACCTGGAACGGAACAAGATTATAAATGAAACCAGCATGGGTTCATGGAAGGCAAATCTTGTATCACAAACCTCCTGGAGTTTTATGACAAGGTAACAGAAGTAAGACACGAGAGAGAGGGGTGGGTTGATTGCGTTTTCCTAGACTGCAGGAAAGCCTTTGACACGGTTCCCCAAAAGAGATTAGTGCAGAAGCTGGAGGATCAGGCGCATGTAACAGGGAGGGCACTGCAATGGATCAGGGAATACCTAACAGGGAGGCAGCAACGAGTCATGGTACGTGAAGAGGTATCACAGTGGGCGCCTGTGGCGAGCGGGGTCCCACAGGGGTCAGTTCTAGGGCCAGTGCTATTTTTGATATATGCGAACGACATGATGGAAGGAATAGACTCTGAAGTGTCCCTATTCGCAGATGATGTGAAGTTGATGAGAAGAATTAAATCGGATGAGGATGAGGCAGGACTGCAAAGAGACCTGGACAGGCTGGACATGTGGTCCAGAAACTGGCTTCTCGAATTCAATCCTGCCAAATGCAAAGTCATGAAGATTGGAGAGGGGCAAAGAAAATCGCAGAGTATAGGCTAGGTGGACAAAGACTACAGACCTCACTCAGGGAGAGAGACCTCGGGGTGACCATAACACCGAGCACGTCACCGGAGGCACACATCAACCAAATAACTGCTGCAGCATACGGGCGCCTGGCAAACCTGATAATAGCGTTCCGATACCTTAATAAGGAATCGTTCAAGACACTGTACACTGTGTATGTTAGGCCCATACTGGAGTATGCAGCACCAGTCTGGAACCCACACCTGGTCAAGCACGTCAAGAAGTTAGAGAAAGTACAAAGGTTTGCAACAAGGCTAGTCCCAGAGCTCAGGGGAATGTCGTACGAGGAAAGGTTGAGGGAAATCGGACTGACGACACTGGAGGACAGAAGGGTCAGGGGAGACATGATAACGACATACAAGATACTGCGGGGAATAGACAAGGTGGACAGAGATAGGATGTTCCAGAGAGGGGACACAGGAACAAGGGGTCACAACTGGAAGCTGAAGACTCAGACGAGTCACAGGGACGTTAGGAAGTATTTCTTCAGTCATAGAGTCGTCAGGAAGTGGAATAGCCTAGCAAGTGAAGTAGTGGAGGCAGGAACCATACATAGTTTTAAGAAGAGGTATGATAAAGCTCAGGAAGCAGAGAGAGAGAGGACCTAGTAGCAATCAGTGAAGAGGCGGGGCCAGGAGCTGAGTCTCGACCCCTGCAACCACAATTAGGTGAGTACATCGCATGGTATACACTTCACATGGTATACACTTCACATGGTATACACTTCACATGGTATACACTTAACACAGTATACACATCGCATGGTATACACTTCACATGGTATACACTTCACATGGTAGACACTTCACATGGTATACACTTCACATGGTATACACTTCACATGGTATACACTTCACATGGTATACACTTCACATGGTATACACTTCACATGGTATACACTTCACATGGTATACACTTCACATGGTATACACTTCACATGGTATACACTTCATGGTATACACTTCACATGGTATACACTTCACATTGTATACACTTCACATGGTATACACTTCAATTTCTTTTATGCGTCTCATTTTGTGTTTTGTCTCGCCTCGTTGCCTCGTTACCCAGCCTGGTCTTGTAAGAACTATCTCACTTTGTATCTCTCTTGCTTGTTCTCTCTCTCTCTCTCTCTCTCTCTCTCTCTCTCTCTCTCTCTCTCTCTCTCTCTCTCTCTCTCTCTCTTTCTCTCTCTTCTCTCTCTCTCTCTCTCTCTCCCCTCTCTCGACTTAACTTGCATCTGGTGCATATTTAACCTACGGCAACCATATCAAGTAATTTAACCTAGTTTGCGTTACTAGGAAAGAGAGAGAGAGAGAGAAAGAGAGAGAGAGAGAGGGAGAGAGAGAGAGAGAGAGAGAGAGAGAGAGAGGAGAGAGAGAGAGAGAGAGAGAGAGAGAGAGAGAGAGAGAGAGAGAGAGAGAGAGAGAGAGAGAGAGAGAGAGAGAGAGAGAGAGAGTGTTCTACTCACTCCACTATCCTCCGGCACTTTAAATAAAAATCAATATCCACACGGCTGCTGGTCCAGTCTCCTTTACTCTCTTACTATTATTCCCTTTCTCTCTTTCTCTCTTTCTCTCTCTCTTTCTATCTCTCTCTCTAAGTGCCTTAAGAAAGAGAGTCTCTATTAATTCCCGTTATAAGAAAGATTTTTTTGGTTGTCTTTGTTTCGTTTTATTTCTTGTCTTTTTTTCTGTCGTTGTGTTTTAACTCTAGTTTATATATTATCGTCTTCCTTTTATTCCTTTTATTCCTTTTATTCCTTTTATTCCTTTTATTCCATTTATTCCTTTTATTCCTTTTATTCCTTTTATTCCTTTTATTCCTTTTATTCCTTTTATTCCTTTTATTCAATTTATTCCTTTTATTCCTTTTATTCCTTTTATTCCTTTTATTCCTTTTATTCCTTTTATTCCATTTATTCCTTTTATTCCTTTTATTCCCTTCATTCCTTTTATTCCTTTTATTCCTTTTATTCCTTTTATTCCTTTTATTCCTTTTATTCCTTTTATTCAATTTATTCCTTTTATTCCTTTTATTCCTTTTATTCCTTTTATTCCTTTTATTCAATTTATTCCTTTTATTCCTTTAATTCCTTTTATTCCTTTCATTCCTTTTATTTGTCTCAGTACATTACTACACTTCACCCTCTCTCCCTGCTACCCTCCCTCCCTGCTACCCTCTCTCCCTGCTACCCTCCCTCCCTGCTACCCTCCCTCCCTGCTAACCTCTCTCTCCCTGATACCCTCTCTCCCTGCTACCCTCCCTCCTGCTACCCTCCCTCCCTGCTACCCTCTCTCCCTGCTACCCTCTCTCCCTGCTACCCTCCCTCCCTGCTACCCTCCTCCCTGCTACCCTCTCTCCCTGCTACCCTCTCTCCCTGCTACACTCCCTCCTGCTACCCTCCCTCCCTGCTACCCTCTCTCCATGCTACCCTCTCTCCCTGCTACCCTCCCTCCCTGCTACCCTCCTCCCTGCTACCCTCTCTCCCTGCTACCCTCCTCTCCCTGCTACCCTCCTCCCCCCTGCTACCCTCCCTCCCCTGCTACCCTCTCCCCTGCTACCCTCTCTCCCTGCTACCCTCCCTCCCTGCTACCCTCTCTCCCTGCTTCCCTCTCTCCCGGCTACCCTCTCTTCCCTGCTTACCCTCTCTCCCTGCTACCCTCTCTCCCTGCTACCCTCTCTCCCTGCTACCCTCTCTCCCTGCTACTCCTCCCTCCCTGCTACCCTCCCTCCCTGCTACCCTCTCTCCCTGCTACCCTCTCTCCCTGCTACCCTCTCTCCCTGCTACCCTCTCTCCCTGCTACCCTCTCTCCCTGCTACCCTCTCTCCCTGCTACCCTCCCTCCCTGCTACCCTCTCTCCCTGTCTACCCTCTCTCCTGCTACCCCTCTCATCCTGCTACCCTCTCTCCCTGCTACCCTCTCTCCCCTGCTACCTCCCTCCCTGCTACCCTCACCTCCTGCTACCTCTCTCCCTGCTACCCTCTCTCCCTGCTACCTCTCTCCCTGCTACCCTCTCTCCCTGCTACCCTCTCTCCCTGCTACCCTCTCTCCCTGCTACCTCTCTCCCTGCTACCCTCCCTCCCTGCTACCCTCTCTCTCTGCTACCCTCCCTCTTGCTACTCTCCCTCCTTGCTACCCTCTCTCCCTGCTACCCTCCCTCCTTGCTGCTCTCCTTCCCTGCTACCCTCTCTCCCTGCTACCCTCCCTCCTTGCTACTCTCCCTCCCTGCTACCCTCCCTGCCTGCTACCCTCCCTGCCTGCTACTCTCCCTGCCTGCTACCCTCCCTCCCTGCACCCTCCCCCTGCTACCCCCTGCCTGCTACCCTCCCTCCCTGCTACCCTCCATCCCTTCTACCCTCCCTCCCTACTACCCTCCCTTCCTGCTACTCTCCCTCCCTGCTACGCTCCCTCCCTGCTACCCTCCCTCCCTGCTGCCCTCCCTCCCTGCTACCCTCCCTGCCTGCTATCGTCCCTGCCTGCTACCCTCCCTCCTTGCTACCCTCCCTCCCTGCTACCCTCCCTCCCTGCTACCCCTCCTCCCTGCTATCCTCCCTGCTGCCACCCTCCCCTGCCTGCTACCCTCCCTCCTTGCTACCCTTCCTCCTGCTACCCTCCCTCCCTGCTACCCTCCATGCCTGCTACCCTCCCTCCCTGCTACCATCCCTTCCTGCTACCATCCCTCCCTGCTACGCTCCCTCCCTGCTACCCTCTCTCTCTGCTGCCCTCCCTCCTGCTACCCTCCCTGCCTGCTACCCTCCCTCCTTGCTACCCTCCCTCCCTGCTACCCTCCCTCCCTGCTCCCCTCCCTCACTGCTACCCTCCCTCCCTGCTACCCTCCCTCCCTGCTACCCTCCCTCCCTGCTACCTTCCCTTCCTTCTACCCTCCCTCCCTTTACCCTCCCTCACTGGCCACCCCCCTCCCTGCTACCCTCCCTCCCTGCTACCCTCCCTCCCTGCAACCCTCCCTCTCTGTTACTCTCCTCCCTGCTACCCTCCCTCCCTGCTACCCTCCCTCCCTGCTACCCTCCCTCCCTGCTAACCCTCCCTCCCTGCTACGCTCCCTCCCTGCTATCCCTCCCTCCCTGCTACCCTCCCTCCCTGCTTACTCTCCCTCCCTGTTACCCTCCCTCCCTGCTACTCTCCCTCCCTGCTCCCTTCCTCCCTGCTTCCCTCCCTCCCTCCCTGCTACCTTCCTCCCTGCCACCTTCCTCCCTCCCTGCTTCCCTCCCTCCCTGCTATTCTCCCTCCCTGCTACCCTCCCTCCCTGATACCCTCCCTCCCTGCTACCCTCCCTCCCTGCTACCCTCACTGCCTGCTACTCTCCTTTCCTGCTACCCTCCTTCACTGCTAACCTCCCTCCCTGCTGCCTCCCTCCCTGCTACTCTCCCTCCCTGCTACCCTCCCTCCCTCCCTGCTACCCTCCCTGCCTGCTACCCTCCCTGCCTGCTACCCTCCTTCGCTGCTATCCTCCCTCGCTGCTACCCTCCCTCCCTGCTACCCTCCCTTTCTGCTACCCCTCTCTCCCTGCTGCCTTCCCTCCCTCCCTGCTACCCTCCCTCCCTGCTACCCTCCCTCCCTCCCTCCTACCCTCCCTCCCTGCTACCGTCCCTGCCTGCTACCCTCCCTCCCTCCCTGCCTGTTACCC
Organism: Cherax quadricarinatus; assembly: GCF_026875155.1. Taxonomy (NCBI): domain Eukaryota; kingdom Metazoa; phylum Arthropoda; class Malacostraca; order Decapoda; family Parastacidae; genus Cherax; species Cherax quadricarinatus. The sequence continues at coordinate 29,253,025 of NC_069450.1, forward strand.
TCTCTTTGCGTGCTATCCTCCCTGTTTGCTATCCTCCCTCCCTGATACCCTCCCTCCTTGCTACCCTCCCTTTCTCCCTGCCATCCTTCTTTTCGGTACCTTCTCTCCCTATTATCCTCCCTCTCTCCCTGCTACCCTCTCTTCTTGTTACATTTCTCTCTGCTACCCTCTCTCTCTGTTATCTTCTCTTCATGCTATCTCCCTCCCTGCAACCCTCCTTCTCCCCTGCTACCCTCCTTCTCTTCCTGCTACCCTCCTTCTCTCCCTGCTACCCTCCTTCTCCCCCTGCTACCTACTCCCCCTGCTTCCCCCCCTCCCTCCCAAGTAATCTCTGTCGCTCCCTGCTACTCTCCCTCCCTCCCAACTACCCTCCCTCACTGCTACCCTCCCTCTCTGCCTTTGTTTCTCCTTTCTTGCTTCAATGTCGGGAGTCTTACAGATGTTTGTGTGTGTGTGTGTGTACTCACCTATTTGTACTCACCTATTTGTGGTTGCAGGGGTCGAGTCACAGCTCCTGGCCCCGCCTCTTCGCTGATTGCTACTAGGTCCTCTCTCTCTCTGCCCCATGAGCTCTATCATACCTCGCCTTAAAACTATGTATGGTTCCTGCCTCCACCACATCACTTTCTAGGCTATTCCACGGCCTGACTACTCTATGACTGAAGAAATACTTCCTAACATCCCTTTGATTCATCTGAGTCTTCAACTTCCATTGTGACCTCTTGTGTCTGTGTCCCATCTCTGGAACATCCCGTCTTTGTCCACCTCGTCTATTCCGCCCCAGTATTTTTTATGTCGTTATCATGTCCCCCCTGACCCTCCTGGCCTCCAGTGTCGTCAGGCCGATTTCCCTCAACCTTTCTTCATGGGGACAATCCCCGTAGCTCTGGGACTAGTCTTGTTGAAAAACCTTTGCACTTTCTCTAATTTCTTGACGTGCTTGACTAGTTGGATTCCAAACTGTGCTGCATACTCCAGTATGGGCCTGACGTAGATGGTGTATGTGGTGTGTGTTGTGTGTGTGTGTTGGTGTGTGTGTGTGGTGTGTGTGTGTGTGTGTGTGTGTGTGTTGTGTGTGTGTGGTGTGTGTGTGTGTGTGTGTGTGTGTGTGTGGTGTGTGTGTACTTCACCTAGTTGTGGTTGTAGGGGTCAAGTCACAGCTCCTCGCCCCCCTCTTAGCTGGCCGGTAGTGGGTCACTCTTCCCGCTCCATGAGCTTTATCATACCTCTTCTTAAAGCTATGTATAGATGCTGCCTCCACTACATCACTTCCTAGATTATATAACTTCCTGACAACTCTGTGACTGAAGAAATACTTTGTAACATCCCTGTGATTCATGTGAGCCTTCAACTTTCAACTGCGACCCCTTGTTGCTGTGTCCCATCTATGGAACATCCTTTCTCTGTCCACCTTGTCGATTCCTCTCAATATTTTATATGTCGTTATCATATCACTCCTGTGTCTCCTGTCTTCTAGTGTCGTCAGGTTGATTTCCCTCAACCTCTCCTTGTAGGACATATTCCTTAGCTCCGTGACTAGACTTGTTGCAAACCTTCGCACTTTCTCTAATTTCCTAACATACTTGGCTGGGGGAGGGTTCCAAACTGGCGCTGCATACTCCAATATGGGCCTAACTTACACAGTGTACAGGGTAGTGAACGATTACTTATTAAGATGTCGTCGGAATGTGTGTGTGTATGTGTGTTTGTGTGTGTGTTTGTGTGTGTGTATGTGTGTGTGTGTGTGTGCGCGAGTGTGTGTGTGTGTGTGTGTGTGTGTGTGTGTGTGTGTGTGTGTGTGTGTGTGTGTGTGTGTGTGTGTGTGTGTGTGTATGTGTGTGTGTGTGTGTGTGTGTGTGTGTGTGTGTGTGTGTGTGTGTGTGTGTGTGTGTGTGTGTGTGTGTGTGCGCGTGTGTGTATCCACCTAATTGTGGTTGTAGGGGTCGAATCATAGCTTCTGGCCCAGTCTTTTCGTTGGTCGCCACTAGGTCTACTCTCTCCCTGCTCCATGAGCTTTGCGGAACCTCTTCTTAAATCTATGTACGGATCCTGCCTCCACTACACCTCTCTCCAGATTTGTTCCACTTTCTGACAACTCTACGACTGGAGAAATACTTCCTAACATCCCTGTGACTCATCTGAGTTTTCAAATTCCAGCTGCGACCCCTTGTTGCTGTCACATCTCTAAAACATCCTTGTCAATTCTCTCAGTATTTTATTTGCTGTTAGCATGTCCCGCCTATCCCTCCTGTCCTCCAGTGTCGTCAGGATAAGTCCCCTTAACCTCTCTTTGTAGGACATGCCCCTCAGCTCCGGGTCTAGTCTAGTTGCAAATTTGCACTTTCTCTAATTTTTTGACGTGTTTGACCAGGTGTGGGTTCCATATTGGTGCTGCATACTCTAGTATTCCCAATTTTAACATTTTTTCCTGGAGGGATTTCCCCCAAATTTTTTTTGGGTTTTTTCATACCCCAATATGGGCCTCCTTTAAAACCAGTTTTCCAGGGTGGAACCCTTAATTTTTGGGGAATTTTCCGCCCCGGAAATGGTTTTTAAAAATTGTTTTTTTTTTAATTTTTGGTGGGGGGGGGGTTTTTAAAAATTGGCGCGATTTTTTTTGGGGGGGTTTGTGTGGGTGTGGGGTTTAATTTGGTGTGTGGTGTGTGTGTGTATGTGTGTTTGTGGTGTGGGGTTTGTGTGTGTGTTGTGTGTGTGTGTGGTGGGGGGCGCGGGGAAAGGGGTTTGGGGGGTTGTCTTGGGGGCCGTTTTTTTGGTGTGGTTTTTTTTGTTGGTTTGGGTTTTTTAAAATTTGTGGTTTTGGGGTTTTTGTTTGTTTTTTGTTGGGGGGTTTTTTGTGTTCCCTTGGTTTTTTTCCACCAAATTTGTTTGGGGTCAACCCAATACTTTTTGGCCCGTTTTTTTTTCGTTGGTGCCCGGGGCCTATCCCTCCCTCCCCTGGCGTCGGAAACCCCTTTTTAAAAACCCCCTTTTGTAGGGAATCCCCTCACTCCTTTTTTCCAAATTTGCCACTTTTCTAAATTTTTGACGGGTTTTAACCAGGTGGAGGGGTTTTTAAAATTTTTGGGTGGAAACTTTTGTTGGGCCGGGGGAAAACTATTGTCATTTTCTGGAAAATTTCTTTAGAGTCAACCCCCTTTTCCCCCCGGTTCCAGGCCCCGTAGGATAACCCCTTAAATTTTTGGGGGAAACCCCCTCAAGAGGTGGTATGTTGCAAAGTTTTCCTTTTTTTTGAGTGGGGTTTTTGGGTCATTTTCTGCTTCCAGTATCCCCTGGGTCTTTCATTTGTTCTTTCCCAAAGTTTACCAAGTTTCCCAATTTTGCTGGGTTTAAATATCCCCCGGGGAATTTGGGGTTGGGAGGTTTCACCCAAAGACCCCTTTTCCTTAGGGGGTTTTCCGCTTTTTATCTTGGCTTACTCCCCTGCGGTTTTCTTTTCTTTCCCTTCCGGTTTTTTGTTTAAATACAAAAAAATTTTGTTGGGACCGGGGGCCTTTTAAACCCCCCTTGAGGAACCCCCCCGCGGGACCAAACCTTATTTCCCGGTTTCGCCAAACACCGTTTTCCTTTTGTCGGTTTTTCCTTACCACGATTTTTTCCAACGGGGAATATTTTGTTCCCCATGAAACCCCCCCAAGGAAGAGAAAAAATTTTTCCCCGGGGGGGAGGAGGGACCCCCAAAGTGAAAAAGAGAGAGATGGAGAGGGGGGAGAGAGAGAGGGGGAGAAAAGGGGAGAGGAGAAAAGAGAGAGGAGAGAGGAGAGGAGAGAGAGAGAGAGGAGAGAGAGGGGAGAGAGAGGATGAGAGGGGGGAAGGGGGGAGAGAGAGAGAGGAAGAGGGGAGAAGGGGGGAGAGTGAGAGAGGAGAGAGGGAGAGAGGGGAGAGGGGTAGGGAGGAGGGGAAAAGGAGAGGGAGGAGGTGAGAAAGAAAAGATTTGTCTGATCATTAACCAAAAGTTATTCTGGATGTCAGGTGATGCATTAACTCCAAGTGCTTGCTGGGGTTTTTCCCTCGTTACCAATAAACGAACAATTCCCCAAAACAACGCTGAAGAGATAAAAAAGGCGGGACGATTTTAAAATAAATGAGCCCTTTTAAGTTTTTTTTCTCCCCTGGCGACTTTTCAGAACAACAAAATTTAACAAGGCTGGGATGCACGAAGTTATGGAGTAATCCCGAGGGTTTAAAAAGAAAAACTAAAAGTATCTTTTTGGATTTCAAAAAATAAAAAATACAGGGTGTTTTTCACTGTAAAAAGGCCCTGATTTGGTCCCTCCCGTATTTAAAATTCGTCTTTTTTTGTATTTTATTAGGAGAGTTAAGCAGTTAATGATAGATACCCTTTGTATGGGGTTTAGCCTAGCAAAAGTTGCATACAAAAATTGAACAAAAATTTTTAGGCACAAGATATTTCCTGGATTTTACCTGGAGAGATTTTGGGGGGGTCAAGCCCCCGGCCCGGTCCGGGGCCGGGCCCCCTGGTGGTTTCAGCGCCTGATAACCGGCTGTTGTGCTGGCGGGCACGAAAACCAACGTACGGCCCACCCGGGCTGTTTGGGAACTGACTTTAGGTGCTTGTCCAGGGGCCAGTTTTAAAGGGCTGCCAGGGGTCTTTTGGGTTTAAAAATTCCCCCTTATGGTCCCTGGGAGGAAGTTGAACAGCTGGGGCCCCTGACCTTTTTTGTATATTTCTTTTAAAGTGTAGGGGTCCCCTTTGTTTTTTCATTGGGGGGGGGTGCATCTTTCTCCCAAAAGGCTTTTGCTTTCGTAGTGAGTGTTTTTGTGTGAAAGTTCGGTATAGTCCCTCAGGATTTTCCAGGGGTATAAAACATTGTATCTCCCCCTCCTGGTTCCAGGGAATACAGGTTTAAAAAACCTCAAGCGCTCCAGAAATTTGAGGTGTTTATCTCCTTTTATGCGCCCCGTAAAATTTTCTGTACATTTTCTAGGTCCCCCAATTTCACCTCCCTTAAAAGGTGCTGTTAAAAGTTGCAGCAAAAATTCCCGCCTAGATAGAAAAAGTGACCGGGAAGAGTGTCATCAGGGGTTTTGGCCTCCCTATTTTTTAAAGGGTTTTCATTATCCATCCCGTCATTTTCCTAGCAGAGGCGATTGATACAATGTTAGGGGCCCTCGAAGGGAGATCCCCCGACATAATCCCCCCCCGGTTTTTGGGCTTTGGGTTGTTTCGCTCTATTTTGGGGCCCCAGAATTTGTTTTGTACTCTGATGAAGTTTTAATTTTTCCCTCATGTTTACCATATCTGAGTAATTGAAAATTTTTCATCGTTGAACTTCATATTTTTTTCCCTGCAGCCCCTGAAAAATTTGGGTGTTTGCCCGCCTGGACCCTTTGCAGTGTCTGCAAGGGAAAGACATGTCATGCAGATTCGGGTGTAAATTGAAAAGGAAAACACGGTGTGGGGCTGACACCCTTGTCTATGTCGGATATGAGGATGAGGAAAAGGGGGTTTAGTATGTGCTTGGGGGAACAGAGTTTTTCACCGTAGTCCCTGGGAAACTTTACTTGTTGCCCGATATTTCTCTGGTTTGTTAGTGGGGAAAATTTTATAGATCCACCCGACCAAATTTTTCCCGGGTTTTTCCTTTGCGCGCATTTTGTCGCTATTACGCATGGTCATTTGGTCGAGGTTTTGGGAAAAAGTTTATATATTACTCTGCTTTCTTTTTGTCTTCAAAGTGCTTTTTGGGCCTTTTGTGTAGTGATCCAGTAGTTGAGAAAGACGGAGCGCCCTGTTCTAAACCAGGGTTCCCCTGGGTTGTGTAAACTGATGGGTTTCTAGATGGGGGGGTTTGTTCTTGTTCTTGGACCCTTTAAAAGATTTTTTATGATTGGGTTTTTGTGCATTGGTCTTTTAGTTCTTTGCTTTTTTGCTTTACTCCCCCCTTTTGGGGGTGGGGCTATGTTTTGTTTTTAGTAACTGGGGGACGACCCCGTGCCCTTGCCCCCTTTTCCTTTGGAGGAAAAAAGGTCGTGATAGGGGCTTTTTTGCATTTTCTTGAGGGAAACACGAGTTCCATGATTTCGGGCCCCTGGGGTAAAAGAGGGGGGCATGGGCATGTAATTTATCGCCTGTTCAAAGTCTTTTTGGCCCCGTCAGGAAAAACAGGATAGGCTTGTTTTAATAAAATTTTTGTGGCTCTTCATAAAAAATTCTTTTTGGATCTTCGATCTCAGTCTGGTTGGGGTTGCAAAAAACTGAGTAATTTGGGGAAATTTGAGTAGCTCACTCTTTTCCTTGTGTCATCGGTGGGCCCCATTTGTTTAAGTGGGGGCCCCCAATGGGGGGATTTTTTGTTCTCGTTTTTTGATTTGGCATAAGGAGAAGAAATCTTTGGGTTTCTTTCGATTTATTTATGCTTTTAGTTTTTCCCGGGGATTCCTGACTCCAAAAAGGGTTTCTTTTAGTTAATTTTGTTGCTTGTATTTTTTCTGACCGTGTCCCCCTGCGCATTTCAGTATATTGCCCTCTTTTACCCGCTCTGTTTATCTTTTCGTCGCCTGAAAAGGGGGAAGCGCCTGTCTCTTTCTTTTTTAACTTTTTTATCCCCCTTTTTCTTAGGGAAAAACCCTTTTGCTTACATGGGAGGGGCCCGGTTAATCGGGTTTAGGAAGTTGGGGTTGTTTTGGGCTTAGTATATTTCCAGTTTATACGGTTGGGGCCCTTGGGGTTTTTACGGGGTCCCACTTTATGTTTTTGTTATTGAAGTTGATTTGGTGAAGGGCTCCCTCGTGACTAGTTCTTTTTGTCGGTCGGGGGCCCCCCTCAAATACATGTTAAACCTAAATTATTTGTGATTGGTTTATTTTTTTTGATATGGTGCCCATTTTTAAATCAGATCATCATTGTTAGTTAATATGGGTCTAGTGTATTCTCCATTCTAGTGGGGCTCTATTTTTTGAGGTTTTTAAATTGAATTTTGTGCAGGGGATTTAAAAGCTTTTGTGATTGTGGTTTTCTTCGGGCTGCCCCCTGGTGTTTTTTTTCTGCAACAATATTATTTGCAAATTTTCCCTCCATTTTAGGTTTCCCTTTAAAGTTAAAAACCCCCCAGGAGCAATTGTTGGGTGCAGGAGCTGGAAAAATTTTCCCAAGAAAAGTGGTAAAATTTTTAACATGTTCGGAATTGCGGGATGTTGAAACCGGAGGCTTGTGGGATACCACAAGGGAATTTTTTTTTGGTTTCTCGCCCTTTTTACTGCAAAAAAACTTCCCCTACTTCATTTGGGGGCTTTTAAGCATTTCTGTGCAAACAAGTGACTCTGCAATGTACAGGCCAACCCCCCCCTTTTCTGTTCACTCTGTCAATCTGTATAGGTTGTAACCTGGGATCCATTTTTTCATTGCCCAAGTGACCTTTATGGGGGTCTCAGTGAAAGGGGAAAATTTGGGCCTTTGCCTCTGCAAGAAAGCCCAAGGATAAAAGGTTTTTTGGTTGTTTGTTGGGCTGGTTTTAGCCCCTGTTATTTGCAAAGAAGAATGTTATGGGATGGTGGTTTTGGGTTGGAAAGGGGGGGGGTTTTTTTTTCCCCGGCATTAGTATCGGTACGTTGGTTTGGAGTGGGGGCCCAAATCGACTGGGGTTTCCCCACCCCAAAGGAATGACTGGATTTGGGGGTTTACTTTTTCTGCCTTTTCCCTTTTCCCATTTTTTTTTTCCTTCCCTGGCATTTAAAAAACCTCTCCCTCTTGAGTGGCTGGGGCCCTCCCTTTTTTTTTCCAAAGGGCCTGGAGGTTTTGTATCTTTTTGTCCCTTTGATGGTATGCCTGGAAATTTTTATTTTAAAGGCACAGTTTTCCTGTACTGAAGAGGTAAAACCTTTCAGGGGGGGGAAAAAGTTTTACGGGAAAGGGGGATTTTGGGAATTTTCCTGTTGTCATTTGGGCTTTGGCTTTTTCTGGGTGGTCAAAGTTGCACGCCCCCCAATCTTTTTTTCCCAAGATTTCCCATCCCAGAGATCCCAAGTGCATAGCTGGGAAACAGGCTTTTTTTCCCGCTTCCCTTTGGGGTTTTTTGTGACTGTATTCCCTTTTTGGTCCCTTGTTTCCTGTTTACTTTTTTCCCTCCCTAGCCCAAACAATGAGTCCCACCAGTTTTTTTTGGTAATTTATCTCACTATTGTTATTGGAGCCCTTTCTTGTTTGTTTTTTGCTATTTCTTGGGAAACATATGCAAAACATATGTAGTACATACGGGGAAAATAAGGATGCTTACTTTTAACAAAGCTTTCACCACACATACCCACACAAAACACCACACACCCAAAACCACACACACACAAAACCCCCCACCACCAACACACAAAAACCCCAAACACACACACACACACCCACACACAAAATACACAACACAGGTGGAAAATCCATTTGGGGGGAAATAAGGTGAAAATTGCAGTAATGTCAACCCACCACAGAACTGGGGAAATGGCCAAGAGAAGAATATGATGAGACAACAGAGCAATGATGGGAACACTAGCCGGGGGTGGCCGGGGAGAGAAACCAGGGGGGGGAGAAAAAGTTATTATTTATGGGTGTTTTCCCAACCCAAAAAGAGTTGAGGGGAAAAAAACCCTGGGGGCCCATGGGGGGTCCCAAAAACATGGAGAGCCAAGATGAGGGGGTGGGGAAATGGAGAACCTCATGCTTTTAAACATGTTAAAAGAAAACTACCAGGGAGAGGAGAGGTTAAACCAGAAAGACGGGGCCCTTGTATTCCCTTGATTTGTTCGGACATCGAGGGTACATGTTAAAAGGCCCCCTGGGAGTAGTGATCTGTGGTTCTGTGTTTTTGATTACTATTTGGCCCCAAAGTGGAGAGGAGTTCAGGAAAAGGTTTGGGAAAAAACCCAAAATTTAAAAAAGGGGGGGGAACTACTAGGCATGAGGAACTTCCTTAAAGACTTTCGGGGGGAGGGGGAACTGACAGGAAAACCGGGTACAAAAAATGATGGATAGGTGGAAACAAAATGCAAGGAGGCGAGGAGGGTTTGTTCCAAGGGAAACAAAAATAAGGGGGAAGAACAGAACGGTCCTTGGTTTTTTCCCAAAGGGTTTTGGGGGGGGCAAAAAAAAATATTTTCTAGGAATAAAAAAAGGGTTAACAGAAGACAGAGAACTCGGGAAAAAAATAAAGAGATTAGCCGAAAAGCCAGAAACGAATATGACGAAAAGGGAAGGGAGGTCAGGGGACAATATAAAAAGGGACTTTGATCAAAAAAGAAGATAAACACGAAGCTTTTAAAAACACCCCACATCAGGAGGAAAAAAACAGTCAAGGCCAGGTAATCAGCTGGGGAAGGGGGTTGGAGGGGGAATTCACAAAAAACGACCGAGGGGGTATGTCGGGGCTCAACCCCAAGTTTTAAAAAGAGGTATTTCAGTGGAAACTTTTTGGACCCCGGGAAAAATCAAAAACAGGGGGGCACACCAGAAAGGTTCCCTGGATGGGTAAATTTTAACCAAGGAGGGGTGAAGAGGGTTTTTATGCGAAACTTGACACCCCCAAAGGCGGTGGGACCAGCCCAACATCTCCCCTGGCCCTTAAAGAGGGGCGAATTTTTGTGAGCCATTAACAAAGATCTTCAACACATCATTTGAAAATGGGGCCAAAACCCCCCAGCTGAGGTATGGAAAATGGAAATTTTTAGTCCCAATTTTTTAAAAAAGGGGGACAGAATGAGGCACTAAACTACAGACCTGTATCATAACCCTGTTTTAGTTTGCAAGGTTCCCTGGAAAAAGGGTGATCAAAGGGGGGAGGTGGTGGAGCACCTAGGAAAGAAAAAAAAAGTGTATAAATTTCAACCGGGGACGGGGTTTTAGGGAAAAGGAAAAACCTGTGTCACAAAATAATAAAATTTTTGACAAAGGGGACAGAAGTAATCAAAAAGAGGGGAGGGGGGGACGACTGCATATTTTTGGACTGCAAGAAGGCCTTTCGGGGCACAGGGTTCCCCACAAAAAGGGTTTCTGCAAAAGAAAAGGGGTCCCGGACACATAAAGGGAAAAGGGACTGCAATGGTAGGGGAATTTCCTTTACAGGGGGGGGGCAAAAAACGAGGGCATGGACGCGACGAGGTGTCAAGGGGTGGGGGCCCCGTGACAAACGGGGTTCCAAGGGGGTCAGTCCTAGGGTTGTTTCTGTTCCTTTTGGGAATGTGGGAAAACTTTAAAAAAAGGGATGAATCAGAAGTTTTCCTTGTTTTTTCGGGTAAAGCGAAGTTAATGAAAAAGAAAACAAATGGATGAGGGGTCAGGAGGAAAATACAAAGAGACCCGGACAGGGGTAAAGCCTGGTCCCGCAAAATGGCTCCTTGAAATTTTTTCCCTGCCAAAAAGCAAAAATCAAAGAAGATTGGGGAAAGGAAAAAGAAGACCCCGGGCACAATTTAGGTTTTGATGGCCAAAGATGCAAAAACCCCACTCAAAGGAAAAAAAATTGGGGGGGGGAGGCGCACATCAATCAGATAACGCTGCCCGCATACGGGCGCCTGGGAAACCAGGGGTGGTTCCGATATCGTAAGGTTTTGTTTAAAACTTTAAAACCATTTTGTCAGGCCCCAAAATGGAGTATGCAGCACCATTTGGGAAACCCCCCCTAGTCAAAACACGTCAAAAAAATTAGAGGGGAAAATGCAAGGGGGTTTTCAACAAGATAGTCCCAGAGCTAAGGGATTGTCCTACGAAGAAAAAGGTTTTAGGGAAAAACGGCCTCCCACCTGGGGACAGGGGGTCAGGGGAGACATGAAACGAATTTTTTAAAAAACTGCGCGGAATAGGGCAAGGGGGACAAAGCGGGGAAAGTTCCAGAGAAGGGCACAGACACAAAAGGTCACAATTGGAAAATTGAAGACTTTAGATTAAACAAAAAGGGGTGTTAGGAAGTTTTTTTTCGTCCCTAGGTAGGCAGGGGTGGAATAGCTAGAAGTGACGTAGTGGGGCGGGAACCATACATTGTTTTAAGGCGAGGTTTTGATGGGGTCATGGGGGAGGGAGGGTAGAGGGCCTTTGTTGGGAATTTTAGCGAAAAAGGCGGGGCCAGGAGCTGTTTTAATGGGCCCCCGAACCCAAATAGGTGAGTACACACACACACACAAAACCACCACACACACAACACAAAAACACACACACTTTCACACAACAAAACCCCCGTCACACACACATTTCACCCCCATACCCCCAACACACCCCTACATGCATCATGCACACACAATTTTTCAGGTTTCCAAAACCTTTATGTGAATTTACGTAATTTTTGGCACACAAGACAGAAAAGGGGAAAACCAAGAGATAGGGTACATATGCAAAATATGTAGTATATACGGGGAAATAGGACTGCTAACATAAACACACGATACCCAACAATACACACACATAGGTTGGGGAAAGGGGTTTTGTGTTTTGGCCTTTAATAGCTGGGAGCAAACACACACACACAAACACACCCCAAAAACACAAAGCACAAAACCCCACAAACACACACTACACACACACCTGGAAACTAAAATGTTGAGGGTCTGGGCAAAAACCCCCCTGAGGCCCAAAAAAAAAGACAGGGAGCATCTAGGGCAGAAAGGGGGGTTGGAAAGACATCGAAGGAAATGGGGCATGTGCAAGGGGCCTTACCGATTTCCGTGGGGGCCCGGAGCAGGTTTGGGAGGGAAAGGGTTAAAACCCAAAAGCATAGGGGGGCCCTAAGAGGGAAAGGGGCTGAGGGGGAACACTCCACGGGAAAGGAACCCAAAACACTTTAGAGGATGGGAAGGGAAATCCAGTGGGGGGGGGAAAGGGAAGATCCCTGTTTGTCTATGGGCCCGACGAAGTAAAGGGGAAAAATTATGATGAAAGGAAAAACAGGGGAGGGAAAAAAAAACGATTGAAGACTTTATGAAGGGGTTTGGCGAGGGGGACATGACCCAGGGGGGGCAAAATTTTTGGGAGAAATTTGGGGGGTTTACAAAAAAAAGAAATCGGCCTTAAAATAATTTTTAAGGCCGAATCAACCCCAACCCTGGGTCCTGCAGGGAAAACACGGTGAGGGCAAGCCCGGGTTCCGGAAATGTTGTACCTGAAAAAAAGGGGGCAGAACACAGCCAAAAGGGAAGGGCAATGAAAGAGGAGTTCCCAAAAAAGAAAGGGAAAAAAATGGGAGGGAAAAAGAAAAAGGAGAGAGAATAACCCAGGATCAAATGGGGAAGGGCAAACGCACCCCCCCGAAACCCCCTGCCGAAGGGCTCCCGCCCGGGCACCCCCCAAAGGAAAATGGAAAAATCCAAACCAAAAAAAACAACGATCCCCCTGTTTCCCCCCCCGCACCACAGTTACCGTATTAGAACAGAGGGTTTAAGGGGTTTTGGGACACCAAATGCGGTTTGGAAATTTCGAATAAAAAAAGAGGGAAAGGCAAAAAAGAATTTAAAGAGAAGTTTCCCCAGACATCTAGCCCGTTTCAGAAAAAAAAAAACTCATGGAGCAATAAAAAGATGCAAACTTCCCCAGGATTCCAAAATCATGAGGGGAAAAATAGAAGGGGGGAGGGGGGGGAGGGGGGGGGGGTTGGGGGGCTGCTCTTAAAAAAAAAGATGGGAAAATTGAGAAATGGGGGAAAAAGATGAGGGGGAGAAAGAGGGTAAATAGCAGGTACACTTCGTCGGGGGGGAAAACCCCAAAATGGTCATTGCAGTGAGTATAATTTCCCCCACAGAAAAATGCAGGAGGCCAAGAGAGGAATTTTGAAGAGAGCAACAGAGCAATTTGGGGGGACACACTTTCTGAGGTGGCAAGAAAAGCTAAATCCCCCCCCGAGCAAAGTTGTGGTTTTTTGGGGGGGTTTCCCCAACCCCAGGGAGTTTTACTGGGGAAAACCCGGGCCACATGGGGGGTCCCGAAAAAATGGAGAGCCAGGATGTTGGACGTGGTGCTGGAAAACCTCAAAGCACCCAAAATGTTAAGGGCACTACCAGGGGTTTAGAGGGGAGGATGAAACCCGCAAGATTGGACCCTTTTGTTCACCCTGGGCAGCTCGGGCTTTGGGGGCATCAAAAGTATGAGAGTCCCCCAGGGGGGCTAGCGACCACGTGGTTCTGTGCTTTGAAAAATGTAGGCTGCATGTGGAGAGAAAAAAGGGGGAGAATGGGGGAAAAAAAAGACTATAAAAAAGGGGATACAAAGGGTTGAAGAATTCCGCGGGGGTCCAGTGGGACAGAGAAAATGGCAGGAAAAACCAGTAAAAGGGAAAAGTTTGGAAAATGTAGCAACAAAAAGAAGGAGGCAGTGGAAAGGTTATTCCCCAAAAGGGGAACGTTTAACCCAAAGGGAAGACCAGAAAAGCCCCCTGGTTCCCCGACGGGGTTAAAGGGGCAAAAAAAAAAAAAGTGCAATAGAAAAAGGGGAAAAAAAACAGAAGGCGAGAACCCGGGAAAAAAGGGAGATCAGTCGCAAACCGGGAGTACCAAAAGGTAAGGAGGGGGGGCCCAGGGGACGTATGAAAATGACATGATCGTGAATCAAGATGACCCCAAAAATGGTTTTATGCCACATAGGAGGGGAAAAAAACAGTCAAAGACCAGGGGATCAGATTTTAAAGGGCAGAAGGTGGGGGAACTACAAGAAATGAAACCGGGGGGTATGTGAGGAGGTTTTAAAAGGGGATTTAAGGGAAATTTTTACAGTTTTTTGACAAAGGGAAAGGGTGTGGGAAGACAGAACGAAGGGGGAAAATCAAAGGGGAATATTCCAACAATGTTGGATGACATACGAACAAGGGGGGGAGGTGAAGAAACTTTTTAAGTGACCTTGAAACCCCAAAGGCGATGGGAAAGGAAAACATTCCCCCTGGGTCCTTAGGGGGAAAGGGGCAAAAAGGGGTTTCTGTGTGTGCCCTAACCCCCAATCTTCAACCATCCTTGAAAAATGGGCAACTACCCGGGGGAAATGGGGAAAACAGTAATGTATCCCCCTTTTTTAAAAAAGGAAAAAAGAAAAAGAGGGGGACTAAAAATACAGACCTGGTCTTGAAGGGATCGTGTGCCAAAATCATGGAGAAGATTCAGGGGGGAGGTGGTTTGAAAAAAACCCGGGGAAAAAAAACAAGATTATAAATGAAAACCGCAGGGGGTTCATTTGGGAAGGGGAAAAACTTTTTATTACAAAACCCTTTTCCCGGAAGTTTTATGACAAGGTTTAAAAGAAAATAAAACAAAGAGAGAGAGGGTTGGGTTGATTTTCGTTTTCCTAAAAATGAAAGGGAAAGGTTTGAAAACAGTTCCCCCCCAAGAGATTAGTGCAGAAACTGGAGGGGTTAGGCACCGTAAAAGGGGAAAGGGGATGCAATGGATAAAGGGGAATTTTACAGGGGGGGGAGCAAAAAGAGTCATGGTACGTGAAGAGGTTTCACGTGGGGGGCCTGTTTCGAGCGGGGTCCCCAGGGGGGCAGTTCTAGGCCCGGGGCTATTTTTGAAAATGTGAACGTCATGATGGAAGGAATAGACTCTGAAATGTCCCTTTCGCAGATGACGTGGGAAATTGATTGGGGAAGAAATTTAAAACGGACGGGGGGATGAGGCAGGACTGCAAAGAGGGCCTGGGGGGAGGCCCGGAAATTTTGGTCCGTAACTGGCCCCCCTTCGAATTTAAAACCCGCCAAAAAGCAAATCCTGAAGATTGGGAGGGGGGGAAAGAAGACCGCAGACAGGGGTATAAGGGGTAGGTGGGACAAAGACTCAGACCTCGCTCAGGGGAAAAAACCTTGGGGGGGACCATAAACGGACACACCGGGGCAAAACCCTTTAACCAAAATTTAAACCCCAAGCAGCATACCCGGGGCCTGGCAAACCTTTAGAATTGCGTTCCCCTTACCTTAATAAGGGAAACGTTCAAGGGCGTGTACCTGTGTATGTTAGGCCCATACTGGAGTATGCAGCACCCGTCCCGGAAACCCAATGGTCAAGCACGTCAAGAGGTTTGAGGAAAATCAAAGGTTTTTCAAAAGGGTAGTCCCAGAGCTTAAAAGGGGGGGTACGAGGAAAGGTTAAGGGAAATCGGAAATGGGCGACACTGGAGGACAGAAGGGTAGGGGGGACATGGGAAAAAAACATTTCAAGATACTGCGGGGGAAAAGAAAAGGTGGACAAGATTGGATGTTCCCAAAAGGGGACACAGGGACAAGGGGTCAAACTGAAGCTGAAGACTCAGACGGTCACAGGGCGTTTGGAAGTATTTTTCGTCATAGAGTTGTGCAAGGGAATAGCCCAGCAAGTGAAGAGTGGAGGGGAGGAACCATACAAGTTTTAAGAATAGGGGTTTACAAAAGCTCAGGAACAAGAGGAGAGAGGATCCAGTCGTCAGTGGGAAAAGGGGGGAGGAGCGGTCTCGACCCCCGCAACCACATTATGAGTCAATTAGGTGAGTACCAAAAACAAGTGCTGTTTGTTACCCCCTGAGGGAAAAACGGGGCAGTGGTTTTTAGCTGTCCCAAAATTACCTGAACCCTTTCCCCTTTCCGCCAACCCTTCCTTTAATAGGTCAGGCAGCCTCTGACCCAGTTAGTACAGCGCACCAGGATGGTAGACCCATCAGAGCAAGCAGTGACTAACCGTCCTCCTGACTGGCTAACATGACGCGCAGGTAAGTGGGTTTTTTGTATAAACTACGTCGAATACTGGATGACTGCCGCTTGAGAGGGAGCTGGATATGTTTCACTTGCTAGAAACGCTAGGTAAATGGACTCCCTGTGTGTTACAGAGAGTGAGAGTGGTGATAAAGAGAGGAAAAGTGGGGTGAGTGTGTGGTAGGGAGGGCTGGGGAAAATGGGGGGAGGGGTTTAGAAAAACCTGTGAGCAAACGTTTCGGTCTTGGGACCTTGATGAAGGTCGCAGCGAAACGTTTTCTAGTAAATATGTCCGTATCTATTACCCAGGTTTATACCAGAGTGGGAGGGAGAGACAGAGAGGGTGGTAGAT
>NC_069450.1:29274023-29276523 GCF_026875155.1 Cherax quadricarinatus
TGTTGTGTGAGGCTGTTGTGTGAGGGTGTTGTGTGAGGGTGTTGTGTGAGGCTGTTGTGTGAGGCTGTTGTGTGAGGCTGTTGTGTGAGGTTGTTGTGTGAGGCTGTTGTGTGAGGCTGTTGTGTGAGGCTGTTGTGTGAGGCTGTTGTGTGAGGCTGTTGTGTGAGGCTGTTGTGTGAGGCTGTTGTTGAAGCGTGATGGGGGGTTGTTTTTGTGTGCTGGAGAAATAATTATCTGCTTTTGTTGGAGTGATTGAGAGATGTGACGCAGGTGCGCACACACACACACACACACACACACACACACCACACACACACACACACACACACACACACACACACACACACACACACACACAACAAAGCCTTGAGTGATCCTCCAACAAGTTGCAACTCGACACGCAAAACACTGATGTGCCTTCATAAAGCAAGAGAAGGAGGAGGAAGAGGAAGAAGAGGAGGAAGAGGAGGAGAAGGAGTAGAAGGAGAAGGAGAAGAAGAAAGAGGATCAATCTAAACAATAAAATGTGGAGGCAAAACAGAAGCAGAGACGGAAAAAAGAGGAAGAGGTGCAGGAATAAAGGAGTGGTAGGGGGAGGAGGAGGAGGGGGAGGAGGAGAAGGAGGAGGAGGAGGAGGAGGAGGAGGAGGAGGAGGAGGAGGAGGAGGAGGAGGAGGAGAAGGAGGAGGAGGAGGAGGAGAAGGAGGAGGAGGAGGAGAAAGAAGAAGAATTCTTTCCTGTATTTGGTTTACCGAGATGGCAGAACAGTTGTTTTAGGCGGTACTGGCTTTTTAAGAATTCTGGTAATAAAGTCTCAACCAGCTGTATCCTGAACTCTCTGTCTGTCTCTCTCTGTCTCTCTCTCTCTGTCTCTCCGATACTCATACAAATATCTATTTACATAATTCACATATACATTTAATCTTAAATATGTATATTATATATATATATATATATATATATATATATATATATATATATATATATATATATATATATATATATATATATATATATATATATATATATATAGGTAGTAGGTTGGTAGACAGCAACCACCCAGGGAAGTACTACCGTCCTGCCAGATGACTGTGAAACAAAAACCTGTAACTGTTTTGCATGATGGTAGGATTGCTGGTTTCTTTTTCTGTCTCATAAACACGCTAAGATAACAGGGATATCTTGCTACTCCCACTTACACTTTGGTCACACTTTACAGACACGCACATGCATATATATATATACATACATCTAGGTTTTTCTCCTTTTTCTAAATAGCTCTTGTTCTTTTTTATTTCTTCTATTGTCCATGGGGAAGTGGAAAAGAATCTTTCCTCCGTAAGCCATGCGTGTCGTATGAGGCGACTAAAATGCCGGGAGCAATGGGCTAGTAACCCTTCTCCTGTATACAATTACTAAAAAAGAGAAGAAGGAAAAACTTTATAAAACTGGGTTGCTTAAATGTGCGTGGATGTAGTGCGGATGACAAGAAACAGATGATTGCTGATGTTATGAATGAAAAGAAGTTGGATGTCCTGGCCCTAAGCGAAACAAAGCTGAAGGGGGTAGGAGAGTTTCAGTGGGGGGAAATAAATGGGATTAAATCTGGAGTATCTGAGAGAGTTAGAGCAAAGGAAGGGGTAGCAGTAATGTTAAATGATCAGTTATGGAAGGAGAAAAGAGAATATGAATGTGTAAATTCAAGAATTATGTGGATTAAAGTAAAGGTTGGATGCGAGAAGTGGGTCATAATAAGTGTGTATGCACCTGGAGAAGAGAGGAATGCAGAGGAGAGAGAGAGATTTTGGGAGATGTTAAGTGAATGTATAGGAGCCTTTGAACCAAGTGAGAGAGTAATTGTGGTAGGGGACTTGAATGCTAAAGTAGGAGAAACTTTTAGAGAGGGTGTGGTAGGTAAGTTTGGGGTGCCAGGTGTAAATGATAATGGGAGCCCTTTGATTGAACTTTGTATAGAAAGGGGTTTAGTTATAGGTAATACATATTTTAAGAAAAAGAGGATAAATAAGTATACACGATATGATGTAGGGCGAAATGACAGTAGTTTGTTGGATTATGTATTGGTAGATAAAAGACTGTTGAGTAGACTTCAGGATGTACATGTTTATAGAGGGGCCACAGATATATCAGATCACTTTCTAGTTGTAGCTACACTGAGAGTAAAAGGTAGATGGGATACAAGGAGAATAGAAGCATCAGGGAAGAGAGAGGTGAAGGTTTATAAACTAAAAGAGGAGGCAGTTAGGGTAAGATATAAAACAGCTATTGGAGGATAGATGGGCTAATGAGAGCATAGGCAATGGGGTCGAAGAGGTATGGGGTAGGTTTAAAAATGTAGTGTTAGAGTGTTCAGCAGAAGTTTGTGGTTACAGGAAAGTGGGTGCAGGAGGGAAGAGGAGCGATTGGTGGAATGATGATGTAAAGAGAGTAGTAAGGGAGAAAAAGTTAGCATATGAGAAGTTTTTACAAAGTAGAAGTGATGC
>NC_069450.1:29286523-29296523 GCF_026875155.1 Cherax quadricarinatus
AGAGATCAACGCCTCCGCGGCCCAGTCGACGACCAGGCCTCCCGGTGGATCAAGGCTTGATTAACCAGGCTGTTACTGCTGGCCGCACATAGTCCATCGGACGAACCACAGCCCGGCTGATCCGGCACCGACTTTAAAAGTATCAGTCCAGCTCTCTCTTGAAGGCAACCAGGGGTCTACTGGTATTTCCCCTTATGCATGCTGGGAGGCTGTTGAACAGTCTTGGGCCCCGGACACTTACTGTGTTTTCTCTAACTGTACCAATGGTGCCCCTACTTTTCATTGGGGGTATTGTGCACCGCCTACCCAGTCTTTTACTTTAGTAGGGAGTGATTTCTGTGTGCAGATTCGAGACTATTTCTTCTAGGATTTTCCAAGTGTAGATTATAATATATCTCTTTCGCCTGCGTTCCAGAGAGTACAAGTCAAGTGCTTCCAAGCGTTCCCAGTAGTTGAGGTGTTTGATGAAACTTATATGTGCAGTAAAGGTTCTCTGTACACTGTTTAGATCTGCAATTTCACCTGCTTGGAATGGAGATGTTAATGTACAGCAGTATTCCAGCCTAGAGGTGGGCTATAGTGGGTTGTGGTGAATTATAGTAAATAATGGCTTTTTGCACACTTAAACAGACAGAGACAGACAGACAGACAGACAGACACAGACAGACAGACAGACACACACACACACACACACAATAACTGCTGCAGCATATGGGCGCCTAGCAAACCTCAGAACAGCATTCCGACATCTTAATAAGGAATCGTTCAGAACCCTGTACAACGTGTACGTTAGGCCCATATTGGAGTATGCGGCACCAGTTTGGAACCCACACCTAGCCAAGCACGTAAAGAAACTAGAGAAAGTGCAAAGGTTTGCAACAAGACTAGTCCCAGAGTTAAGAGGTATGTCCTATGAGGAGAGGTTAAGGGAAATCAACCTGACGACACTGGAGGACAGGAGAGATAGGGGGGACATGATAACGACTTACAAAATACTGAGAGGAATTGACAAGGTGGACAAAGACAGGATGTTCCAGAGACTGGACACAGCAACACGGGGACACAGTTGGAAGCTGAAGACACAGATGAATCAAAGTGATGTTAGGAAGTATTTCTTCAGCCACAGAGTAGTCAGGAAGTGGAATAGTTTGGGAAGCGATGTAGTGGAGGCAGGATCCATACATAGCTTTAAGCAGAGGTACGATAAAGCTCATGGTTCAGGGAGAGTGACCTAGTAGCGACCAGTGAAGAGGCGGGGCCAGGAGCTTGGACTCGACCCCTGCAACCTCAACTAGGTGAGTACAACTAGGTGAGTACAACTAGGTGAGTACAACTAGGTGAGTACAACTAGGTGAGTACAACTAGGTGAGTACAACTAGGTGAGTACACACACACACACACCATAGAATTAATCGATCATTTACGGTGAGCAGGTGACATGCAGCCTTCATGACCATCGTGTAGTCGACAGGTTTCAAATCCAACTAACTTAGAAACCTTCAAGTATTTTCTTGACCCTCTTCTGCGTTATTAGCAACAGTGTACACAACATGTTAACTGCCTTACAATTCCTTGTGCGGTGTATAGACGCATTATGATACGACTCTTTCTGTATAATTTAATGTGGGTCTGTCAAGCCATGTACGTGTATTTATACATATGTGCGTGTATGTGAATTTCCTAGCATGTGCGTGGTGGTAAGCATGGAGGTGGTCGTTTTAGGGCAAGTGGGTGCGTGCGGGTGCGTGCGGGTGCGTGCGGGCGTGCAGGCTTGAGAGCGTGCAGGCATGCTTACGTTTGAGCGTGCGGGCGTATAAGTTGGCGTGATTGCGTGTAAGTGGGCGTGCTGCCGTGTAAGCGGGCGTGTGGGCGTAAAAGTGGGCGTGCTGGCGTGTGAGTGGGAGTGAGGGCGTGCGGGTGCGCACGCACTACCGGCCCTAAAACGTTAGTGTGGCTTCTGCAGTCTGTGACGCAGCCATCGTCCCAACCTTTGCCCGAATCCCTGACTTCAGCTTCGCGTTTCGAACAACCCGCTCCCCCCTCCCTACACCACCCACTCCCACATCATCCGAACACAGCCGCTGTTGCACTCTGCACCTCAGGTTACGCACCGTACGTACGCTGCCTCTTCCACAACCCAGCAGCTGATGGAGGCAAAGATATAAACTCAAGCAGGAAAACGTAGAGAAACGGACGATTTAATATTTTTTATCCTTCGCTTACCAGTGGAAGGCAAAGCCGGCCAGGGAAGTGCAACTGGAAGCCGGATAATTAATATCCGTGCCGTTTAAACCGGCCTTGGGAATAAAGGGAGAGGAGAGAGAGAGAGAAAGAAGGAGATGAGAAGGAAGTGAAGGGTAGAAAAAACAGAGGAAGAGAAAGAAGGGTGACTGTATCTTACATGAACATCTAAATTCATAACCGTCTTCAGAACTGTATAGTCGTGTACCATGAAGGTCGACAAAGTAAAAAACAATAGAACATCAACATTTTTTCCAAGCCATCCAGAGCTAGTTATGGAAACAACACGAACTAATAGCATCAGCACATTCTGAGAATCCAGAAATCATAGCACTAACAGAAACCTGGAAAATTATAATAAGTAACTCTTAGCGGAAATATCTATACTTAGATACATTTGAAGTGTTTTTTTCTCAGTCTTAGAAGCTTATTTATCATATTCTCTGTAAAATATTTTGCTATATCTTCGAATATCTTTTTTATAGTTTATAATTTAATCTCAGTGGGCATCAAAGTAAGGCTAGTTTCCACACACAAATTGCTGTGCTAATCTGTATCTTTGCAGTATGTGGCACTCTGTGATACTGTGGAAGTCTGTGTGACTCTGTGGCAACCTCAGGCACTCTATGGGACTTGTAGACACTGTGTGACACTCTTAGACACTGTGTGGCATTCTTAAGCACTGTGTGGCATTCTTAGGCATTATGTGGCACTCTTAGGCACTGTGTGGCATTCTTAAGCACTGTGTGGCATTCTTAGGCATTGTGTGGCACTCTTAGGCACTGTGTGGCATTCTTAGGCATTGTGTGACACTCTTAAGCATTGTGTGGCATTCTTAGGCACTGTGTGGCATTCTTAGGCATTGTGTGGCACTCTTAGGCACTGTGTGGCATTCTAATTCACTGTGTGGCACTCTCAGGCATTGTGTGGCACTTTGAGGTACTGTGTGGCATTCTTAGGCATTGTGTGACACTCTTAAGGACTGTGTGGCACTCTTAGGCACTGTGTGGCATTCTTAGGCACTGTGTGGCACTCTTAGGCTTTATGTGACACTCTTAGGCACTGTGTGTCATTCTTAGACACTGTGTGGCACTCTTAGGCATTGTGTAACACTCTTAGACACTCTGTGGCACTTTTAGACACTGTGCAGCTTTCTTAGGCACTGTGTGTCATTCTTAGACACTGTGTGACACTCTTTGACATTGTATGACACTCTTAGACACTCTATGGCACTCTTAGACACTGTGTAGCTCTCTTAGGTACTGTGTGGCACTCTTAGGCATTGTGTGGTACTTGGTGCTGGTGCTCCGAGATCAGGCCAGAAGACGACACATTGTACACCACTTATGACGCAAACTCTTTCTTCTCTGACGCTGTTAGGAGGAGATGGTCCTCTTTCTCTGCTCTCTGCTCTCTCTCTCTCTCTCTCTCCTCTCTCTCTCTCTCTCTCTCTCTCTCTCTCTCTCTCTCTCTCTCTCTCTCCCTCTCTCTCTCTCTTAAATCTCTCTTCATATTCCATTCCCATCACTTTTTTCCCTTTAATTTCAATTATTTTCTCTGTTTCTTCATTTTCCTTCCGAACTCCCTCAGTCTTCTCCCTCCCTACACCATCCCTTCCCCATCTCACTCCCTTTCACCCTCCATCTCTCTCCGCTAAGCCAACTTTGTTTTATCTTATTTCTCTCTCTCTCTCTCTCTCTCTCTCTCTCTCTCTCTCTCTCTCTCTCTATCAATCTCTCTTCTCATCTTCTCTGCTTCATTCACTCCCAATTTCTAATGCTTTCATCTACCTTACTTCTTCCTGCTGCTTTTCCCTCTCACTCTCCCATTTCTTTCACTTTCCCTTACCTTCCCCCTTCCTCTGTTTTCCCTAACCCTCTCTTACACCCTCACGAAGCCCAAACATTCACACGTTCTTCCCATTACGTATATTACGACACGTATTACAGTCCGATTTCTTTCCGATTTTAGCTGTCGCAAAAAAACAAGAGAAACAAGAACAAAAAACTAACATTCGTTGTTCTAGGTTAAGTTAGATTAACTTAGATTTTTGTAAGTGAACCGTTTACAAGCTTGTAGGCGCCATGTTGAATTTTGCGGTCGCCATATTGTATTTTCGTAACCATTATATTGTATTTTCGTGACCAACATATTGTATTTCGAGTTTCTAAAATTTTAGTACTTTTTGTACAATTTAATGGTGTGAGAATATTTAATTATGGGAAACAATTTTATAGATAACTAAAACAGACTTGTGTATGTGTGTGTGTGTGTGTGTGTGTGTGTGTGTGTGTGTGTGTGTGTGTGTGTGTGTGTGTGTGTGTGTGTGTGTGTGTGTGTGTGTGTGTGTGTGTGTGTTGTGTGTGTGTGTGTGTGTGGTGTGTGTGTGTGTGTGTGTGTGTGTGTGTGTGTGTGTGTGTGTGTGTGTGTGTGTGTATGTATGTATGTGTGTGTGTATGTGTGTGTACTCAATATTTGTGGTTGCAGGAATCGATTAAAGCTCCTGGCCCGGTGTATGTGTGTTTGTATGTGTGTGCACACATACACACACACACACAGAGGAAGCGGAACAATCTGGAGTTTGATGTAGTAGAGTCAGAACTCATACACAGCTTTAAGAAGAGGTATGATAAAACTCATGGAGCAGGGAGAGAGTGGACCTAGTGGCGACCAGCGAAGAGGAGGGGCCAGGAGCTATGAATAAGACCCCTGCAACCACAAACCGGCTAGTACAAATATGTGAGTATACACACACACACTCACACACACACACACACACACACACACACACACACATCAACCAAATAACTGCTGCAGCATATGGGCGCCTAGCAAACCTCAGAACAGCATTCCGACATCTTAATAAGGAATCGTCAGGACCCTGTACACCGTGTACGTTAGGACCATATTGGAGTATGCGGCACCAGTTTGGAACCCACACCTAGCCAAGCATGTAAAGAAACTAGAGAAAGTGCAAAGGTTTGCAACAAGACTAGTCCCAGAGCTAAGAGGTATGTCCTACGAGGAGAGGTTAAGGGAAATCAACCTGACGACACTGGAGGACAGGAGAGATAGGGGGGACATGATAACGACATATAAAATACTGAGAGGAATTGACAAGGTGGACAAAGACAGGATGTTCCAGAGATGGGACACAGTAACAAGGGGACACAGTTGGAAATTGAAGACACAGATGAATCACAGGGATGTTAGGAAGTATTTCTTCAGCCACAGAGTAGTCAGGAAGTGGAATAGTTTGGGAAGCGATGTAGTGGAGGCAGGATCCATACATAGCTTTAAGCAGAGGTATGATAAAGTTTACGGTTCAGGGAGAGTGACCTAGTAGCGACCAGTTAAGAGGCGGGGCCAGGAGCTTGAACTCGACCCCTGCAACCTCAACTAGGTAAGTACAACTAGGTGAGTGCACACACACACACACACACACACACACACACAGTACATAGAGTGGTTGAACTCGTTCCAATGGTCACTTAAAATGATAAACGCCGACGTTGTTGTCATTGATGAGATGTACAGACATTTTTGAACGCATTTCTGGTGTCCCCGGAAGAACGAAGGTTTCCTGTGAAGGAATAGTGAGAAACCTGCACACTGCCACAGACACTCCACGAATTCATTCACAGTCATGTAGGAACTTAAGGAATCTTATAGAATCCCTCATACCTTTTAATAAACCTCCAAGAATCCCTCCCATTCCTTCAGGATCTTCCAAGAATCCCTTCCACTCCTTCAGGATCCTCCAAGAATCCCTCCCAATCCTTCAAGATCCTCCAAGAATCCCTCCATTCCTTCACAAACCTCCAGGAATTCCTCCCACTCCTCCAGAAACCTCCAAGAATCCCTCCCATTCCCTCAGAAACCTCCAAGAATCCCTCCCACTCCTTCAGGAAACCTCCAAGAACCCATTCCTCAGAATCAAGAATCCTCCCACTCTTCATAAACCACCAATAATCCCTCCACTCCTTCATAAACTCCAAGAATCCCTCCCTACTCCTTCAGAAACCTCCAAGAATCCCTCCCATTCCCTCAGAAACCTCCAAGAATCCCTCCCACTCCTTCAGAAACCTCCAAGAATCCCTCCCATTCCCTCAGAAACCTCCAAGAATCCCTCCCACTCCTTCATAAACCTCCAAGAATCTCTCCCACTCCCCAGAAACCTCCAAGAATCCCTCCCACTCCTTCATAAACCTCCAAGAATCTCTCCCACTCCTCCAGAAACCTCCAAGAATCTCCTCCCATTCCCTCCAGAAACCTCCAAGAATCCTCCCACTCCTCCATAAACCTCCAAGACTCTCCCACTCCTCCAGAACTCCAAGAACCTCCACCTTCTAAACCTCAGACTCCTCCCACTCCTCCAGAAACTCAAACTCCCTCCACCTCAGAACCAAGACTCCCTCCCACTCCTCCAGAAACCTCCAAGACTCCCTCCCACTCCTCCAGAAACCTCCAAGACTCCCTCCCACTCCTCCAGAAACCTCCAAGACTCCCTCCCACTCCTCCAGAAACCTCCAAGACTCCCTCCCACTCCAGCAACTCCCTGAATCTCGCTCTCCTGCCGTTGCTCGACAAATTCCCCAGACTTCTCCCTATAATAAATTCGCTGGAGACGATGACAGGGTAGCTTCTGAATCACTTCCAATTATCGACCTTATTTACACATGACTGAGTGAGGGACGAGAGTCACTCATTCCAGAATAGCTAAATGGGAACCGGAAGACCCAAATGGTACTTTAATGGGGTGACAGACTAGTAATTATATGTGTGGGGGAGGGAAGGAAGGGAGGGAGGGAGGGAAGGCAAGAGGAGAGGGAGGGAAGGCAAGAGGAGAGGAAGGAAGAGAGAGATTTGGGATGTGCGGAATGGAGGGATGGGAAGGATGAAGAAAAGTGATAAATAAATGATGAAACATGGTAATGAAGTGGGAAATTCCCCAAAGATACACATATATATATATAATATATATATATATATATATATATTATATATATATATATATATATATATATATATTTATATATATATATATTATATATATATATATATATATATATATTGAATTGATAAGAGAGAGAGAGAGAGAGAGAGAGAGAGAGAGAGAGAGAGAGAATCCTTAACCTGTAAATAGCTTGTCAATAAAACTAGGGAGAGAGAGTAAAAATTCACTTACTGGACGTAATTTCAAAGAATTCTTCACAACTTAAGTAGTAAACTTATATTTCGTCTAGGCTCGTCATCCTCACCTTTTTGCCCCTCCTCATGCTTTTCACCTCCACACCTACCCCACAAACCTTCCTTCACACTCCAACACCACCCTCACACACCTTCCCAAAACACGTCTCCCAGCACATCTCCAGAGGTGCACATCACTCCTTAACACCGGCCCGTAAGCGAGGCTACAGTAGCTAATCTTACAATATTTTGATGAGATGTTGAACTCATGCGGGTCAATCAGCGCAAGGAGTAGCGGAGGCTCGACCCACCGTCCGCTAATCTGGAAATGGATGTGCTACTCTCCTAGCCAGTTAGATGGGAAGAATGAGCAGCTCATCAGCCTCCAGGAACCTTAACCAAAAATCTTTTAGGATAATGGACGCCACAAATTTCAGAACTATTAGTAGGGAAGGTAACTTACACACATTACTTTAAAGTTTGAATGCAAAGACCTTTACCATGTACTTAATACATATTCCGAATTTAACATCTAATATAAAGAGAACTTACCTTAGGACTTGCTGGACGACAAATAATCCCAGATATAAGGATTTCGATAAATTTTCTCCTAGGAAATAAGACTTGTGTGACGCTTACCGACGTCACACAGCACTGTGTTAGTCACACAACACTGACTCTGTTAGTCACACAACACTGACTCGGCTAGTAACGCAACACTGACTCTGCTAGTAACGCAACACATACACACACACACACACACACACACACACACACACACACAAGGGAAAAATGATTTCCGATACATGTCTTCACATTCTTCTTTCTACTTCCTATTCGTCGGTCTTTGTTTACCTCCTGCTTGTTTCTTGCTTTCTCATTATATTTCTTTTATTTTCTCTTTCTCTTTTGTTCATATTAAGACAGATTCAGGTTCTAAATAAATAGACAAATAGATAGAGCGTCTTAAGGCTTGAGCTACGTGTAACTTGCGGTAAATTAGTCTATTATAGTCTTTGTCTATCATAATCTTAGTCTCTTATAGACTGGATTAGTTTTTTTTTTTCTGAAGATATTTACGAGTTCACAAAACAACTTCTGTGTAATGTGTGAAAAAGATCCGTGAAGACTGTGGGGACCCTGAGAGCCACCATGGTTCCCATCTCTACCGTTCATTTGAAAACCCCTTAAGAACGAATCCCTGTTGGGAGGTCTTTTTATGGACGTCCTAGGTGTTGAAGAGCCCCTGAAAGTGCTCCATCGGGCGTCGAAGAATCCCTGAAAGGACTCAATCGGGTGTTGAGAAGACCCTGAAACTGCTCCATCGGGTGTTGAAGAGTCTCTGAAAGGACTCCATCGGGTGTTGAAACGTCCCTGAAAGGACTCCATCGGGTGTTGGAGAGTCTCTGAAAAGACTCCATCGGGTGTTGAAGAGTCCGTAAAAGGACTCCATCGGTGTGTTGAAGAGAGTCCCCACTGATGGTCACGGCAGCTGAAGCGGAGGAAAAATAATCAGAGTCCTTTTTGTGAGTTATTCAGCCACGTCTGGAGGATGAATGGGAGTGAGCAGCGAGGCTTTGTAGGTCCCCTGTTGGTCTACTGGCTCTGTATTGTGTCCCATCATGACTCTATCCGGAGATCGGACATCACATGCACGACGACTGATGTGAGGCTGAAGAACACATTCACCGATTACATGAACGACATCTGTCGTGAGGTTGGGAAAGATCAGCATAGACTGACTTGCCGAGAAGTGTTTTATTATTATCATTAACCTTATATACTGCTACTGCTACTGATACGGCTACTACTACTAGCACTACTAAAACTACAACTAATAATATAATAATGTGACACATTGTGAGGTGAATAGAAAGCTCTAAAAACCTAGGCGACTGGGGCGATAGAACTATTTTCAAACAAGGCTTTTGTGAGGAAGACGTGAGAAAGACCAAAAAATACTCAGAAAGAATGAAGAGATTTGGAAGAGGATAATGGAGGAGATGAATAGGGAGAAAGTGATGATGAAGGAGGAAAGGAGGAAGAGCATCAGAAAGTGGGAAGAAGCAGAGGGTAGAAGTTAAACACACACTCAGTGAAGAGGCAGGGCCAAGAGCAGAATCTCGGCCCCTGCAACCACAATTAGGTGAGTACGATGCCTGACGAATCATACCCAAGGTAAACGAAATGAATATGTAAAGGAGAGACGGGGCTCTGCATTAGAAATGATACCCGAATACAGGATACCCCACTCCGGACCAGTGAGGACACAGTATGTGCTGTGACATCTGGCACACCAACTAGGGCAGCACAGGGCCACAGAACGGTGCCCAAAGGGCCGTGGAGTTTTGAGCGCGGGCTTGATGCATAGCAACCCAGGGGTATCAACTCTACTAAGGGTCAGAAAAAAATAAAAGAAATATGCAAATTGATCATAAGTGAGTGAAACTTTCCTCCGAAGGAAGACTTCCTGAAGCCAGAACCCTCGAGGAAAGGAGATCAGCGTCCTGAAAACCTATAACGCCAGGCCATCCAGAAGCTGAGGGTGGGACACTCCACGTGGAAGATG
>NC_069450.1:29306523-29334023 GCF_026875155.1 Cherax quadricarinatus
TGATGGGTGGTGTGTAGTGATGGTGGTGGTGGTGGTGGTGGTGGTGTAGTGGTGGTGGTGGTGTAGTGATGGTGGTGGTGGTGGTGGTGGTGGTGGTGGTGTGTAGTGGTGGTGGTGGTAGTGATGGTGGTGATGGTAGTGATGGTGGTGGTGGTAGTGATGGTGGTGGTGGTGGTGGTGGTCGTAGTGGTGGTGGTGGTATGGTGGTCGTGGTAGTGATGGTGGTGGTGGTAGTGATGTGGTGGTGGTGGTGGTGGTAGTGGTGGTGGTGGTAGTGATGGTGGTAGTGGTAGTGATGGTGGCGGTGGTGGTAGTGATGGTGGTGGTGTAGTGATGGTGGTGGTGGTGGTAGTGGTGGTGGTAGTGATGGTGGTGGTGGTAGTGATGGTGGTGGTGGTAGTGATGGTGGTGGTGGTAGTGATGGTGGTGGTGGTGGTAGTGGTGGTGGTAGTGATGGTGGTGGTGGTAGTGATGGTGGTGGTGGTAGTGATGGTGGTGGTGGTAGTGATGGTGGTGTGGTGGTAGTGGTGGTGGTAGTGATGGTGGTGGTGGTGGTAGTGATGGTGGTGGTGGTAGTGATGGTGGGTGGTAGTGATGGTGGTGGTGGTAGTGGTAGTAAAACATGTATTGGGTTGGTATTAATGCTCTCTTGCATTTGTGTCCGATTGTGCGCGCGTGTGTACTCAACTAGTGTGTGTGTGTGTGTGTGTGTGTGTGTGTGTGTGTGTGTGTGTGTGTGTGTGGTGTGTGTGTGTGTGTGTGTGTGTGTGTGTGTATGTGTGTGGTGTGTGTGTGTGTGTGTGTGTGTGTGTGTGTGTGTGTGTGTGTGTGTGTGTGTGTGTGTGTGTGTATGTGTGTGTGTGAGTGTGTGCACTCACCTAATTGTGGTTGCAGAGGTCGAGACACAGCTCCTGGCCCCGCCTCTTCACTGATCGCTACTAGGTCCTCTCTCTCTCTGCCTACTGAGCTTTGTCATACCTCGTCTTAAAGCTATGTATGGTTCCTGCCTCCACTACATCACTTGTTAGGCTATTCCACTTCCTGACGACTCTATGACTGAAGAAATACTTCCTAACATCCCTATGACTCTTAAAATGGTATACAATACCGACAGGTTGTTAGGTAAGACACATATGCAACTGTTGCATATGTGTCTTACCTAACATCCCTATGACTCGTCTGAGTCTTCAGCTTCCAATTGTGACCCCTTGTTTCTGTGTCCCCTCTCTGGAACAACCTGTCTCTGTCTACCTTATCTATTCCACGCAGTATTTTGTATGTCGTTATCATGTCTCCCCTGACTCGCCTGTCCTCCAGTGTCGTCAGTCCGATTTCCCTCAACCTTTCTTCGTACGACATACCCCTGAGCTCCGGAACTAGTCTTGTTGCAAACCTTTGCGCTTTCTCTAATTTCTTGACGTGTTTGCCCAGGTGTGGGTTCCAAACTGGAGCTGCATACTCTAGTATGGGCCTGATGTACACAGTGTACAGTGTCTTGAACGATTCCTTACTAAGGTATCGAAACGCTATTCTCAGGTTTGCCAGGCGCCCGGATGCTGCAGCAGTTATCTGGTTCATGTGTGCCTCCGGAGACATGCTTGGTGTTATGGTCACCCCAAGATCTTTCCCCTTGAGCGAGGTTTGCAGTCCTTGGCCACCTAGTCTATACTTTGTCTGCGGTCATCTTTGCCCGTCTCCGATCTTCATGACTTTGCACTTGGCAGGGTTGAATTCAAGAAGCCAGTTGCTGGACCAGGTGTCCAGCCTGTCCAGGTCTCTTTGAAGTCCTGCCTGGTCCTCATCTGATTTAATTCTCCTCATTAACTTCACATCATCTGCGAACAGGGATACCTCTGAGTCTATCCCTTCCATCATGTCATTCACATATACCAGAAATAGCGCTGGTCCTAGGACCGACCCCTGTGGGACCCCGCTCGTCACAGGTGCCCACTGTGATGCCTCATCCAGTACCATGACTCGTTGTTGCCTCCCTGTCAGGTATTCTCTGATCCATTGCAGTGTCCTTCCTGCTATACACGCCTGATCTTCTAGTTTCTGCGCTAGTCTCTTGTGAGGAACTGTGTCGAAGGCCTTCTTGCAGTCCAAGAAAATGCAATCAACCCACCCCTCTCTCTGGTGTCGCACTTCTGTAACTTTGTCATAGAACTCCAGAAGGTTTGTGACACAGGATTTGCCTTCCATTAATCCGTGCTGGTTATCGTTTATAATCTTGTTCCGTGTGTGTGTGTGTGTGTGTGTGTGTGTGTGTGTGTGTGTGTGTGTGTGTGTGTGTGTGTGTGTGTGTGTGTGTGTGTGTGTGTGTGTGTGTGTGTTTTGTGTGTGTGTGTGTGTGTGTGTGTGTTTATTCACCTTCTAATGTGTGCATGGGTAGAGTCTAAGCTCCTGGCTCTGCCTCTCAGCCCTTACGCCACTGAGTATCATCCTCTCCTTGCTTTACTAGTCCACTCATACCTATTACTAAAGCTTTGTATCGATCCTTCCTCTATCATATTCTTGTAACGCGTCTGTGTTTTTAACTTACCGTTGTGCCCTCGTGAACCTGTATCCCGCCTCTCAAACGTCCTGTCACTTTCCACTGCATCAGTTCCTCCAAGTATTTTGAACGTCGTTGTCAAGTCTTCCTTATGTCCTATAATATCATCAGGTTTCTTTAAATCTCTCCTCATGGCTCATATTACTTACCTCAGGGACTAGTCTTGTTACAAACCTCTGCTCTTTTTCCAGTTTCTTGACAAGCATGATAGAGTATGTATAAATAGTTATAATAAGAACCATAATTTTTGAAAGTGTGGACCGATAACCCAGCACAAGGTCTCGGTCAGATGAATAAAAGCTCCAGCTGCAAATCATCACATAACTAAGACGCGCTTCAGGAAACACTTGTTCTGTTTCCTGACAGTGTGTTTCATACCCTGGCTCCATATTCCCTCAGTTTGTTTCCTTGTAGTTAAATTCTCCCATCATCAGTAGTTTTGCAGTGTTCATGAGGGCCCGAAATTTTCTCTATATCCACCACTACCCTGTTCTTGTCGTCTTAATCCTGTTTTGATCTGATGTTTAGTGGAGGGTTGTACATCACCGCTATCCCTGCCCTGATTCCCCAGTCTTGAGTGTGGCAACAATGCTGTCATTTTCCTTCTCTCTGTTAATTCCTCTCATCTTCTCAAAACTCCAATGATTTCTGATTAGCAGCACTACCTCTTCCCCTTCTCTATTTCGTATGTCCTTCCTCACAGTCTGATAACTAGCTGGGAATATTGCACCTGTTATCATCTCCAAGAGCCTGTCTTTGTAATTGCTATGATATTTGAAAATGCCTCTGCTATTCACTCGTTATATTCGACACTTTTGTTTGTTATTCTGTGTGCATTTGTGTACTATTTTTTAAGTTCCCTTCTACATGCTGCATTCTAGGTTTCGGTTTCCTCTTCCTTGCTCGTGGACTGAGGGGTAGGGGGAAAGGGGTAAGGGGGAAGTATCGAGGGAGATAAGAACTAGGGGGGTCAGGGATGAGGGATGTTTGTGGAGACGGTTCTTGTACTGGAACGGTCTGGATTGTGTGTGTGTGTGTGTGTGTGTGTGTGTGTGTGTGGGGTGTGTGTGTGTGTGTGTGTGTGTGTGTGTGTGTGTGTGTGTGTGCGTGTGTGTGTGTGTGTGTTTATGCACTACCATGGGCGCAGCTAATGGAGCGGGCGCCATCTGCAAGTTATCGAGCAGCTGACCAATAGGAGGACGAGGGATGAAATGCCGGTGTTTTGATTGATGTTCGGTGAAGCTTTGTGAGATTTGTAGCCATGCTCAGTCATGAACTGCCTTATATATATATATATATATGTATTTATATATTTATATATATATATATATATATATATATATATACATATACATACATATATATATATATAAAATATATATATATATATATATATATATATATATATATATATATATGTATATATATATATATATATATAAAATATATATATATATATATATATATAGATAAAATATATATATAGATATAATATGTATATTATATATATATTATATATATAATATTATATATATATTATATATTTTATAATATATTTTATATATATATATATATATATTTATATATTAAAATATTTTTATATATATATATGTCGTGCCGAATATGTAAAACTGGTCAATTAGCAAGAACTCCTTTAAAATTAAGTCCTTTCTGAAATTTTCTTTTATACGTTTAAAGATATATTTTTTCATTAATGTTAATGTAAAAAAAATTAAATTTGCACCAAAAGAATCTTAGAAAACTTACCTAACCTTATTACAACAAGAGCAATTTATTTTAGCCTAACCCAACTAAATATATTTTAGATTTGTTTACAGTAATTTAATCCTAAACAAACGCAGTGAAATATATTTTTTTCATTAGGTTCAGAATGATTTTGGCGAAATTATTGCATACACAAATTTTCACTTGCCCTATATGGCAAGATGAACGTTGCTATTTAAGCCAAGATCGCAAGTTCTGCCTATTCGGCACGACACACACACAAAACACACACACACAAAATATATATAAAATATATTATAATATATATAATATATATATATTATATATATATATTTATATATTATATATATATTATGTATATATATAAAATTTGAGGAATTGTTAAATGTTGAAGAAGATAGGGAAGCTGTGATTTCGTGTATAGGGCAAGGAGGAATAACATCTTGTAGGAGTGAGGAAGAGCCAGTTGTGAGTGTGGGGGAAGTTCGTGAGGCAGTAGGTAAAATGAAAGGGGGTAAGGCAGCCGGGATTGATGGGATAAAGATAGAAATGTTAAAAGCAGGTGGGGATATAGTTTTGGAGTGGTTGGTGCCCAATTATTTAATAAATGTATGGAAGAGGGTAAGGTACCTAGGGATTGGCAGAGAGCATGCATAGTTCCTTTGTATAAAGGCAAAGGGGATAAAAGAGAGTGCAAAAATTATAGGGGGGTAAGTCTGTTGAGTGTACTGGTAAAGTGTATGGTAGAGTTTTTAATTGAAAGAATTAAGGTAAGACGGAGAATAGGATAGCAGATGAACAAGGAGGCTTTAGGAAAGGTAGGGTGGTGTGTGGACCAGGTGTTTACAGTGAAACATTATAAGTGAACAGTATTTAGATAAGGCTAAAGAGGTCTTTGTGGCATTTTTGGATTTGGAAAAGGCGTTTTATGACAGGGTGGATAGGGGGGCAAATGTGGGAGATGTTGCAAGTGTATGGTGTAGGAGGTAGGTTACTGAAAGCAGTGAAGAGTTTTTACGAGGATAGTGAGGCTCAAGTTAGAGTATGTAGGAAAGAGGGAAATTATTTCCCAGTAAAAGTAGGCCTTAGACAAGGATGTGTGATGTCACCGTGGTTGTTTAATATATTTATAGATGGGGTTGTAAGAGAAGTAAATGCGAGGGTCTTGGCAAGAGGCGTGGAGTTAAAAGATAAAGAATCACACACAAAGTGGGAGTTGTCACAGCTGCTCTTTGCTGATGACACTGTGCTCTTGGGAGATTCGAAGAGAAGTTGCAGAGATTGGTGGATGAATTTGGTAGGGTGTGCAAAGAAGAAAATTAAAGGTGAATACAGGAAAGAGTAAGGTTATGAGGATAACAAAAAGAATTAGGTGATGGAAAGATTTTGAATATCAGATTGGAGGGAGAGAGTATGGAGGAGGTGAACGTAATTCAGATATTTGGGAGTGGAGTGTCAGCGGATGGGTCTATAAAAGATGAGGTGAATCATAAAATTTTGGGATGGGGGAAAAAAAGAGTGAGTGGTGCACTTAGGAGTCTGTGGAGACAAAGAACTTTGTCCTTGGAGGCAAAGAGGGGAATGTATGAGAGTATAGTTTTACCAACGTCTTATATGGGTGTGAAGCGTGGGTGATGAATGTTGCAGCGAGGAGAAGGCTGGAGGCAGTGGAGATGTCTTGTCTGAGGGCAATGTGTGGTGTGAATATAATGCAGAGAATTCGTAGTTGGAAGTTAGGAGGAGGTGCGGGATTACCAAAACTGTTGTCCAGAGGGCTGAGGAAGGGTTGTTGAGGTGGTTCGGACATGTAGAGAGAATGGAGCGAAACAGAATGACTTCAAGAGTGTATCAGTCTGTAGTGGAAGGAAGGCGGGGTAGGGGTCGGCCTAGAAGGGTTGGAGGGAGGGGGTAAAGGAGGTTTTGTGTGCGAGGGGCTTGGACTTCCAGCAGGCATGCGTGGAGCGTGTTTGATAGGAGTGAATGGAGACAAATGGTTTTTAATTACTTGACGTGCTGTTGGAGTTGTGAGCAAAGTAACATTTATGAAGGGATTCAGGGAAACCGGCAGGCCGGACTTGAGTCCTGGAGATGGGAAGTACAGTGCCTGCACTCTGAAGGAGGGGTGTTAATGTTGCAGTTTAAAAACTGTAGTGTAAAGCCACCCTTCTGGCAAGACAGTGATGGAGTGAATGATGGTGAAAGTTTTTCTTTTTCGGGCCACCCTGCCTTGGTGGGAATCGGCCGGTGTGATAATAATAATAATAAATATACATTATATTTATATATATATATATATATATATATTATATACATATATACATGCTCTCCCGCCATCTTATTCTCTTTTATCTCTCCCTCTTCTTCTTTACTGTCCTCTCATTTCCTCTTCCTAACTTCATCTTCCTTATTTTATTCCTACTTCCTCTAGTCTCTTTTCTCCCTCCTACCTCCTTTGGCCCTCAACCCACTGGTCCAGTTAATTTCCTCCAGCATTTACCAGGCGGTGAGCGTGGAACTGAGGCTGGCAATAACCCAGCCTTGGGCTCTCACACACCCTCAGTACTGACAACACACCTTTATCCTGTGTCTCCACATGTCCGCCTTGTTGTCTCTCTCTCTCTCTCTCTCTCTCTCTCTCTCTCTCTCATCTCTCTCTCTCTCTCTTCTCTCTCTCTCTCTTTTCTCTCCTCTCTCTCTCTCTCTCTCTCTCTCTCTCTCTCTCTCTCTCTCTCTCTCTTTTTCTCTCTCTCTCTCTCTCCTCTTTCTCTCTCTCTCTCTCTCTCTCTCTCTCTCTCTCTCTCTCTCTCTCTCTTCTCTCTCTCCTCTCTCTCTCTCTCTCTCTCTCTCTCTCTCTCTCTCTTCTCTCCTCTCTCTCTTCTCTCTTTCTCCTCTCTCTCTCTCTCTCTCTCTCTCTCCTCTCTCTCTCTCTCTCTCTCTTCTCTCTCTTCTCTCTTCTCTTTCTCTCTCTCTCTCTCCCCTCTCTTCTCTCTCTCTCTTCTCTCTCTCTCTCTTCTTTCTCTCTCTCTCTTTCTCTCTCACATGGTAAGTAAGTTTATTCAGGTATACACAAATACAGTTACATAGAATTATCATACATAGCAGCATATGTGTAGAGAACCTAGGATAACCCAAAAAAGTCAGACAGAGTGACTCATTTCCACGGGAACATAGATAAAACTACGGGGCGAGGTAGATTTGAACATGGACTATAAGAAGCCATTTGGCCCTCTTCTACATCAGAGACTACTAATACAAGCATTAGACCACGTAGTAACTAGCAAAAGATTTATTGCTCCAGTGGGTCAGAGAGTCAGAGAAAGATGGAAGGGAGAGTAAGGGATGATGTATAAGCATGGGACAGAGTAACCAGAATCACTCTACCCGTTTTTGAATAGACGTAAATGACCTCCCAGATGGGATTCAGACAGGATGCAAGCGTGGTTTAAAAAGTGGCTGCTGGAGTTCAGTCCGAACAAAGGCCAGGTGATGCGGATTTGAAAAGGTGAGGAAAGATCAGATGCAGAAGAGTTTAAGTGTGGAGGAGGACTACTGTAGGCCTACTATCACTCTCCAAGGCCTCCTCTTCCACCTCCGTCTCTGCTGTCTGTTTCTCTCTTTCTCTCTCTCTCTCACGTTCTATCTTCTCTTTCCTCTCCAATTCATCTCAGTTTATCACCCCTGATATAAAGACTTGTGATTCATCTCCTGCCGCGGTTATATATCTGGAGGATGCTGCCTCGGCTGCCCCTTCGTCAGTAACTTCTCTCATTGCTTCTTCACTGCTTGTCATCACCTCTCTCTCTCTCTCTCTCTCTCTCTCTCTCTCTCTCTCTCTCTCTCTCATATCACGAAGACCCAAGCATTCTATTACATTAGGGCTGAGAATACCTTCAAGTGCTTTGCAATCTGACTCTTCCTGCGTTGTGTTTGCGGTGGTTGAGACATTGCTCCTGACCTGGCTTCGTGTTTTGATTTCGTCGACTTAAGCTGGTATCTGCTCTCCTGGCTTTGTTGTACCTACTCATAAAGCTGTGAATGGAGCGAACCTACACCTCCGTATCGTCTAGTTTATTCCTAAAGAAATCATTTCTGTCTCTGTGTGATGAATGGTTTAGAAAACCGACAAGTTGAAGAATTGAGACACTTATGCAACACATGGGAATCTTTATTGAAGAAACGTTTCGCCACACAGTGGCTTCATCAGTCCAATACAAAGTAGAAATGGGTAAGGAGTTGATAAGTTTGAGGTAATCAGTCCCTCAACCTGGAATCGATGTGTTCAGTCCATCACTCTTGTAGGAAGTGCAGCATAGGGCCAGAGAGGTGGCTTATATACTGCAGTAAGATGAGGTGAAGCAGGAGGAGGCGGGGTCACAGTGGGACCTGCATACCCCACTCAAACTTACTTAGATGCCACTATACGGTAGTGCAGTTCATGGTCACATTATGTGGCTCTTGTAATCTTTGGACTACCACCTACAGGATGGGCATGAGGTGTATGATGAAGCTATGTTGTGGCTGGTGTTGGTTGTGGCTGGTGTTTGTTGTGGCTGGTGTTTGTTGTGGCTGGTGTTGGTTGTGGCTGGTGTTTGTTGTGGCTGGTGTTTGTTGTGGCTGGTGTTTGTTGTGGCTGGTGTTTGTTGTGGCTGGTGTTTGTTGTGGCTGGTGTTTGTTGTGGCTGGTGTTTGTTGTGGCTGGTGTTTGTTGTGGCTGGTGTTTGTTGTGGCTGGTGTTGGTTGTGTCTGATGTTCGTTGTGGCTGGTGTTTGTTGTGGCTGGTGTTTGTTGTGGCTGGTGTTGGTTGTGTCTGATGTTCGTTGTGGCTGGTGTTTGTTGTGGCTGGTGTTTGTTGTGGCTGGTGTTGGTTGTGTCTGATGTTTGTTGTGGCTGGTGTTTGTTGTGGCTGGTGTTTGTTGTGGCTGGTGTTTGTTGTGGCTGGTGTTTGTTGTGGCTGGTGTTTGTTGTGGCTGGTGTTTGTTGTGGCTGGTGTTTGTTGTGGCTGGTGTTTGTTGTGGCTGGTGTTTGTTGTGGCTGGTGTTTGTTGTGGCTGGTGTTTGTTGTGGCTGGTGTTGG
This sequence comes from Cherax quadricarinatus, assembly GCF_026875155.1. NCBI lineage: Eukaryota > Metazoa > Arthropoda > Malacostraca > Decapoda > Parastacidae > Cherax > Cherax quadricarinatus. The sequence continues at coordinate 29,315,896 of NC_069450.1, forward strand.
TTGTGTCTGATGTTTGTTGTGGCTGGTGTTTGTTGTGGCTGGTGTTTGTTGTGGCTGGTGTTTGTTGTGGCTGGTGTTTGTTGTGGCTGGTGTTTGTTGTGGCTGGTGTTAGTTGTGGCTGGTGTTTGTTGTGGCTGGTGTTTGTTGTGGCTGGTGTTTGTTGTGTCTGATGTTTGTTGTGGCTGGTGTTTGTTGTGGCTGGTGTTTGTTGTGGCTGGTGTTTGTTGTGGCTGGTGTTAGTTGTGGCTGGTGTTTGTTGTGGATGGTGTTTGTTGTGGCTGGTATTTGTTGTGGCTGGTGTTTGTTGTGGCTGGTGTTTGTTGTGGCTGGTGTTTGTTGTGGCTGGTGTTTGTTGTGGCTGGTGTTTGTTGTGGCTGGTGTTTGTTGTGGCTGGTGTTAGTTGTGGCTGGTGTTTGTTGTGGCTGGTGTTTGTTGTGGCTGGTGTTGGTTGTGTCTGATGTTTGTTGTGGCTGGTGTTTGTTGTGGCTGGTGTTTGTTGTGGCTGGTGTTTGTTGTGGCTGGTGTTGATTGTGTCTTCCAAGTTCTTCCTCACCCACGTCAACCCAATTTCTTCTTTTAACCTTCAATTCAGTTTCTAGATTTACCTCTGATGCGGTTCTGTATCAACTGATTCTTTGCAGTCAAGAAATAGTCCATCCAACCCTGACGTTCTTGATTTATCTTTGTAATTAAGTCGTAGAATCCAAGAGAATTGCTAAGCTTGATTTATCTTCCCTGAACTCGTGTCTGTTATTTTACTAAATTCTTCTGTCTCCAGATACTCCACAAAGCTTCTTATAAGTAGGTATCTTCAGCAGGTGGCAGATCAATCAGATTGTGATGGATATGTTGGTCAGCGAGTCACCACAAGGAACAACAGCCGGGTTGATCAGTAAGCACCAGACGAGCCTGGCTCAAGGCCGGGCTCTGGGAGTAGAGTAACTCTAGGAACTCATCAAAGGCACATCAAAGGTTTAAAGGTTATTGAAGCTGATTTATAATACAATGTGTTTTCTGTGTCTCGTTTCCTGGATATGAGGACAACACATGCTGTTGTATTGTTGTGGGGCGTCTGACCTTTCTCCAGTGATGTGGTAAACATCTTCTTCCTCCAGTGTTGAGGTAAACATCCTCTTCCTCCAGTGTTGAGGTAAACAACCTCTTCCTCCAGTGTTGAGGTAAACATCTTCTTCCTCCAGTGTTGAGGTAAACATCCTCTTCCTCCAGTGTTGAGGTAAACATCCTCTTCCTCCAGTGTTGAGGTAAACATCCTCTTCCTCCAGTGTCTTCTTCCTCCAGTGTTGAGGTAAACATCCTCGAACGAAACACAGTTCAATATTCCTGTGATTTCCTTCGCTACCTAAGGTGATAGCTTGTCGGGTCCCAGAGGTTTTGTTTGTGTCGAATTTATTTTGTGGTTCCTCCAAGTCCTCCTGCACAGTTTGGGTTGTGGGTTCTACTGTTGGGTTATAGTTCGATGTCCTCTAACAGCCTCCTTCTCTCTTGTCATTCAGTAACCTTTTCGCGGTGTTCCTCACACATTTCTTTATCGTTGTCTCTCAGACTTTCTCCTTTCTTCTTTTTTTTCTACGTCTTGTCTCATCCTTTATAGTTATTTTTCTTAGGTGATTATAATGGAGTTTTTTTTGTTCTGTTTTTAGCTTTTGATGAAATGATAAGTTATCTCTCCTTCCTTCATATCCTCATAACTGCACTTGTGTTGCACCTCCTGCCACGGAGTTTTGTATTGTTGTTTCTATTGTGACTGTGAACTTATGAAGAGGAAATGGAGGAGGAGGAGGAGGAGGAAGAGGGGGAGGAATAGGAGGAAGAGGAGGAGGAAGAGGAGGAGGAAGAGGAGGAGGAAGAGGAGGAGGAAGAGGAGGAGGAAGAGGAGGAGGAAGAGGAGGAGGAAGAGGAGGAGGAAGAGAAGGAAGATAAAAGTATTTATTTTAACTTCATGGGAATCTTTTACTAAACACTTTTGCACAATGAATATTAATTTTTAAAGTGGTGGACTGGTAAGCCAGTGGAAGGCCTCGGCCAGGTGACCAAAAATTCCAGTGGTGGGTCCTCATATGACTAAGACCCGCCTCAAGAAACACTTGTCCTGCTTTCTGGCGAATCTTACCTTACCTAACCTAGCTTTAATACTACCAGCAAGTACTGGAGTATCTTACACAGTATAATATTCCAGCAAGTACTGGAGTATCTTACACAGTATAATATTCCAGCAAGTACTGGAGTATCTTACACAGTATAATATTCCAGCAAGTACTGGAGTATCTTACACAGTATAATATTCCAGCAAGTACTGGAGTATCTTACACAGTATAATATTCCAGCAAGTACTGGAGTATTTTACACAATATAATATTCCAGCAAGTACTGGAGTATCTTACACAGTATAATATTCCAGCAAGTACTGGAGTATCTTACACAGTATAATATTCCAGCAAGTACTGGAGTATCTTACACAATATAATATTCCAGCAAGTACTGGAGTATCTTACACAGTATAATATTCCAGCAAGTACTGGAGTATCTTACACAGTATAATATTCCAGCAAGTACTGGAGTATCTTACACAGTATAATATTCCAGCAAGTACTGGAGTATCTTACACAGTATAATATTCCAGCAAGTACTGGAGTATCTTACACAGTATAATATTCCAGCAAGTACTGGAGTATTTTACACAATATAATATTCCAGCAAGTACTGGAGTATCTTACACAGTATAATATTCCAGCAAGTACTGGAGTATCTTACACAGTATAATATTCCAGCAAGTACTGGAGTATTTTACACAATATAATATTCCAGCAAGTACTGGAGTATCTTACACAGTATAATATTAAAGCAAGTACTGGAGTATCTTACACAGTATAATATTCCAGCAAGTACTGGAGTATCTTACACAATATAATATTCCAGCAAGTACTGGAGTATCTTACACAGTATAATATTCCAGCAAGTACTGGAGTATCTTACACAGTATAATATTCCAGCAAGTACTGGAGTATCTTACACAGTATAATATTCCAGCAAGTACTGGAGTATCTTACACAGTATAATATTCAGCAAGTACTGGAGTATCTTACACAGTATAATATTCCAGCAAGTACTGGAGTATTTTACACAATATAATATTCCAGCAAGTACTGGAGTATCTTACACAGTATAATATTCCAGCAAGTACTGGAGTATCTTACACAGTATAATATTCCAGCAAGTACTGGAGTATCTTACACAGTATAATATTCCAGCAAGTACTGGAGTATCTTACACAGTATAATATTCCAGCAAGTACTGGAGTATTTTACACAATATAATATTCCAGCAAGTACTGGAGTATCTTACACAGTATAATATTCCAGCAAGTACTGGAGTATTTTACACAATATAATATTCCAGCAAGTACTGGAGTATCTTACACAGTATAATATTCCAGCAAGTACTGGAGTATCTTACACAGTATAATATTCCAGCGAGTACTGGAGTTTCTCACACTCATTTCCCCGGGATGCGACCCACAACAGTGGGCTACTGCATTGGTACCTAGTTTTGCTCCTAGGTGGGCAGGGGCAGGGAATCGAGCCCAGGCCCTTGTGATTGTGAGTCTAATGTTCTCCCTAGTGAACGGCACCCAAGGTGAGAGTAGGAGAGTGGGAGGTGGAGGGAAGGAGTGAAGGAGGGAGTGAGGGATGGATGGATGGAGGGAGGGAGAAAGGAGAGAGGAAGAGAGGGAGGGAGGGAAGGTGGTAGGTAGGGAGGGAGGGAAGGAGGGAGGTAGGGAGGGAGGGAGGGAAGAAGGAAGGTAGGGAGGGAGGGAAGGAGGGAGGTAGGGAGGGAGGGAAGGAGGGAGGTAGGGAGGGAGGGAGGAGGAGGGAGGTAGGGAGGGAGGGAAGGAGGAAGGTAGGGAGAGGAGGGAAGGAGGGAGGTAGGAGGAGGGAAGGAGGAAGGTAGGGAGAGGAGGGAAGGAGGGAGGTAGGGAGGGAGGAAGGAGAGGAGGAGAGAGAGGGAGGAGAAGAGAGGAGAGGAGGAGAGAGGAAGAGAGAGAGGAGGATAACAGAGGTAAGGCGGGAGAGACATAAGAGAGGAGAGAGAGAGAGAAGAAGAGACAGTAGAGGAGAAGGAAGAGAGAAAAGAAGAGAGAGAAGAGAGGAAGAGAGTAAGAGAGAGAAAGAGAGAGAGAAAAGTTAGAGTGGGAGAAAGAAGAAGGAAGAACTGAGAATGAGAGAGAAAGACTTGGGAAAGAGAGAGAAAGGTTGGTGGGGCAGACAAGGTCAAGCAAGGTCACCAGCAGAACGTCTGCACCAGCTAATACCCCTCACTCACCTCTGCTACTACTACCCCTCACTCACTTCTGCTTGTAATACCCCTCACTCACCTCTGCTGCTAATACCCCTCACTCACCTCTGCTGCTAATACCCCTCACTGCTGCTAATACCCCTCACTCACCTCTGCTGCTAATACCCCTCACTCACCTCTGCTGCTAATATCCCTCACTGCTGCTAATACCCCTCACTCACCTCTGCTGCTAATACCCTCACTCACCTCTGCTGCTAATATCCCTCACTGCTGCTAATACCCCTCACTCACCTCTGCTGCTAATACCCCTCACTGCTGCTAATACCCCTCACTCATCTCTACTGACAATACTCATCTCCTGGTGAGAAAGAAACACACTGACAGAGGTGAGACACAATAAACTACATATTTTCTTATTCTTGCCAACAGAGAGAGAGAGAGAGAGAGAGAGAGAGAGGAGAGGAGAGGAGAGAGAGAGAGAGGAGAGAGAGAGAGAGAGAGAGAGAGAGAGAGAGGAGAGAGAGGAGAGAGAGAGAGGAGAGAGAGAGAGAGAGAGAGGAGAGAGAGAGAGAGAGAGAGAGAGAGAGAGAGAGATTGGGCAAATAAAGGGAAGCAAAGAAAGAATTGGGAAAAAACTACGTTGGTCTTCATCTGAGTTAAATTAAAGAATAATAGATGAAGAAAATGAGACGAAAACCAGACTATTAAGGGAGGGAAGGAAGGGAGGGAAGGAAGGGAGGGAAGGAAGGGAGGGAAGGAAGGAAGAAAGGATGTGAGGGAAATAAGGGAGAGAAAGAGAGGAGAGGAGGGAGGGAAGGAAGGTAGGGAAGGCAAGGAGAGAAGGAAGAGATAGTAAAGAGGGGAGGGAGGGATAGGAAGAAGGGGAGGGAAAGAAGGGAGGAAGGAAGGGAGGGAAGAAGAAAGGATGGAAGGAAGAGATGAGAGGAGAAGCTGTAATAAATAGGAGGGGAGAGAATAAGAAAGCAGGACAAGAAATGAGGAAATGGAAGGCGGGGGATAAAGGAGAAAAAAGAAGGAAGAAGAGGTAAAGAAGAGTAGAAACATAGAAGAAGAGTCAAGAAATTAAAGCGAGAAAATAAAGAGAACAAGGATGTAGGAGAAGAAAGCAGGACGAAAAAGGAAGAGAAGAATGTAGAAGAGGAAGAGACAAATTAAGAGACGAGTGAAGATAGGAGAAGAGTAGAGGAGAGAATAGGAGCAAGTCCCTCTGTACAAAACTCAAAAATTTTCAAGACCCTCTGTACAAAACTCAAAAATTTCCGTCTGAAAGATGGCACTAATAAAACACGAAAAAAAACACACCATTAGAAAAAAAAATCACACCATTACCAACCCATTAATAACCCCAACCCATATAAATCACCCCATAAATAACACATAAAAATAACACATGAATATTGCAGTCAAATATAAATAAAGAAGAATGAAAGTTATAAGAGGAAAAAATCGCTTAGAAAACAATACAATAGAATATTATCAGAAAGAAAATATTACACGTTAAAGATTGGAAATATTGTAATGTGACTTAGAGAAGACGACAGGACCGGCAGCTGTAGTGTAGTTTAGCCAGAGATATATTATAGTGGGTCAGGAGGAGCAGCTGGAGGAGGAGCAGCTGGAGGAGGAGGAGCAGCTGGAGGAGGAGGAGGAGGAACAGCTGGAGGAGGAGGAGGAGCAGCTGGAGGAGGAGGAGGAGGAGGGAGAGGAGCAACAACTGGAGGAGTAACAGCTGGAGGAGGAGGAAGAGCAGCTGGAGGAGGAGGAGGAACAGCTGGAGGAGGAGGAGGAGCAGCTGGAGGAGGAGGAGGAGGAGGAGGAGGGAGAGGAGCAACAACTGGAGGAGTAACAGCTGGAGGAGTAACAACTGGAGGAGGAGGAAGAGCAGCTGGAGGAGGGGGAGCAACAGCTGGAGGAGGAGGAGGAGGAGCAACAGCTGGAGGAGTAACAGCTGGAGGAGTAACAGCTGGAGGAGCAACAGCTGGAGGAGTAACAGCTGAAGGAGTAACAGCTGGAGGAGGAGGAGGAGCAACAGCTGGAGGAGTAACAGTTGGAGGAGGAGGAGGAGCAACAGCTGGAGGAGTAACGGCTGGAGGAGGAGGAGGAGCAGCTGGAGGAGGAGGAGGAGGAGGAGGAGGGAGAGGAGCAACAACTGGAGGAGTAACAGCTGGAGGAGTAACAACTGGAGGAGGAGGAAGAGCAGCTGGAGAAGGGGGAGCAACAGCTGGAGGAGGAGGAGGAGCAACAGCTGGAGGAGTAACAGCTGGAGGAGCAACAGCTGGAGGAGTAACAGCTGGAGGAGTAACAGCTGGAGGAGGAGGAGGAGGAGGAGCAACAGTTGGAGAAGGAGGAGCAGCTGGAGGAGTAACAGCTGGAGAAGGAGGAGGAGCAACAGTTGGAGAAGGAGGAGCAACAGCTGGAGGAGGAGGAGGAGGAGGAGGTGCAACAACTGGAGGAGTAACAGCTGGAGGAGGAGGAGGAGGAGCAACAGCTGGAGGAGTAACAGCTGGAGGAGGAGGAGGAGCAACAGTTGGAGAAGGAGGAGAAACAGCTGGAGGAGGAGGAGGAGCAACAGCTGCAGGAGTAACAGCTGGAGGAGGGGAGCAACAGCTGGAGGAGGAGGAGGAGGAGCAACAGTTGGAGAAGGAGGAGCAACAGCTGGAGGAGGAGGAGGAGCAACAGCTGGAGGAGGAGGAGGAGGAGCAACAGTTGGAGAAGGAGGAGCAACAGCTGGAGGAGGAGGAGGAGGAGGAGGAGGAGGAGTGCAACAGCTGGAGGAGTAACAGCTGGAGGAGGAGGAGGAGGAGCAACAGTTGGAGAAGGAGGAGCAAGAGCTGGAGGAGGAGGAGGAGGAGGAGGAAGAAGAGATAGGAAGAAGTAAAGATGAAGGAGAAAATAGCTAGGTAATCTTAAGTGGAGAGGAAGATGGGGTGGGGGAGGAAGATGGGGTGGGGGAGGGAGGGGGGGGTGGGAAGGAAGACGGGGTGGGGGAGGATGATGGGGTGGGGGAGAAAAGATGGGGTGCGGGAGGAACGGGGGGTGGGGGAGGAAGACGGGGTGGGGGAGAATGATGGGGTGGGGGAGGATGATGGGGTGGGGGAGGGAGGGGGGTGGGAAGGAAGACGGGGTGGGGGAGGAAGATGGGGTGGGGGAGAAAGATGGGGTGGGGGAGGAACGGGGGGTGGGGAGGAAGACGGGTGGGGGAGGAAGAAACGACGATGGTGATGGTGGTGGTGATGGTGGTGAAAGTGGCGGTGGTGGTAATAGTAGTAGTGGTGGTGGTGATAGTAATAATGGTGGTAATAGTGATCTTGATGATGATAGTAGTGGTGGTGGTGATAGTGATGGTGGTGGTGATAGTGGTGGTGATGACAGTGATGGTGATTGTAGTAGTGGTGGTGATAATGGTACATCACTAATCCAGTATCTCAGAACAATCAATACTGTAACCTCACTCCTCTCTCTCTCTCTCTCTCTCTCTCTCTCTCTCTCTCTCTCTCTCTCTCTCTTCCTCCACACCTAATGGCTCTCAACAACACGCACTACAATTCCCTCTCCGTATAATTAACTATCGGCCATTACCTATTTCCCCTTGCAGGGGTTAACCTTATCTCCCGATCCCGTCTCTTATCTCTCCACTATCTCTTACAGCAACATTCTCTGGGCTGTTCTGTCTTTCAGCAAGTCTTCCTTGGATAAGTAAAACACAGGTACAACAGTTAGCCATCTTTATTTCGAAACGTTTCGCCTACATGGCAGGCTCCAATGTAAGTCAGAACGAGGAGGCAAAGTTGATGTAACTGAGAATTTCATTTATGCAGTAATAGAAACAGACTGGTTAAGAGTTGACGCGCTTGAGAACATCAAATTTCTATTGTGACAATATTTTCGGTAATTCTACCAGCATTAATACAAGAACATTAGAAAATTAGAAAGGGGGAACATTGCAGCAGGCCTACTGACCCAAACTAGGCAAGTCTTTCTCTAAATCAATTCTTCTCATCCACCCACTTCCAGTTACTACCCAAAGCTTCCCAAGAATTTAATACCTCAGGCACTAAACCCTTGTACATGTATGGCATACAATACATGTATGGTACATAATACCGACAAGATGCAGAATTAGACACATGCGCAACACTTGAGTATGTTTATTGAGGAAACGTTTCGCCACACTAGCTTCAGCAGTCCATACAAAGGAGAATGGTGAAGAACAGGAGGAGTTTGAGGTAATCAGTCCCTCAGCTTTTGTCTACTGTCTTTCAAATATGCCATTGAATTTATGTTGTTAAAGCCACTGGATGGCGAGACGTTTACAAGAAAGATCCCCAAATGTTGCACATGGGTCTAGTTCCTCACTTTCTCATCCATATATTGGTGAAGGTGTGTATGGAGTCTGACTGTACCATTTCTAATATTTCATGGCACTGACTGACCCCCCATGAGGCTCAAGAAATATTTACTGACAACCTAGTGCCTCGGTTATTTTTAACTTCCATCTACGTCGCCGTGTTCCCGTTTACCGCTTCTCTTTCTCTCTCTCTCTCTCTCTCTCTCTCTCTCTGTCCACATCGGTTAGGTTAGGTAAGGTTTGTCAGGAAATAGGACAGGTGTTTCCTGACGCCGGTCTTAGTCATATGAAGACCCACATCTGGAACTTTTGGTCATCTGACCGAGACCTTTCCACTGCCTTACCTGAACACTCCACCTCGGAATCATCTCTCACCAGAAACTAACACTGCAAGGGTATCTCAATACCTACTGGTTCAGCAAATGATCTTTCTACACAACTGTCAGTACTACGACAATACGATTAGATGAAACCAGATTCACTACCTCGTAGTCTCTTCATAGTTCATTCACCTTTGCTAAGGGACCAGACTCCCTGTGTATCTTTGCCCTTACTCTGCTCTGAATAATCTCAATCAGGTGTGGGATCTATGATAGACCGACGTTTGGCGTACCTAGGGGAGACGAATCATTCTCCAGCTGTACATCTCGCATATATACCCAGTTGATGTATATCTCTTGCGGTGTGCCTCATAAAATACCGACTCAAAAGTGAGTTACTCTTGAGTGAGTTTCGGATGGATAGTTTTAATAAGAACCTGCCTAGTATTAGCCAACAGAATTGCTGCAGTGTTCCTCTATTCTTATTTATGCTCTTACGTTATGTTCTAATCCCAGAATTCTGTTCTCCGTTTCTGGTCTTCTCTTCCCCTCCCCTGTTAGCCAGGAGTTAAAACCTTACAATTGCTGCTGTTGATTTAGACGTGTCGACTCATCTGGCCTATTCTTAAGGGTCTGATACACGTCGTAAACACGTACCAAAAACAGCAACGGCACCAACAATGATGCCTGTGGAACCGTAGTTGAGTGCTTCAGCCAACGAAGGCTCCTTGACGCTGGCGAGGAGCTCTTCTTGCAAGGAACCGGCCCTGGGATCGAACCTGAATACATTTCAAGTTCCCCTCAGGTGCTCTATGACCCCCACGGGTTTAATGCTTCCCTATGAAAACAATATAATTGTTTTCCCATACAATAATTTTCCCATATTACCCCTCCATTAATTGTCATTCCTGTCTGCTTAGTGTCTGGAGGAGGGTGTTGGGGGGACTGGGGGTATTGTATGGAGGACTGGGGGTATTGTGTGGGGGTGTTGGAGGACTGGGGGTATTGTGGGGGGGTGTTGGAGGACTGGGAGTATTGTGTGGAGGTGTTGGAGGACTGGGGGTATTGTGTGGGGGGTGTTAGAGGGCTGGGAGTACTGTGTGGGGGGTGTTGGAGGACTGGGGGTATTGTGTGAAGGTTGTTGGAGGACTGGGAGTATGTGTGGGGGGTGTTAGAGGATGGGAGTATTGTGTGGGGGGTGTTAGAGGACTGGAGTATTGTGTGGGGGGTGTTAGAGGACTGGAGTATTGTGTGGGGGGTGTTAGAGGACTGGGGGTATTGTGTGAAGGTTGTTTGGAGGACTGGGAGTATTGTGTGGGGGGTGTTAGAGGACTGGGATATTGTGTGGGGGGTGTTAGAGGACTGGGGGTATTGGGGGTATTGTATGGAGGACTGGGGGTATTGTATTGGGGGTATTGGAGAACTGGGGGTATTGTGGGGGATTGGGGGAAGGTTGTCTGGCAAGAAGACCTGATATAGGACAAGTAACTACTCGATATGGCAACAGCGTTGGAATAATCAATAGCAAGCAAGTCCGTCCTTCCCTCCTCCTCTCCCTATTCTCTCTCTCTCTCTCTCTCTCTCTCTCTCTCTCTCTCTCTCTCTCTCTCTCTCTCTCTCTCTCTCTCTCTCTCTCTCTCTCTTCTAGCCTTTCTCTTTTCTTTCACCTGCCCTATCCTTACTCTCTCTCTCTCTCTCTCTCTCTCTTTCCTATACTTTCTCTTGTCTTTCACCTGCCCTATCCTTCTCTCTCTCTCTTTCTCTTCTAACCCGTTTATCTATCACTTTCCCTATCCTTACCTCTCTCTCTTTCTCATCTATGCTTCCGTCACTCTCACATTTCTTATCTCACCTCTCTATCTATCCTTTCCCTCCGCACTTCCACCTCTTTCTTACTCTCTTTCTCATCTCTTCCTCTCATATTCTCCCTCTCTTCCTTTCTCCTCCTTCCTACTCTCGCTATCTTCCTTTTCTCCCCTGTCTTCTCTTCTATCAAAATTCATATAATTCTTTTCTTATTCTTCTTCCTTTATTCTTTATTCTCCATCTTTCTTATTCTCACACTTTCTCATATTCTTCCTCAGCTCCTCCTTCGCTATTATTACTTTTTTTTAATTCCTGTTCTTGCTTCCTTGTTCCTTTTTTTCCAAGTTCTTCTCTTCCAATATTTAAGAACATCGAAGATCATTGAAGAACACCTCAGAAACACATTTAACACCCGAAAACACCCAAGAACATCCATGAACATCCAAGAACACCCATGAACATCGAACATCCATGAACATCGAAGAACATCCATGAACATCCAAGAACACCCATGAACATCGAAGAACATCCATAAACATCCAAGAACACCCATGAACATCGAAGAACATCCATGAACATCCAAGAACACCCATGAACATCGAAGAACATAGATGAACATCCAAGAACACCCATGAACATCGAAGAACATCCATGAACATTCAAGAACACCCAAGAACGTCCATGACCTTCAAGAACACCCAAGAATTTCCAAAAACACCCAAGAACACCCCAAGAACAATCAATAACACCCAAGAGCACCCAAGAACAACCCAAGAACATCTAAGAACAGAACACCCAAGAACAACCAAGAACATCCAAGAACACCCAAGAACAACCAAGAACATCCAAGAACACACCAAGAACGCCAAAGAACATTCAAGAACACCCAAGAACACCCAATAACAACTAAGAACACCCAAGAACACCCAAGAACACCCAAGAACAACCAAGAACACCCAAGAACAACCAAGAACACCCAAGAACAACCAAGAACACCCAAGAACAACCAAGAACACCCAAGAACAACCAAGAACACTCAAGAACACCCAAGAACACCCAATAACAACTAAGAACACCCAAGAACATCCAAGAACACCCAAGAACAACCAAGAACATCCAAGAACACCCAAGAACAACCAAGAACACCCAAGAACACCCAAGACACACAAATAACAACTAAGAACACCCAAGAACATCCAAGAACACCCAAGAACAACCAAGAACATCCAAGAACACCCAAGAACACCCAAAGAACATTCAAGAACACCCAAGAACACCCAATAACAACTAAGAACACCCAAGAACAACCAAGAACACCCAAGAACAACCAAGAACACCCAAGAACAACCAAGAACACCCAAGAACAACCAAGAACACCCAAGAATATCCAAGAACAGAGAGTGTTAAAAATAATTTAGATGGTAATTATGGAGATTATCTGGTAAATTATCCAGGAGGAAATATTATAAATGATAATCGACTCAAATCTCTCAACAAATTATTCTGCCTAATGAAATTATTAATTATGTGGACTAAATTATTCGATGTTGTGTGCAAATAAATGTGAAGAGGTGATGTTAGGCTGTTGTTGTTGTTGTTGTAGTTGTTGTAGTTGTTGTAGTTGTTGTAGTTGTTGTAGTTGTTGTAGTTGTTGTAGTTGTTGTAGGAGTTGTTGTAGCTGTTGTAGGAGTTGTTGTAGTTGTTGTAGGAGTTGTTGTAGTTGTTGTAGTTGTTGTAGTTGTTGTAGGAGTTGTTGTAGTTGTTGTAGGAGTTGTGTGTAGTTGTTGTAGTTGTTGTAGTTGTGTAGGAGTTGTTGTAGTGTTGTAGTTGTTGTAGTTGTTGTAGGAGTTGTTGTAGTTGTTGTAGGAGTTGTTGTAGCTGTTGTAGGAGTTGTTGTAGTTGTTGTAGGAGTGTTGTAGTTGTTGTAGAAGTTGTTGTAGTTGTTGTAGGAGTTGTTGTAGTTGTTGTAGTTGTTGTAGGAGTTGTTGTAGTTGTTGTAGGAGTTGTTGTAGCTGTTGTAGGAGTTGTTGTAGTTGTTGTAGGAGTTGTTGTAGTTGTTGTAGAAGTTGTTGTAGTTGTTGTAGGAGTTGTTGTAGTTGTTGTAGTTGTTGTTGTTGGTGTTGTAGTTGTTGTAGGAGTTGTTGTAGTTGTTGTAGGAGTTGTTGTAGTTGTTGTAGTTGTTGTAGTTGTTGTAGTTGTGTAGGAGTTGTTGTAGTTGTTGTAGGAGTTGTTTGTAGTTGTTGTAGTTGTTGTAGGAGTTGTTGTAGTTGTTGTAGGAGTTGTTGTGTTGTTGTAGGAGTTGTTGTAGTTGTTGTAGTTGTTGTTGTTGGTGTGGTAGTTGTTGTAGAAGTTGTAGGAGTGTTGGTGTTGCGTTGTTGTTGTTGTTGGTGTTGTAGTTGTTGTAGGAGTTGTTGATGTTGTAGTTGTTGTTGTTGATGTTGTAGTTGTTGTAGGAGTTGTTGGTGTTGTAGTTGTTGCTATTGTTGTTGGTGTTGTAGTTGTTGTAGGAGTTGTTGGTGTTGTAGTTGTTGTTGTTGTTGATGTTGTTGTAGTTGTTGTAGTTGTTGGTGTTGTAGTTGTTGTTGCTGTTGTTGTTGGTGTTGTAGTTGTTGTAGGAGTTGTTGTAGTTGTTGTAGGAGTTGTTGTAGTTGTTGTAGGAGTTGTAGTTGTTGTAGGGTTGTTATAGTTGTTGTAGGAGTTGTTGTAGTTGTTGTAGGAGTTGTTGTTGTTGTAGGAGTTGTTATAGTTGTTGTAGGAGTTGTTGTTGTTGTAGGAGTTGTTGTAGTTGTTGTAGTTGTTGTTGGTGTTGTAGTTGTTGTAGGAGTTGTTGTAGTTGTTGTAGGAGTTGTTGTAGTTGTTGTAGGAGTTGTTGTAGTTGTTGTAGGAGTTGTAGTTGTTGTAGGAGTTGTTGTAGTTGTTGTAGGAGTTGTTGTAGTTGTTGTAGGAGTTGTTGTTGTTGTAGGAGTTGTTATAGTTGTTGTAGGAGTTGTTGTAGTTGTTGTAGGAGTTGTTGTAGTTGTTGTAGTTGTTGTTGGTGTTGTAGTTGTTGTAGGAGTTGTTGTAGTTGTTGTAGGAGTTGTTGTAGTTGTTGTAGGAGTTGTTGTTGTTGTAGGAGTTGTTATAGTTGTTGTAGGAGTTGTTGTAGTTGTTGTAGGAGTTGTTGTAGTTGTTGTAGGAGTTGTTGTTGTTGTAGGAGTTGTTATAGTTGTTGTAGCAGTTGTTGTAGTTGTTGTAGGAGTTGTTGTTACATCAAATGTTGTTATTAATTAATGATGTTACTGCGATTATTATTATTATTATTATTATTATTATTATTATTATTATTATTATTATTATTATTATTATTATTATAATTATTATTATCGCCACTATTATTATTATTACAGTTATGGTTATTATTATATTAATTTTTGTTATTTATTTTAATGTGGAGGGAGTGATGGAGGAGAGGGAGTGATGGAGGAGAGGGAGTGATGGAGGGAGGGGAGTGATGGAGGAGAGGGAGTGATGGAGGGGAGTGAGGGAATGATGAAGGGAGGGAGGGAGTGATGGAGGTGAGGGAGGGAGGGAAAGAGGGAGGGAGGGAGGGAGGGAGGGAGGGAGGGAGTGGCAGAAATCTCCACTTCCTCAAATCAAAACCTGAATTCCTCTTAAGTTAACAGGACCAACATAACCCCTACGAGTTTACTCTATTCCCCCCATAACTACAACAACAACAACAACAACAACAACAACCTCCTCTTTTTCCCCCTCAACCATCATACTCAGTCCCCTCCTAACCCCTCCCCCCGTTCCAAAAAAAAAAAAAATGCATTCTTCCAGAATTTCAAAGTCATTTTAAGTAACTCCTTCAAACTACAAATATTTTTTTTAGAGGGAGGAGGGAGTAAAGGGGAGGAGGGAGGGGGGTTTACGGAGGGGAAGGGGGCAGGAACGGGAGGGGGGAAGGAGGGGGAGGGAGGGAGGGGGAGGAAGGGGGGAGACTTCACTGGTTTTAAACTTTGAAACAAATTTTGTTCTTGAACTCTTCGAAATTAAGTCTTACGGAGGTTCACTTTGTATATATATATATATATATATATATATATTATATATATATATTATATATATATATATATATATATATATATATATAGTATATATATATATATATATATTTTATATATATATATATATATAATATATATATTATATATATATATATAATATATATATATATATATATATACGAACAGTGATCTGTGTGATGGAAATAGATGAAGAGTGAGAGGAAAGGGAGAGGGGAGAGAGAGAGAGGTAAGTGGAGTAGGGAGGCAGAGAGAATAAAGCTGGGAAGGGTGAGAAGTGGGAAAAATAACAGAGTAAGCTGCTATGTTTAGCTGAGCCAAGCTTTGTCAGCTTAAATCATCCCACTGTGAAGATGCAGATGTTGATGGTGCCACTGAGGGGATACAGATGTTGATGGTGCCACTGAGGGAATACAGATGTTGATGGTGCCACTGAGGGGATACAGATGTTGATGGTGCCACGGAGGGGATACAGATGTTGATGGTGCCACTGAGGGAATACAGATGTTGATTGTGCCACGGAGGGGATACAGATGTTGATGGTGCCACTGAGGGGATACAGATATTGATGGTGCCACTGGAGGGGGATACAGATATTGATGGTGCCACTGAGGGGATACAGATGTTGATGGTGCCACTGAGGGGATACAGATATTGATGGTGCCACTGAGGGGATACAGATATTGATGGTGCCACTGAGGGGATACAGATGCTGATTGTGCCACGGAGGGGATACAGATGTTGATGCTGCCACTGAGGGGATACAGATGTTGATGGTTCCACTGAAGGGATACAGATATTGATGGTGCCACTGAGGAGACACAGATGTTAAGGGTTCCACTGAAAATACGCAGATGTTGATGGTGTCAAGTGAGCATGATAACATTACTGCTAATTACACCAGTTACTGAATTAAAATAAGACAAACAAGACTAATAAACGTCTTAGCAAAACACTTTGATTGGGGAAACCTTTAGTCATGATAAGCGAAACGTTGCCCTTTAAAAAATTTGTTAAACCCAGTGTGTATATTTTCTGAACAGCTATCGGCAGTAATCCATGCGGATCCGAGGAAGACAAGAATGGGCAGACTTAATCTTACTGGTCTGCGAGAGAGAGAGAAGGATGGGCAGGCTGAATCTTACTGGTCAGCATGACAGACAAGGATGGGAAGATTATACCTTACTGGTCAGCATAAAAAGATCTGACACAGTTCCCCACTAAAGACCCACGAGATACAAGAGTAAAAAGGGATGCAGTGAGGAGTCATACAGGGAATCAAAAAGTACCCAAAAAAACAGAAGACAGCGCGAGAAGAGGTGGAAAAAAACAAACAAACAGGAATATAGTATAACGTGATCTATCTGCATCATAACTGAATCCCAGGCCAGGAAACGTCTTCAGTGTCTTCTGGGCGAAACGTCGTCAATAAAGGATCGCATTATACTGCATTTGCGTTTATTTTTCCATCGTGTCGATATTTTATACCATTTATTTTCAACGAGAAGAGATACCATGTTGGACTAGGTTAAAAATTGGTGACCCCTAAGAATCAGCTCCAATGCTTTTCCTGATATATGTGAGTAACTTGCCAAATGGGATCGAATTCTACTTGTCTCTGTCTGCAGATGATATGAAATTGAGAAAAATCCAAACTAGAGAGGACAGGAAGATTAGACAGCTTACAGGACTGCGTTCATTCCTATTAAATGCAAGATCATGAAATTCACTGCAGGTGAGGAGAGACCAGAGACTAAGTATACACTGGTAGTCGAGATCGTATAAGTAAAGAAGAAACAAAGGATCTAGGAGTGAACAGCACATCGAACATATCGCCAGCAGAGTACTTAAACCCAGTAACTTGGGCAAGGATGGGAGATTAGCAAGTTTCAGAATACCCTTCGGGACCTCTGCAAAAAAAATTAGGACTCTTGAAACATCGTAAATGAGGAAATATCTTCGAGCATGCAGCACCAACATTGAGCTTCCACCTGATTAAGTCTGTTCAGAAATATGAAAAGGAAGATATAATTCTATAGCTACGAGAGGAGGATGAAGAGGAAAGAATAACTAACCGTAGCTAACCTGAAGGGCAGGACTAGGGAGGACATGATTTCGACTTACAAAATACTCGGAGGAAATTGACAGGATGCATAAAAACAAACTTTCGCATTCGTATCCCCTAGCCCAAGGATCGAACCTGAGTATTTTCTGTTGCAAGTCGAACACTTTAGCAACTAGCTGCGAATCATATACACGATACTAGAACATGGTGAGGGATTATTGGTGTATGTACTGTACATTAGGCTGCCATAATGTTTGTGTACCCAGAAGGCCTGACTAATGCAGCACTTTCCCACGTTAAGAACCACAGATTTATCAGTGACTCCAGTAGGGCTCTGAAGGACTGAGCATAGCTGGGCTGGGCAGGACTGGGTAGGGCTGGAAACTGCTAGGCATGGTTAGGACGGGTGGGATGGACTGACCTGCAGCTAGGCAGTGTTATGTATTTGTGAGAGGTAATACATGGAACGTCTACTCTGACCCCACTGTCTACAGTTCTACCATACTTGTATCTGGCTTCTGACACAAACATGCCACAACTGACACTAATGGAGTTAAGAGCATTTATGGACGACAGAAAGTCACTTTCAATTAAGCTATCAACTTTAGATACATGGACAGATTCGAGTGTAAGGTGTACGGCAAAATATTCTGCTTGAAGGACGGAAGCTCAGTTGTTGATGCGCGATCCAATTTCGATATCGGAACTATCGTTCTGCTTGACAATAACGGCACTACCAGCTGCTACAGTGGATTGATGAACACAGTCATCAACAAACATAATTTGTGGAAGAGAGTGTTGGGTAACCAAGGTATCAATGCCAGGTAAGGCATCATGCTTGACTTCAAGACGAACCTCTGAGTGTGAACTAATGGGATCTTTGGGGAAAAGGTGGAGGATAGTGATTGGGTAATAGGGAATTTCCCATGCTGCAGGGAAATGTCCCTGTAGTATCACTTAAAAGAAATGAATCGTTTATCTGGCGCATTTGGAGGACACTTCCAATTTTCCTGATCCGTTTGAAGGATCACTCATCATTAGTAAAGAAAGTTTGGAGGGCTTCTGTGTAAACATCTGGATGATTTGCTTGATCATACTAACACCAGTGAAGGTATTTCTATCAGTGACTAGATCTCTGATGCTTGGGATATCAAATTCTTTCTTCATGTTTAGAATTTTAGCATAAG
>NC_069450.1:29339023-29379103 GCF_026875155.1 Cherax quadricarinatus
GTAAATCTGAGAATCTTATCGCTGTGCCACACTCACCCGGACCACCACTTCCCTGTAATGCTGTGCCATGATGGGTTCCGGGGAGGGGAGGATGTTAAAGGAGGGGAGAGGTGGAATGGAAGGGGTGAGGGGAAAGGAAGCATGTTGGGGGATGGGGGTCCTCTGGATACGACAATTCTCACGCGCCGTACAAGGTCCCTCAACCCTCCTGCCAGAATACGATACTTCGCGATATAGACAATTGCCTCCATTCTTTAAAGATAGATCCGAGATAGCTCTGCGTCTATCCCGTGCGGCTAGTCCCTAATACATCTCTCACAGCACCTCTACTAACACACCAGCCGTTAGATGACACTAATAATGGTAGAACGGGGCATCTCTCACATCATCGTGCACAGTCATGGTCTGAGGCTGCCAGAGTACGATGATGCAGCGCCAGGAATATTGAGTGAATATTACGTTTACAGATGTCCCACATAGTAGTAGTAGTAGTAGTAGTAGTAGTAGTAGTAGTAGTAGTAGTAGTTTTTAGTAGTAGTAATAATAATAATAATAATAATAATAATAATAATAATAATAGAATTGAAAGCACCACCACCGCCATCAACAGCAACAGCAATAATATAATAATAATAATAATACTAATAATAATAATAATAAATAATAATAATAATAATAATAATAATATTATTATTATTATTATTATTATTATTATTATTAAAACTACTACTACTATACTACTACTACTACTACTACTACTACTACTACTACTACTACTACTACTAATTGGTTTATAAGGTGGTGTTTCCGTTATTTAACTTGCCACATTGCAGTTTATCCATATTTTATCGCACACATCAAGACAACGTTAAACACAATGTTTGATCAACGACGAAACTTATGTGAATCAAACGATGCGTTGTGATTATTGACCTTCAGAGAGGAACGTCAGGTACAGCGGAACCAAGATGGCCGCCTCCTGGGTAAACAATATGCCAGACGAAGTTGAAGAAGAAGATGAAGACGAAGAAGAAGAAGAAGAAGAAGAAAAGAAGAAGAGATAAGATCCATGAAAGCCTTGTAAATCATACACCAAATATTACCCTCCTAGGAGACATCAATCTTCCGGAACCTTGAACGTAAAACGGAAGACAAAAACAGTGTACCAGAAACAGTAGCAGGAAGCACGTCAGCCCAACAGACACGTAACAGAGACCAACAGACCCTTCTGTGATTAATTTCCTTTAAGCTAACTGACAAGGGAACCAGCTAGAGAGGAAAATACGCTGACTATTATCTTCACCAGCACCAAGGACCATATAGCGTTTGTGTAATCAGATCTGATTTCATATAGGCGTATTTTGCTCAGACACATAGCAGCTCTCGGCTTTTGTGTGACTGATCACCTTACAGCCAGTCAGAATATCCGGAATTCGCCACTTGGAGGAGACTGTTATCTGAGTGTCATATTGAGGAGCTAATCAGAGACATAACAATCTCGAATGCAAAAATACTAATATAAATAATACTAATCCTGATAATAATAATAATAATAATAATAATAATAATAATAATAATACTGTTGGTAGAATTATCGACAATATTTTAATTAAATGGACGTACAACTAATGTGATATTTTATTGTTGTAACGTTTCGCTCACCTAACCTGACCTAACTTAACCTGACATAACCTAACCTAACCTAACTTAACCTGACCTAACCTAACCTAACCTAACTTAGCCTGACCTAACCTAACCTAACCTAACTTAACCTGACCTAACCTAACCTAACTTAGCCTGACCTAACCTAACCTAACCTAACTTAACCTGACCTAACCTAACCTGGCCTACCCTAATCTATCCTAACCTAACCTGACCTAACCTAACCTAACCAAATTTAACCTGACTTAACCTAACCTGGCCTAACCTAATCTATCCTAACCTAACCTATCCTAACCTACCCTAACCTGACCTAACCTAACCTAACCAAACTTAACCTGACTTAACCTAACCTGGCCTAACCTAACCTAACCTAACCCTATCCTAACTTAACCTGACCTAACCTAACCTGACCTAACCTAACAGTATCAACTTGGTTGAACAATCTATCAACAGAAAAGCCAGGAACAAGCAAGGCATTGATTGAAAAGCTCTCTAAGAAAGGTCATACATATTACACAGGCATATTGCACAGGCCTATTGCAAGAATCATAAACTGGATTAAAACGTATAGATCCCTCTACAGCCTCCTCCGCCACGTTTTTTCCAGTTCTCTGCCGTCCCATAAGAAGAGTGAAAAATAGTTCCGACTGCTATTTTCACGGCACAGCAGAAATAGTCATGGAATAATAAAACTAAAGGAATCTTTGGAGCCTTCTGGAGACGCCTCGTGCGAGAGTCTTACCTTCCACTTAGTCTCATCATATGCAAGATGACGTGAAGAAATAACATGTATGCAACATTTGGCATACTTATCAGAAGACGTTTCCCCTACTGTTATTTTCCCTCGAATCGTTGGATTGAAAAAACTTCCAATGGGTGAAACGTGCACTGATAAATATATTTATTTATAAATATATATTTATTTGTAATTTCTAAGTAGCTCGGTTGGTAGCGTACACATCTCAAACACTGAGTGTCCGTGATTCGATCCCCGGTACAGGAGGAAATACAGTGGACCCCCGGTTAACGATATTTTTTCATTCCAGAAGTATGTTCAGGTACCAGTACTGACTGAATTTGTTCCCATAAGGAATATTGTGAAGTAGATTAGTCCATTTCAGACCCCCAAACATACACATACAAATGCACTTACATAAATACACTTACATAATTGGTCGCATTGGGAGGTGATCGTTAAGCGGGGGTCCACTTTATTAGGCATGCTTGTTTATACCTGCAGTCCCTCTTCACCAAGCAGGAAGTAGGTACCTGGGCCTCTTCACCGAGCAGGAAGTAGGTACCTGGGTGTTAGCCGACTGATGTGGGTCGCCATTCCACTGGGTAGAGGAGACAAGCTGGTCAATTTCAGATTAAGGAACTGGGGTTTGGAACGAGTTCAACCTCGCAGAACATCAGAACTTCACTCTACGACCTCATCCCCCCCCCTACACACACATTT
The DNA here is from genome assembly GCF_026875155.1 of Cherax quadricarinatus. NCBI lineage: Eukaryota > Metazoa > Arthropoda > Malacostraca > Decapoda > Parastacidae > Cherax > Cherax quadricarinatus. Next base: position 29,342,145 of record NC_069450.1, read on the forward strand.
CTTCAGCCACAGAGTAGTCAGGAAGTGGAATAGTTTGGGAAGCGATGTAGTGGAGGCATGATCCATACATAGCTTTAAGCAGAGGTATGATAAAGCTCACGGTTCAGGTAGAGTGACCTAGTAGCGACCAGTGAAGAGGCGGGGCCAGGAGCTTGGACTCAACCCCTGCAACCTCAACTAGGTGAATACAACTAGGTGACTACACACACACACACACACACACACACACACACACACACACAAACATCCTTCCCACATCTCCCATCTCTTCCCACACAACTCCACAACACTCTCCATTCCCCACAACACAATCTTCCAAGTAAACAACTCCCCGGGCGCCTGCAGGATTGCGTACTAAAATAATTGGGGAAAATAGTGTTGTGGGCTTGTCAATTCCTGGGAAATTATATGACCGTAAAAGAGACAGCGAAGTCTACCCAATTTCCTCTGGCCGCTGCCTCACAGAAAACGAGATAAAATTCTTATTTAATTTTACGCATTTTTTTCTTCAAGGGGAAGTGCTTCGATACTGGTAAAGAGCTTTTGATCCAAGGGGCTGGAGCTATCTTATTCCTTGGATATGAAGAAAGCATAAGTATTATAGACAATATTTGAGACCTGGTTCAGTGGGAAAAACAGATATAGGCCTGTTGAATAATAATAATAATAATAATAATAATAATAATAATAATAATAATAATAATAATAATAATAATAATAATAATAAAATAATAATAATAATAATAATAATCTTTATTTCTATAAGTACCTGATACAACTTATACAGACCATAGCTGACATCAATGACCTTGTTATATAGAGCATTTCGGGCAAATTAAGTCAATTTTGTCCCCAGGATGCGACCTACACCAGTCGACTAACACCCAGGTACCTATTTTACTGATGGGTGAACATGGGCAGCAGATGTCTTAAGGAAACACGTCCTAATGTTCCCACCCGTACCGGGGATCGAACCACGGACCTTACTGTGTGAGCTGAGTGCGCTACCAATCCAGCTACTGAGTATAAAGTATGCCACAGTCATAGACTGAACAGGAAAGTTGCCGGTTTGTCAGGGAATGATTTAAAAGGTAGAAACAGCGATGAAGGAGGAGGAAACAGATATGGAATCTGTTTGGCTGTAGATTCTCGAAGATCATTGGAAAGCTGATCCTAGGGAGACCTACAGACCTATGACCTTAAATTTTGACCCGTGTAAACTTCTGTGTGACGAAATTACCAAGATATCTAGATATGAAAATGTGATTTTAATGGAAGATTTTAACTTTAGCCAAATTGACTGGATCAATCTCAGAGGAAATCTAGAGTCCGGCGACTTTATAAAAGTGGTCCAAGACGCTATTTTTTTTAAACAGTCTATGACAGAACCACTGGAAGAAATAATCTGTTTGACTTGATTCTGGCAAAGAAAAACTCTATTAATCTTGAGGTAATGAAGAACTTTGAGAAAGAGATCACAGATTACCTTAATACCCACAATATATATATATATATATATATTATTATGTAATAAAATATTCCTATTGGTAAAAAAAAAAAAAAAATAGTTCAAAAGATGGGGTGGTAGGGGAAGTGGAATATTCAAATGGCTTCAGGAAGAAATCCAAATATTCTTCCTTGAAGCCTTTTTAATCCACTTCTCCGAGGCTATGGGTCCCACAATTTACACCAGAGGTGGACCCCATCCTAATATATATTATATATATTATATATATATATATATATATATAAATATATTATATATTATTATATATATTATATATATTAATGTAGTATGTATGTATCTTTATTAAAAAAAATTTCTGTTTGTGGTGAAAGACCATCCTGAGACATGATAATTTCCAGGTAATAGTGACTCTAGATCTGCTGGAATGTAACCTTTGAAGTTGTGGTATCTGATAAGCTTTTAATGGAATACTTGACGATATTCTCACTGTCCTACTAAAGTCTCCCAGCTCAGACTGGCACATTTAAACACTATGTATGAAATGCGTCCTGTGTGAGGGATTGGGACTGGAAACCATGGCTAACTTTTCTTCCCATTATATAATTATTATTTAGAATAGGGCAGTAGCACATTGCCTTATTCTAAAAAACAAAACTCCCTTACCCTCCTTCACCCTCGTTCTCTCTCTTCATGCTCCCACACCTTCCTTCCCTCTCTTCACCCTATCTTTCTTCTCCCGAAAGAAATTTGTGCGAAGACACATACATTAATGCGAGAAAAGAACCCAGTTGGGAGGAAGACAAAAGGTGGAGTCATCGTCGACAAAGTTTGCTACAGAAAGTTGATGTTTTTCTTGCGTGAGCGAGGCACCAACTGGCCCACCAGACCATAACATCCAGAGGTAAACACCAGTGAAACTGACCGTAACATCAACCCCAAGTTTGTTGCAGCACCCCTTATTGCACTCAATGTGTGGGGCCCTTTTTTGTTCTTTGAGGCGAGGGGGGGGAGGGGGAAGATGAGGCGTAAGGGGAGAAGAGGGGGATGAGACTGGGAAGGAAAAGGAGGGAGGAGGAAAGCTCATTTACCAGCGGGAGAATGAGGCAAAGCGTCTTAAGCATCCTGAGAATGACTTTCTTTCCTCTGTCTGGCGCTAAATACGCAAAGGCGTATTTTCCCCAAAGGGGCCCCGCATGCTCATTAGTTCCTAATTGTGTATGCTGACTTAAATTTCACGAGACTTTTTGACTGAAATATCGTTCAGTGATGAGAGACGGTCTTACTTTGTACTGGAGAAAAGACACGGAAGACTGACGTAGTTATAGAAGCGAAATGTCACAACAAAAGCTTGTCTCTTTTCTTTTGTTGGACTCACGCCTTTGTATCCAGCTCGGCTATACTTGATCAGAGTAAACTGGACAAAAGCCCATGATCAAGTAGATTATAGTGCGAGTCTTGATAAAGATGTACACAGGGCAGAAGGACATTTGGTGCAGGAGAAAACATTAGTATAGACAACGTTTCGCCCACACAGTGGCCTTCATCAGGTGAGTGGAGGATAGACGAAATAGGTCATTTGTGGAGGTGATCTGAGAGGAAGTACCATTACTTGTAGGACGTGATTGTGTTATGGAAGAAGATAATATTGTGAATGAACTTAGAGACAAATCATTTGGGTAAGTTTTATGAGCAAGTTTGTCGAAGGTGCACGAAGGAGTCGTCCCTTAGTTTGCTTAACTTTGGTTAAAACAACTATTCCTGATTATATTTGAATAGTTTTTTCCTCGGGCATCCAATATTTCTCAGCGTAAGATCAGGTTAGGCAATGATAAATATATCCCATAATTTCTCTCTATATTGTTGGATGTATGATTGCTGACTCCATTAACATAGTCTTCTGCATTTGTGGTCTTCCCTGGAGATGAGTACAGTACCTGTGCAGGCCACGGTGTGTGTGTGTCTCTGACCTTCACTCTTACACGCTTTGTCCTGTGATTCTAGTGTGTAGGCTGAGTGCTGTTTCCCCACACTCTCCACACGGGATCTCATACACACCTGTGTCTGAGTGGTGGTGGTTGGCATTCAGTCTGATCACAGCTCCTGTGTGGATTTAGATGTTTTGAATACCACGTAGGTGTCACTTTGTTGGAGAACCTAGGTTGTGTTGTCGGCTACTCCACCAGTACGCAAAAATGATGCGTTGGTTATTGTCAGTGTCCTCCCCAGGGTTGCCGAGTGCCTGCTGCACTGAACGTCTGCAATCTAAGATGAAATATGAGGGGAAAACTTGAGTTTGGTGAATGTGTTGGCAGCGGTTTTACACTCGTCTCCAAGAAACTCGGAGCTACATATTCTGTAAACTCTGAGAAACCCATAAAGACACCAGGGTTAGTAAACTTGATGTAGTGGGGAAAGAAGTGAATGAGATTGTCGCCATTAGTAGGTTTTCAGTAGATCTGAAAATTGAAGTTGTTTTGGACGGTGAGACGTTTGATATGAAAGAAGTGTCGTGTGGCATCTTACCTCATTTTGAGGGTGAATTGGATGATGGGTTCCAATGTGCTGAAGTGGTCATAGACGTTCTAGGTTGAACAGTCTAGGAATGATTTGAAGAATGTGGTCAACGTATCATAGCCAGGCTGATGATGTGATGATGATTATGATTAAACAGAAGAATTTTCACTTTTATATTGAAGACCATAAGGTTATCATTCCATTAGCCTTGGTAGATCAGTCCCATACACTTGATAGATCTAAGTCTAAAGAACCTTACACCTTTAAATTACTTATCCACTTCTTCCATGGATATAAAGGTCATCTCCATATAAGACTGCAGCGCTGTATAGCCCTTGTGGCTTAGCGCTTCTTTTTGGTAATAATAATAATAATAATAATAATCCATATGAGACTGAAAAAGCACACAAGTCAATGATACACAGCTACTGTACATGTGTATTGTATGATATCCACAAGAAAATACAGGTTTCCACTTCACCAAGTATTTTAACCCTATACTTGTTGCCAATACCTGCCAAATACAACATAGCTGTACACGATTATAACTCCCATCTTCCCCACAGAGGATCATGAACGTGGCAGAGGAGGCCTCGCTGGACAAGGAGTATAAGCAAGACGAGGAGGTGGAGTACTACAACGCCAAGCGACTCAACAAGTTCTACCCTCCCGAGCACAAGCTCAAGGGTGAGCTAAGAGAAGGCTTCAAGAGGCTCACCCTCACTGAGAACTCCCACTTCGACGGCATTGCTGTCAACGAGAACCACTCATCCGTCCACGTCCCTACCAATGTCTACGATAAGGGTGAGTGTTGTTGACGAGTTCCCTGTTATGTGACTAATCCCCCACATGTACAACACTGTTTTTTCTTTCATTGACGAAACGCTCGCCTGCGCTGCAGGCTTAATAAGTCGAATACTAAGATAAATTACGATCCTGGAGATAGCAGACGAAGTAGAGAGGTCTACTGTCTTCCATCAAGGTTTCTACTATTTTCTCTCTTCTACTGCCTTCCATCCAGACTGCAGGACTGCTTACCTCAACCTACCTCCAGGAGTGTAACTGATCTCTATATTCGGCTGAGGAAGCCCGGAGCGCAGGCGAATAGGTTCGCCAACAAAGACATCTAAGTGTCGTAACTGCAAACAGCAATACTGCGACTGGCCAGGAATCGAACACCCCGATATTTCAGCAAGCCACCCGGGAAACCTGCCAAATTTCTGAGACGCCTCAGTCTACTGGACCATCAATGTTTCAGACATCAGGTGGCCAGTACCACAGGACATGTCGTTAACTAGTCGGAGTCGAATACCATTATAACACAGTCGAAATGTCTTCCCAGCCAGAGGAAATTTCGACTGTCAAAGCCCCATAACGCCTGTAAAACACAACTGGTTTCAACACAGTTCTTAAACACTTGTAAAACACAGCTGGTTTTAACACAGTTCTTAAACACTTGTAAAACACAACTGGTTTCAACACAGTTCTTAATCTCCCCAGAAAACTGTAAGAACTGTCTGCCTTAGCAGCAGGAACTGTATACATATAACATTGAAGGGCTCTAGGTCACGGGAATAGGAGCAGTTTCCTTCCCCCTTCTTATAACCACTCCCGTTCCTCAGCTGCTAAGTGGCTCCGACGGGCTTAGCGCTTCCCGAGAAGTATAAGAGTAGCTGTTGCTTTTAATTTGGGGATAAATGGAAAATGTTACCTCGTGGTTAAGTACACGAGGTACAAGGTTACCTTGTGGTTAAGTACACGAGGTACAAGGTTACCTTGTGGTTAAGTACGCGAGGTACAAGGTTACCTTGTGGTAAAGAACATGAGGTACAAGGTTACCTTGTGGTTAAGTACACAAGGTAAAAGGTTACCTTGTGGTTAAGTACACGAGGTACAAGGCTACCTCGTGGTTAAGCACACGAGGTACAAGGTTACCTTGTAGTTAAGTACGCGAGGTACAAGGTTACATTGTGGTTAAGTACACGAGGTGCAAGGTTACCTTGTGGTTAAGTACACGAGGTACAAGGTTACCTCAAGGTTAAGTACACGATGTACAAGATTACCTTGTGGTTAAGTACACGAAGTACAAGGTTGCCTTGTGGTTAAGTACACGAGGTACAAGGTTACCTTCTGGTTAAGTACGCGAGGTACAAGGTTACCTTGTGGTTAAGTACACAAGGTACAAGGTTACCTTGTGGTTAAGTACGCGAGGTACGAGGTTACCTTGTGGTTAAGTACACGAGGTACAAGGTTACCTTGTGGTTAAGTACACGAGGTACAAGGTTACCTTGTGGTTATGTACGCGAGGTACAAGGTTACCTTGTGGTTAAGTACACGAGGTACAAGATTACCTTGTGGTTAAGTACACGAGGTACAAGGTTACCTTGTGGTTAAGTACACGAGGTACAAGGTTACCTTGTGGTTAAGTACACGAGGTACAAGGTTACCTTGTGGTTAAATACACGATGTACAAGGTTACCTTGTGGTTAAGTACACGAGGTACAAGGTTACCTTGTGGTTAAGTACACGAGGTACAAGGTACCTTGTGGTTAAGTACGCGAGGTACGAGGTTACCTTGTGGTTAAGTACACGAGGTACAAGGTTACCTTTGTGGTTAAGTACAACGTGGTTACAAGGTCTTACCTTGTGGTTAGTACCGAGGTACAAGGTTACCTTGTGGTTAAGTACACGAGGTACAAGGTTACCTCGTGGTTAAGTACGCGAGGTACAAGGTTACCTTGTGGTTAAGTACACGAGGTACAAGATTACCTTGTGGTTAAGTACACGAGGTACAAGGTTACCTTGTGGTTAAGTACACGAGGTACAAGGTTACCTTGTGGTTAAGTACACGAGGTACAAGGTTACCTTGTGGTTAAGTACACGAGGTACAAGGTTACCTTGTGGTTAAGTACGCGAGGTACAAGGTTACCTTGTGGTTAAGTACACGAGGTACAAGGTTACCTTGTGGTTAAGTACGCGAGGTACAAGGTTACCTTGTGGTTAAGTACACGAGGTACAAGGTTACCTTGTGGTTAAGTACACGAGGTACAAGGTTACCTTGTGGTTAAGTACACGAGGTACAAGGTTACCTTGTGGTTAAGTACACGAGGTACAAGGTTACCTGGTGGGTAAGACAACAAGGTTAATTTGTGGTAAAGTACACGAGGTACAAGGTTACCTTGTGGTTAAGTACGCGAGGTACAAGGTTACCTGGTGGGTAAGACAACAAGGTTACCTCGTAGGTAAGACAACAAGGTTACCTCGTGGGTTAAGACAACAAGGTTACCTCGTAGGTAAGACAACAAGGTTACCTCGTAGGTAAGACAACAAGGTTACCTAGTGGGTAAGACAACAAGGTTACCTCGTTGGTAAGACAACAAGGTTACCTCGTGGGTAAGACAACAAGGTTACCTCGTATGTAAGACAACAAGGTTACCTCGTGGGTAAGACAACAAGGTTACCTCGTGGTAAGACAACAAGGTTACCTCGTGGTTAAGACAACAAGGTTACCTCATGGGTTAAGACAAACAAGGTTACCTCGTGGTTAAGACAACAAGGTTACCTCGTGGGTAAGACAACAAGGATACCTGTAGGTAAGACAACAAGGTTACCTCGTGGGTTTAAAACAACAAGGTTACCTCGTAGGTTAAGACAACAAGGTTACCTCGTGGGTAAGACAACAAGGTTACCTCGTAGGTTAAGAACAACAAGGTTACCTCGTGGTAAGACAACAAGGTTACCTCGTAGTAAGACCAACAAGGTTACCTCGTGGTGTAGACAACAAGGTTACCTCGTAGGTAAGACAACAAGGTTACCTCGTAGGTAAGACAACAAAGTTACCTGTAGGTAAGACACAACAAGGCTACCTGTAGGTAAGACAACACAAGTTACTCGGTAGGTAAGACACAAGGTTACCTCGTGGTAAGACAAACAAGGTTACCTTGTAGGTAAGACGAACAAGGTTACCTCGTAGGTTAAGAACGAGTACAAGGTTACCTCGTAGGTAAGACAACAAGGTTACCTCGTGGGTAAGACAACAAGGTTACCTGTAGGTAAGACAACAAGGATACCTTTGTAGGTTTAAGACAACAAGGTTACCTCGTGGGTAAGACAACAAGGTTACCTCGTAGGTAAGACAACAAGGTTACCTCGTAGGTAAGACAACAAGGTTACCTCGTAGGTAAGACAACAAGGTTACCTCGTAGGTAAGACAACAAGGTTACCTCGTAGGTAAGACAACAAGGTTACCTCGTAGGTAAGACAACAAGGTTACCTCGTGGGTAAGACAACAAGGTTACCTCGTGGGTAAGACAACAAGGTTACCTCGTAGGTAAGAGAGCAAGGTTACCTCGTGGGTAAGACAACAAGGTTACCTCGAGGTAAGGCAACAAGGTTACCTCGTGGGTAAGGACAACAAGGTACCTCGTGGGTAAGACAACAAGGTTACCTCGTGGGTAAGACAACAAGGTTACCTCGTGGGTAAGACAACAAGGTTACCTCGTGGGTAAGACAACAAGGTTACCTCGTAGGTAAGACAACAAGGTTACCTCGTGGTAAGGCAACAAGGTTACCTCGTAGGTAAGGCAACAAGGTTACCTCGTGGGTAAGACAACAAGGTTACCTCGTGGGTAAGACAACAAGGTTACCTCGTGGGTAAGACAACAAGGTTACCTCGTGGGTAAGACAACAATTGAACTACCACTTTACACTGAAGAAAAAATTCCCATGGTATTCCCCACTTCAAAAACAAACTTCTTATATTCAGATTCAAGATACCAAGATTCCCCCCCCACTATTTTCCCTCTAACCATCAAGTAATGTCAAAAACCACTTTTTCCACTGTAAAATGACCTTTATTCCTACTTCAAAAGCATAGAATTCCCTTAGCCCCACAAAAGATAATGACCTTCCTTATCCCATTTAGAAGACACAGTCCCTACTCTCCTTCAAAAGAAGATAAACCCCATTATCCCTCGCCAGTAAAAAAATAGACACCTGAAACATTAAAGAGGAAAAAAATAAAACACTTTCGGAAGTAATAGGGTCATCTGTGGTCATTACGAGAACTACACACCGTTCACCTAATTAATTACAACTTCACCCAGGTGATAATCAAAAGGTAACTAGCGCTGCAAATTAATTAGGAAAAATCTCCCTCTTAATCACAGGTAAGAAACTGAGGGACCCACCAACGTTAGATATATAATATATGTATAACAACAATATATTGTATAATAATAATTATTAGATATATAAAATATATCTGTATAATATATATAGTATATCCCCCATTATACACCAAGGTTGACCCTCCTTATATAATATATTAATTATAAAAAATTATATATTAGTAAATAAATTATCTTAAAATATATATATATTATAACATATAGTTATATTTAATGGGGCATTAATTAGATTTCATTTAAGAATTATGGATAATTACCTTGCTCGTGAGGTTAATGAGGTACTTCGTGTAAATATATAAATAAATTAACTGAAATTTCTTGTAATTGTTTTAATTTGGAGTCGCAGCTGTTTTCTTAATGGTTTCTCAAGAATTTACCTTCTCTAAATTTGTGATTTTAAGTGTAAGGTGTAGTGAGTGCCCGAGTGTTGTTAAGTGTGAGGTGTAGTGAGTGCCCGAGTGTTGTTAAGTGTGAGGTGTAGTGAGTGATCGAGGGTTGTTAAGTGTGAGGTGTAGTGAGTGCCCGAGGGTTGTTAAGTGTGAGGTGTAGTGAGTGCCTGAGGTTGTTAAGTGCGAGGTGTAGTGAGTGCCTGAGGGTTGTTAAGTGTGAGATGTAGTGAGTGTCCGAGGGTTGTTAAGTGTGAGGTGTAGTCAGTGCCCGAGGGTTGTTAAGTGTGAGGTGTAGTGAGTGCCCGAGGGTTGTTAAGTGTGAGGTGTAGTCAGTGCCCGAGGGTTGTTAAGTGTGAGGTGTAGTGAGTGCCTGAGGGTTGTTAAGTGTGAGGTGTAGTGAGTGCCCGAGGTTGTTAAGTGTGAGGTGTAGTCAGCGCTCGAGGTTGTTAAGTGTGAGTGTAGTGAGTACCCGAGTGCTGTTAAGTGTGAGGTTTAGTGAGTGTCTGAGGGTTGTTAAGTGTGAGGTGTAGTGAGTGCCCGAGGGTTGTTAAGTCTGAGGTGTAGTGAGTGCCCGAGGGTTGTTAAGTGTGAGGTGTAGTGAGTGCCTGAGGGTTGTTAAGTGTGAGGTGTAGTGAGTGCCCGAGGGTTGTTAAGTGTGAGGTGTAGTCAGTGCCCGAGGGTTGTTAAGTGTGAGGTGTAGTGAGTGCCCGAGGGTTGTTTAAGTGTGAGGTGTAGTCATTGCCCGAGGGTTGTTAAGTGTGAGGTGTAGTGAGTGCCCGAGGATTGTTAAATGTGAGGTGTAGTGAGTGCCCGAGGGTTGTTAAGTGTGAGGTGTAGTGAGTGCCCGATGGTTGTTAAGTGTGAGGTGTAGTCAGTGCCTGAGGGTTGTTAAGTGTGAGGTGTAGTGAGTGCCTGAGGGTTAAGTGTGAGGTGTAGTGAGTGCCCGAGGGTTGTTAAGTGTGAGGTATAGTCAGTGCCCGAGGGTTAAATGTGAGGTGTAGTGAGTGTTATGGGGCTATAGGACCCAACATGTATTTATAAGTAACAGTTACTCTGGAATACCTAATTATATTGAATTGATGGGGACTCAGTTCTAAATGTCAGAAGGACTGATCAACCTTATGACTGAGAGGCAGCTGGGTCAAGCCTTTTTCTCAATATAATAGGTTATACTGTAGACACACACACAATTTAAAAAAACATGTTACGTTGGTGTCCCTTATTACTTTGATAGTAAGGTTCTCACTACATGTTCTAGTGTGGGGTAGCTTTTTACTTAATGGCCTTATCTGTCTAGAGGTAATACTTACATCATGGCTGATCATCTTGAGTGTCTGATATCCTCTCACCAGCCCTCTTCACAGGTTATGTAAACTACTACTATAAAAATATAACTGTATTCTCAATAGATATGTACAGAATATACAATTACAGCCTCACACTTTAAAAACAAAGATCTACACACTCCATAGCTGTTCTCCCACATGGTGTATCTTATTAACTTTTGTCCTTCTCTCTTCTTGACATAACTCTGGGCTAACCAGTGTTTTGACACACTTTAGTCACCCTGGGTATGGTGGCCACAACTTAAATTATAAAAACTCACCCCTGGAGCACACATACTGCCCCAAAAGATAGAAGAAGGACCCAGAGATCCTGCCAGGTTGAAGGTCAGCCACAGAGAGAGAGCCTCAGTGAGAGGGAGAGAGAGAAAGACTAGCTAAGCTCTCCCACCAAAACAAAAGACTGTTGCCAAGCACAATTCTCCAGTTACCACAATTCTACCACACCTTAATTTTACTTTTACAAAAAGAAATACAACTTTATAAACTACTTATTTAAATTGTGTGTGTGTCTGTAGGATAACCTATTATATTGAGAAAAAGGCTTGACCCAGCTGCCTCTCAGTCATAAGGTTGATCAGTCCTTCTGACATTTAGAACTGAGTCCCCATCAATTCAATTTAATTAGGTATTCCAGAGTAACTGTTACTTATAAATACATGTTGGGTCCTATAGCCCCATAACAGTGAGTGCCTGAGGGTTGTTAAGTGTGAGGTGTAGTGAGTGCCCGAGGGTTGTTAAGTGTGAGGTGTAGTCAGTGCCCGAGGGTTAAGTGTGAGGTGTAGTGAGTGCCCGAGTGCTGTTAAGTGTGAGGTGTAGTCAGTGCCCGAGGGTTGTTAAGTGTGAGGTGTAGTCAGTGCCCGAAGGTTGTTAAGTGCTAGGTGTAGTGAGTGCCCGAGGGTTGTTAAGTGTGAGGTGTAGTGAGTGCCCGAGGGTTGTTAAGAACTGCTGGGTGATGGTGGGTCATGAAGGACGCTAATCACATCCTGGACACTGGCCAACATTGTTGTTACTTTAATCATTATGATTGCGATTGAAGTGAACTCTTAGTTTGTATACATTGAGATATACACACCTCTCAGTGTATATACATATATACATACTTTCTCTCTTTCTCACTCCAAACCTTCATCTCTACCTTCCTTTTCGCTTTCTCTTCCCCTATTTTCCTTTAGCTCCCCCTCCTCCTCCTCTCTTCCTACATCTTTCCTCCCCACATCTCTCTCCCTCAACATATAACCTCCCCATTACAACATTCATATACCTCACAAGACGTTAATATTCAACTCGCACTGGAAGCATCCGCTAAGTATGTCTCGAGTCGGATTTAGTGAATACAAACGATGCAAGGAACACATCCACAAGATAAACTCATTTAACTTTGATATATATATATATATATATATATATATATATATATATATATATATATATATATATATAATATATATATATATATATATTATATATATATATATATATTATATATATATATATATATAATATATATATATATATAGTAGTAAACTTGTGCTTAATGCAAGTTTACTACAGTGAGCTGTTGTTAAATTCCTTGTGCTTTCTTGCTTTCTTAATTACGTTCTCAAGGAATATTGAAGGAAAATGTGCATACGGTGTGCATCTTGGGTTGTCAGGTTGGTGTGTGAGGTGCTTCTCTCCAGTATGTAACATATTGATTCATTTTCATAACGTGTCTGTCTCGCGCTGAGCGGAAGGTGGATCGAGCCTCCACTTGTTGAGAGGTTTTAATACATCAGCGTTGCTTTGTATCTTTCAGCATCTAAGGAAAACTATTGATCTGAAGTGCCCACTGAAAATTCTTCTCCTGAAGTTGAGTTTGACTCTCTCTCTAGGGAGACTACCCTTCTCGGTAGTTGTCCGAGATAACGAAGTTCACAGATCCTGTCTGGGATCTTCCTGAGGGAGGGAGGAAGGGAGGAAGGGAGGGAGGGAGGGAGGGAGGGTAATGGAGGGAAGGAAGGACACCTTGGCCCGCTAATCGATGCTGTCGCGACATTTTACGATGATCGAGTAATTAGGTTTTCGAGTTGTTAAAGAGGATGGTGGTTATCCCTACATCCTTTCTCCCTCTTCCCCCTCTTTCTCTTCCTCCTCCTCCCTCCCTTCTTTTCTCTTCCTTCACCCTCTCCTCCACCTCCTCTTTCTCCCCCATCCCCTCCTCCCTACTCTCTCAGCTCGCCTTCGTTTAGAAACCAAATATCCAGAACTAAAGAACAGAAGGATTTCAGACTAGTCAACAACAATAATTCAGAGTATACTCTACACTGCCTTCAAGTATACTCAACAATAACTTATAGTCTACTCAACAATGTTTTATAGTTTACTCACTATTAACTCGCTTCTGTCCTCTCCCTCCATTATTTCTCACCATCTCACTTCCACTAAGGAATCACAACTCAGTCCGGCGACCTCACTGGCTTCTGTCGGTTTTTAAGAGGTATATATAATATATATATATATATATATATATATATATATATTATATATATAATATATATATATATATATATGTCGTGCCGAATAGGCAGAACTTGCGATCTTGGCTTAAATAGCAACGCTCATCTTGCCATATAGGACAAGTGAAAATTTGTGTATGCAATAATTTCGCCAAAATTATTTTGAACCTAACGAAAAAAATATATTTCATTGTGTTTGTTTAGTATTAAATTACTGTAAACAAATCTAAAATATATTTAGTTGGGTTAGGCTAAAATAAATTGCGCTTGTTATAATAAGGTTAGGTAAGTTTTCTAAGTTCCTTTTGGTGCAAAATTATAAATTTTTACATCAACATTAATGAAAAAAATGTATCTTTAAACGTATAAGAGAAAATTTTAGAAAGGACTTAATTTTAAATGAGTTCGTGCTAATTGACCAGTTTTACATATTCGGCACGACATATATATATATATATATATATATATAATATATATATATATATATATATATATATATATATATATATATATATATATATATTATATATATATATATATATATGAATTGCGTTTTGTGGTCAAGACAACAGACAAGACACGTTGTAGAACGAGCTTTTACTGGGATATTGTTATCTCCGTGTGGAACATTATCAGTGTTTCACTCTAAAGGAAGCCTGAGTTGACTCTTGCTTTTGTATTTATTTTTTCTCTTCAACATTATGGCGCTGGTAGATCATTAGCTGTACTAATGTCATGTGTATGTTTGTATGTAGAATGAAAAGGCACAATACAGTGACCGGCGCAATACACAAATAACCCGCTCATAGGAGAATGAAGCTTAGGTCGACGTTTCTGTCCAACCTGAACCATTAACTAGTTACTAGTCCGAGTCGGGTCGAAACGTAGTTATAAGTTTCATTCTTCTATGAACGGGTTATTTGTGTATGTTGGCTTGGCTTCCCTGAGCTTTGCTCTCTACATTTCCGTCTTCTATGGGGTTCCAGCTCTCCCAGTTAATTTCTGTGTTTATATTTTATAGAACCTTGCTTTCACTGTCGCTTTGTTTATTGTCGCCCCGTTGCTCGCAATATTCTCCTTTGACTTCTGTTGCTCAGTAGGGGCTATATAATGGCGGGTAATGAGGCCCTAGCTCCAACAGTTGTTTCTGAAACCCGTTTGTCAGCTGTGTTTGTGTGTGTGTGTATGTGATTTGTGTTTATGTGTGTGATTTTTGCTTTGCGTGTGCGTGTGATCTTCCTGTCCCCCACCATTTCACCGTAGCAGCGACTCCTGCTTTACGGTGACCTGCTTTTAGGATTCTCTCGTTCGTCTTGTTCTGGGACTCCTCGCTCGAGGTGTGGTGATCAGCTCGCTGGAGCCTGAACTCCAAGAGGCTTTGCCACAGCCTGTCTTCTCCCGTGTTTTCTCACGCTGAAGATAAAGGATATTATTATTTTCTTCCCCTCAGTTTTTCCGTCCTATGCCCCACACACACACACACACACACACACACACACACACACACACACACACACACACACACGAGGTTTGATAAATCTCATGGAGCAGGGGGAGAGAGGATCTAATAGTAAACAGTGAAGAGACGGGGCCAGGAGCTATGAATCGACCCCTGCAACCACAATTAGGTGAGTACACACACACACACACACACACACACACACACAGTTATTGCTAACAAATTATTATAATAATCAAAACTGACCTCTAAAATTGGTAACACAAGTATTAACGTCACCGAGAACTGACTACAGTCCCAGTCTCTCAGTTCGAAGTAACGTATAGTTGAATAACCTCCGTAAGAGACCTTCACGCATTCTATTAAACAATTAGAAAGCTAGCAAACTACGCAGCCAGAGACGGGAGAGAGTCGCTGGTCGTGTAAAGGCTTTAACCGCTGTAAATTGTGGTCTATTAAGCTCACTGTTCCACACGCAAGAAAGCACTTTTCGGTCCTGTTGACACCTGTCTCCACAAATTCTTTTCCTTGACCAGCTTTGTAAAGGGATTTAAAGAAAAAGGTGAGTTTGATCGGGATGTGGTGGGGGAGGTGACACTGCGGGATGTGGTGGGGGGAGGTGACACTGTTTTATGTAGATGATGTGTTGCTGGCTAATGGAATTTACATCCATTTGGTTTACAGGGTAATGGGATTTTGATGTGTCTGGTTTAGATGGATAATCGGATTTTGATGTGGCTGGTTGAGTTGGATAATGGGATTTTGATGTGGCTGGATTTGTAGGATAATAGGAATTTGATGTCTATGGTTTAGATGGTTAATGGGATTTTGATGTGTATGGTTCAGATGGATAATGGGATTTTGATGTGTATGATTTAGATGGATAATGGGATAATAACGGAGATGATAATTTAGTAACTCTTAGTAATGATAATGACGATAATAAAGATGATGACGATAATGATGACGACAATGATAATAATGATAGCTGATAGTAGCTTTTGGTGATAATGATGATAATTGATAGTGACTTTCGTTAATGATGATAATGTTGATAATAATGAATGACGGTAATTTCTATCAATCTGTTGTAATAGGAGAACCTGTGGCTTTCAGCGCTACAGTGTGTCACAGAAAGACGTTACCATAGCTACAGTGTGTCACAGAAAGACGTTACCATAGATAGAGTGTGTCACAGAAAGACGTTACCATTGCTACAGTGTGTCACAGAAAGACGTTACCATAGATACAGTGTGTCACAGAAAGACGTTACCATAACTACAGTGTGTCACAGAAAGACGTTACCATAACTACAGTGTGTCACAGAAAGACGTTACCATAACTACAGTGTGTCACAGAAAGACGTTACCATAGCTACAGTGTGAAACAACGACGGTGTTCCTTACCCTGATGTCTCGTTCAAGGTTAAATAACCCAACCAGCTTAACCTAACCTAACCTGACCTTACCTAACCTAACCTAACCTAACCTAACCTAACCTAACCTAACCTAACCTAACCTAACCTAACCTAACCTAACCTAACCTAACCTACCTACACCTAACCTGACCTTACCTAACCTAACCTAACCTAACCTAACCTAACCTAACCTAAACCTAACCTGACCTAACCTAACCTAACACCTAACCTGACCTAACCTAACCTAACCAACTGACCTAACCTAACCTAACCTAACCTAACCTAACCTGACCTAACCTAACCTGACCTAACCTAACCTAACCTAACCTGACCTAACCTAACCTAACCTAACCTAACCTGATCTAACCTAACCTGACCTAACCTAACCTGCTTAACCTAACCTGACCTAACCTAACCTGATCTAACCTAACCTGACCTAACCTAACCTAACCTAACCTAAGCTAACCTAATCTAACCTAATCTAACCTAAGCTAACCTAACCTAACCTAACCTAACTTGCTCCAGCCCCGCGCAACACCTCCTGTAACATGTAATTCCCGTTTTGTAACTTGTAGCTGTGAAGAGAGACAAAAAAACCACCAGAACGAACACTGTGTGCACTTTGATGGTAGCAAATACTTTGAAATTCTCTTCCCAAAATTATTATTATTATTATTATTATTATTATTATTATTATTATTATTATTATTTTCATTATTATTACTATTATTATTATTATTATTATTATTATTATTATTATTATTATTATCATTATTATTATTATTTATTATTATTATTATTATTATTATTATTATTATTATTATTATTATTATTATTATTATTATTATTTTTTCATTATTATTATTATTATTATTATTATTAATTATTATATATTATTATTAATTTTCATTATTATTATTATTATTATTATTATTATTATTTTCATTATTATTATTATTATTATTATTATTATTATTATTACTATATATTATTATTATTATTTATTATTATTATTATTATTATTATTATTATTATTATTTTCATTATTATTATTATTATTATTATTATTATTATTATTATTATTATTATTATTATTAATTTATTATTATTATTATTATTATTATTATTATTATTATTATATTATTATTATTACATTCACGGGTGAGCTCAAAACCTGCAGGGGTTATACAGCGGCTAGGGGATAGGGGGGTAAAGGAATGAAAAATATTCAGACTCTCGATTCGAGGGACTGGAGCACAGGTCCAATTCCTTGGATCAAGATCCCTCACCAGTATCTATGAGCCTCCCCTGAGGGGGTAGGGGGTATCAAGGAAGGGACTACGAGATTATAAAGACAGCAGCTGTAGCCACATTGTATAATTCATCCTGGCGTAGCAATAAATCGTCAACACTTGGTAATAAATCGTCCTCACAGAGCAATAAATCGTCACGTGGTAATCAATAATAATAATAATAATAATAATAATACAAGAAACAGAGCGAAGAAAAATGAAAGAAATTGCAAGAGAATTTAAAAAATTAAGAAAAAATGAGATGTTGAGATAGATGAATAGATAGGTGAACAGACAGACAAATAGATAAGTGCACAGATAGATTGATAGTGAATAAGATGATAGATAGATAGATGAGAGGTGAAGAGGATAGGAAGAGTAGAGAAGAGTAGATAGATGAGAGAGAGAGAGAGAGAGAGAGAGAGAGAGAGAGAGAGTCCAGCCAGGTAAAGATCACTCTCTTCATATTAAGAGATTACTAGAGAGGAGTCTGGCTCACATCACAAGAGCACACACCAAGAGCTGGATACCAACATCCTTATAAACTTCCTTCTTACGTATATCACTCATGTCTTTAAAATATTTCCATATATATTCAATCTATATATTCTTCATACTTTTTGCTGTATTCTGTGCATGGTAACGAAATAGACAGGTTCCTGTCTTTCGTAAGATGAACAGAAATCTCTGTTTCTTGCAAAGGCTTGGTTAGAATCCTCTGTCTTTCGAAGGAAAGTGGACAGGATCCGTCTTTCTCTTAGGCAGAAGCGAAGGTTCTATGTCTGGTGAAGAGATAGACAGGAATACTTTGTCTCTCATACTGAGACAGTAAGGTAAACCCAATAGTCTTCGATCACGATTTGACCTCTGACACTTGACCTCCCGTTTGCAGAAGAAAGCCATAAGCTTGATCATCACTGACCCTCGACCTCTCCAAAGCTCTTCTTGGCAGAGTTGAAAAGTTCGAGTTGAGTGTGACTTGCACTCGAGATAATAGAGTTGTCAAAGCTTATTCCTTGGGTATCACTGAAAAAGTTGGGCAAATATAATTTTGTTAGTGGATTTGGGTTTGGGAAGGACTTGCCTTGTGTGGGCCAGTAGGCCTGGAGTAATCTGAAGTATACCTAGAGAGGGTTTTGGGGGTCAACGCCCCCGCGGCCTGCTGCAATGATCTTCCTGTCTTATCTTTTTACGTGATAATGACCAATCAATCAGGTTCCTGTGGATGGAAGAAATCCAGTGTTTACACTGGAATATTTACACAGGATACGCTTCAGTCTTGAGTTCCAGCACCCACACTTCCAGTGTCACTATAGATTCTTCCAGATTACTTGAGATGAAGAACAAAAAGACAATACCGTGACTGGAACAATACACAAATAACCCGCACATAGGAGAGAGAGAGAGAAGCTTACGACGACGTTTCGGTCTGACTTGGACCAATGTGAGTTTGTAAGTGGTCCAAATCCGACCGAAATGTGTCTTGCATCCCCAAGCAGAAGGGAGCAGAGAGAAAATAGGGATAAGTGAGAAGGAATGGAAGAAAAATGGGAGGTGAGCTAATAAAACAGTATGTGTAATCAGCATGAGTTTTGTTTTGCAATTAGATGTTGCTATGACAACGATTGAGTGGAATCCCCCACGGTCGCTGAGGTGGGGCCTGGAGGCTTCAGGAAGGTAAAGGAGGGTGGGGAGGTGTTAGGAAACGAAGATAGCATGGAGGGAGGTGCTAGGGAGGTGAGGGAGGGTAGGGAGGATAGCTGGTGCTGCTGCAAGGGAGAGATACCAGCCTACTCCACAAGACATTAGATCTGAAGCCAAGAAGAGAGAAGAGAGATGGAAAAATGTGGGAGCGAAAGTTTTACCGACGGGGGGGGGGAGATTGCGGATAAGGGGAGGGGGAAGAGGAGGGGGAAAATGAGGGGGAAGAGAAGGGAGGGGGAGGGGAGGGGGAATAATCAGACAAAAGCATTCAGAGAGTTAATTATGTGGCGAAATTTTGGTGAAAAATTCTGTGACGCTCCATTCGTCCCAGGATGAAAGGGTGAGAGAGAGAGAGAGAGAGAGAGAGCGAGAGAGAGAGAGAGAGAGAGAGAGAGAGAGAGAGAGAGAGAGAGAGAGAGAGAGAGAGAGAGAGAGAGAGAGAGAGAGAGAGAGAGAGAGAGAGAGAAATAACGACTCGTGTCACCATTGTGTTGCAACACCCATCTCTCTCCCTTTCTTTCTTCCCTGCATCTCTTCCTCCCTCCTCTTCCTCTTCCTTTTGATAAGCAGCAGCCCCTTTCATCGCCGGCCACCATTTCCCCTTTCAACTCTTCGTCATCCATATTTCCAGGTAATTTTATTCGTTTTAGCTTCCGGGTTGTGAAGTCGCCTCTCTCTCTCTCTCTCTTCCCTGGTGGAGAGAGATTCATCTCCTCTTTCCCTCTGACCATCAGTTACCTTCATCATTAACCACTAACGATTCTTTTAAAGAGTATCAAGTAAACGACCTTACGTAGCATTAAAAATGGTTCGGGCAAATATTTTTGTCCGTGGGTTTGTGTTTGAGAATGACTTGCCTAGTAGGGGCCAGTAGGCCTACTGCAGTGTTCCTCCTTTCTTGTGTTCCTATTGACGAATAATTAAATGTTTTCATTAAAGTCCTCTATATTCAACGAGCATTTACCAAAGTTCTCGTAGTTGATTGATGGCTAACGAGACTCATGTTAGCGGACATTTTTATTAACGAGATTAATGATAATCGTGTTTTAATATGTATTTTTTTTTAGTTTAGTTGATTTTGCGTAATCATTCCTTTCGTCAGTTTGATCCAAGGAGGTTGAAGGCAGCTCCAGTTCCCAGTATCAGGCGAAGAGGCACCTCTCTGTATGGTCAAAAAAAGATGAAGGGTGATGTGGTTCTGTGCACCAGATGTGATGTGGTTCTGCGCACGAAAGGTGGTTCGGTACTGTGCACCAAAGTTGGTGTGATATTGTGCACCAAAGGTGGTGTGGTACGGTGCACCAAAGGTGATGTGGTACGGTGCACCAAAGGTGGTGTGGTACGGTGCACCAAAGGTGATGTGGTACGGTGCACCAAAGGTGATGTGGTACGGTGCACCAAAGGTGATGTGGTACGGTGCACCAAAGGTGGTGTGGTACACTACGGCAACTTGAGGAGGTGAAAGGAATTCGGAAAAAATGTAAAGATTGGTGGAGGTGCACTAGGCGTGTGACACTGTGTCACGAGAACTGGCACTTATGGTGATGAGGTCGATGCTGGAGGTTGGCAGAGGTGGAGATGAGGATGATGGAGATTGGCAAAGGTTGAGATGTGGATGCTGGAGGTTGGCAGAGGTGGAGCTGAGGATGCTGGAGGTTGGCAGAGGTGGAGATGAGGATGCTGGAGGTTGGCAGAGGTGGAGATGATGATGGAGGTTGGCAGAAGTGGAGATTAGGATGCTGGAGGTTGGCAGAGGTGCAGATCAGGAAGCTGGAGGTTGGTAGGGGTGGAGATGAGGATACGGAGGTAGGAAGAGGTGGAGCTGAGGATGCTGAAAGCTGGCAGAGGATGATGGAGGCTGGTAGGTGTAGAGATGGGGAGGCTGGAGGCTGGCAGAGGAGGAGGATGGAGGCTGGCAGTCGTAAAGTTAAGGCAGCTGGAGGCTGCCAGAGGTTGAATTGAGAATGCCGGAGGCTGGCAGTAGAGATGAGGATGGTGGAAGCTGGTAGAGGTAGACACGAGGGTGATGGAATTAAAAAATGGTGTACACGAAGATTGATGAGGCTGGGAGAGGTGGAAGGGACGCTAGAAGGAGGCAGACGCGCAAAGAAGGGTGACAGATGCGATGCTTACAGTTATCTGCAGTGATACAAGAAGTAGGAATTTACAATAGGTGTGTCTCTGCAAGGCACGTGAGGGCGCTGGGTCCCCTCTCGTTCAACATGACCAGATATCCAGAAGAGGATTGTGTATGCACATGACCTGACACTGACAGATGGTGATTTGACACATACGACAGGCGATCTGACAGCTATGACAGTTGGTCTGACACTTATAGGAGGCTATTTGACACCCACGACAGATACCAAAAAGGAATTGTAAACAAGCCGAATTACAAACTAGTTTTCGTAAACTGTTAATGTTTTAAAAGTAATTTTGGAGAGGAGGGAATCGAGGTTGAGTGGAACAAGACAAGATTCGGGCATAAAAGTTGCAGGGAACGGGGCAAGGTAATTAACAGGTTGATAGCCCCCTGTAGTTAAGAAGATTAGTGGATAATGACGGCGGTAATAACAGGGAAGTGCAAATCGCAAGGAATCATGGAAGATGAGGTGATGGTGAAGCCTTCGAAGGGTAAAAGATTTAATGTATGATGACCTATTTGTAGCTGTGTGTGTGCATGTGTGTGTGTGTGTGTGTGTGTGCGTGTGCGTGTGCGTGTGTGTGTGTGTGTGTGTGCATGTGTGTGTGTGTGTGCATGTGTGTGTGTGTGTGTGCATGTGTGTGTGTGTGTGTGCATGTGTGTGGGTGTGTGTGCATGTGTGTGTGTGTGTGTGCATGTGTGTGTGTACTCACCTAGTTGTACTCACCTAGTTGAGGTTGCAGGGGTCGAGTCCGAGCTCCTGGCCCCGCCTCTTCACTGATCGCTACTAGGTCACTCTCTCTGAACCGTGAGCTTTATCATACCTCTGCTTAAAGCTATGTATGGATCCTGCCTCCACTACATCGCTTCCCAAACTATTCCACTTACTGACTACTCTGTGGCTGAAGAAATACTTCCTAACATCCCTGTGATTCATCTGTGTCTTCAACTTCCAACTGTGTCCCCTTGTTACTGTGTCCAATCTCTGGAACATCCTGTCTTTGTCCACCTTGTCAATTCCTCTCAGTATTTTGTATGTCGTTATCATGTCCCCCCTATCTCTCCTGTCCTCCAGTGTCGTCAGGTTGATTTCCCTTAACCTCTCCTCGTAGGACATACCTCTTAGCTCTGGGACTAGTCTTGTTGCAAACCTTTGCACTTTCTCTAGTTTCTTCACGTGCTTGGCTAGGTGTGGGTTCCAAACTGGTGCCGCATACTCCAATATGGGCCTAACATACACGGTGTACAGGGTCCTGAATGATTCCTTATTAAGATGTCGGAATGCTGTTCTGAGGTTTGCTAGGCGCCCATATGCTGCAGCAGTTATTTGGTTGATGTGCGCTTCAGGAGATGTGCCTGGTGTTATACTCACCCCAAGATCTTTTTCCTTGAGTGAGGTTTGTAGTCTCTGACCCCCTAGACTGTACTCCGTCTGCGGCCTTCTTTGCCCTTTCCCCAATCTTCATGACTTTGCACTTGGTGGGATTGAACTCCAGGAGCCAATTGCTGGACCAGGTCTGCAGCCTGTCCAGATCCCTTTGTAGTTCTGCCTGGTCTTCGATCGAGTGAATTCTTCTCATCAACTTCACGTCATCTGCAAACAGGGACACCTCAGAGTCTATTCCTTCCGTCATGTCGTTCACAAATACCAGAAACAGCACTGGTCCTAGGACTGACCCCTGTGGGACCCCGCTGGTCACAGGTGCCCACTCTGACACCTCGCCACGTACCATGACTCGCTGCTGTCTTCCTGACAAGTATTCCCTGATCCATTGTAGTGCTTTCCCTGTTATCCCTGCTTGGTCCTCCAGTTTTTGCACCAATCTCTTGTGTGGAACTGTGTCAAACGCCTTCTTGTGTGTGTGTGTGCGTGTGCGTGTGCGTGTGTGTGTGTGTGTGTGTGTGTGTGTGTGTGTGTGTGTGTGTGTGTGTGTGTGTGTGTGTGTGTGTGTGTGTGTGTGTGTATGAGCTATAGGGCAATCTCTATTCAATTTCACAATTCCTCCACATTCTATATCATTCTCTTGTGCATATTCTATTATCACTGATTATTTATATTTATCATTCGTGGCAGGATGATATCAGCCAATAGACAGGTACCGTAGTTTGTATATACTGTATTATCTGATGTTTATTCGTGTTACCCTGGGTTAAAAAATGCTCTGTATTTTATTTACGATGGCTTGACATAAACGTACAATGTGTAGGAACGTTGGATCAGCGTTACGATAGGAAACTACTGTGTAGGTTAACTACCGCCGCTCTGAGGGAAGGCAAGATAGAAAGATTGTCGTTTAGACTTCAGTATGGTCAGTCCTCCGCTGGATCTGGAGGCGATGAGATGTGTGTTCGCCGAGTCTCTGCTAGGGTTGAGATAGCTGGCTGTCTGGAGGTCTCTCTCCTGCTTGCGAAAATAGCAAGGTCTTCTAAATTACACTATCAAGCCGACTCTCTCTTCCAACACACTCGACGATTTTTTCTGCTCGAAGTTATGGCCATCGGGTTACATATTTCATGATTTACAGCTTCAAGTGTTGTCAATTCATTCTTGGTTCAATAGACTTGTATTACAGAAGTCCGATCTAACAATCCACAGCTTAGATAATGCATTTTTCTTGTTACTATCGTCGTGAGGGAGACTCATCAACGCTGAAGGTTAAGCCTTGTCCTACACGAAGCGATATATATTAGTGTCTTAAATAGTAATAATTCCTCCACGAGGACACAGCAGCAGTCAAACCACTATACTCAAGATTATACACAGAAGAGAGGAGCTTACGACGACGTTTCGGTCCGACTTGGACCACTTACAAAACCACACTTATTCTCAAGACTAAATTGATAAGAATTCTTTGCCAACCAATTGATAAATATACATTTTGGTATGTTGTTCCAGCTGATGAAGAATAAAAAAGGTCACATTGCCGTGGCTGGAACAGTTCATCAGAAATCTTGAATTCGGAGAGGAATCTTGTTGCAATGTTTCGGTCCTCCCTGGAGCACTGTTGTCAAGTGCAAGTTCATTGTTAAGTTGTGACTGGACAATGTTCCTGAATGGACCGAGTCGTCTCCATAAGATTTGTCTCATTAATGTTGATTTATCTGCATATATCTACATGTTTTATGCTAATGTATGTTATATCTGTCTATCTATCTATCTGTTTATTTATCTATCTATATATTTATCTACCTATCTATCTATCTATCTATCTATCTATCGATCTATCTATATATATATATATATATATATATATATATATATATATATATATATATATATATATATATATATATGTATATATATATATATATACATATATATATATATATATATATATATATATATATATATATATATATATATATATATATATATATATATATATATATATATATATATATATATATAATATATATATATATATATATATATATATATATATATATATATATATATATATATATATTCAACCCAATACCACGAGATTAAAGAAGGCTGAGGCAGGTGGTTTTACAAATAAAATGCCGATTAAAAATTAAATCTATAATTCAGGAGTGTATAATCTGCACTTTAATATATATTTAAAAAAACTCTCCCACATTGAGAAAATGCATCCGGACACGTGTATAAAAGTGTATTTCAATAAGTCTAGTCTACGTTCATGTATGCTGGGTAGTTTCAGAAATTTATACCAAGGTATAAATCTCTTAGATTATGTATGATTAGAGCCGTAGTTTCTTCCTTCTGTTTTTGTTTCCTAAAACACTAGTGAATATCCCTCTTGGTGATGTATATACACAGAGATGTATATCTGTGTATATACACTAATAGATTATTTTAATAGCAATTTTGGGAATTATTGTATTCTTGATTGGTAGAGGACAGGTCACCTGCAGCCTTAGTGACCCTAGCATAGTCGGCAGGTTTCAAACCTGGCAGGAATCATGTCATATGATGACCCGCCACTGGAGCTTTTGGTTGTCTGACCGAGGCCTTCCACTGGCTTATCCGTCTACCCCTTTAAAAATTAAAGTTATAATAACGGGTTATACAGCTCCTGGGAGCCGGGTTGCAGAGTTGAGGCAGCCAAGGAAGACGTAACACCGGTTCATTCCTCGAGGCTGAGGGGATGAACACCTTAAAACGACGTCAAGGCTGTGGGACTGACCACCTTAAAATGATGTCGGGGCTGATGAACTGTACACATCGTCATCACCTCTCCACTGTTTCTGTCACCAGTTTTACTTACCTCAGTATTCGACTAAAGAAGCCTACTGCGTGGGCGAAACGTCCCGGAAATAAAGTGTTGTACATGTGTCTTAGTAATCAGCGTCAACATACCTGACTGCCGTGAAAGGCGAGAGGCAACAACAACCTCTGGACACCGTGCTCCTCTCCAGATTGTCAGCTGTCAGCCTACGAAATATCCCTCGAAGTTGACTTTCGAAGTCTGCAAGCGCATAATGACACTCTTGCGAGCACTTGACTCCTCTGGATCAGAGGAGATTTAATCTGAGTGGAAGTGTAAAGTTGTTGGAACTTTCATTATCTCAAAAAAAGTTGCCTTTTCTTGTAGACCCCTTACAACTCCAGAGTGATACATGTCTACTCTTACCACTCCAGAGTGATACATGTCTACTCTTACCACTCCAGAGTGATACATGTCTACTCTTACCACTCCAGAGTGATACATGTCTATTCTTACCACTCCAGAGTGATACATGTCTACTCTTACCACTCCAGAGTGATACATGTCTACTCTTACCACTCCAGAGTGATACATGTCTACTCTTACCACTCCAGAGTGATACATGTCTACTCTTACCACTCCAGAGTGATACATGTCTACTCTTACCACTCCAGAGTGATACATGTCTACTCTTACCACTCCAGAGTGATACATGTCTACTCTTACCACTCCAGAGTGATACATGTCTACTCTTACCACTCCAGAGTGATACATGTCTACTCTTACCACTCCAGAGTGATACATGTCTACTCTTACCACTCCAGAGTGATACATGTCTACTCTTACCACTCCAGAGTGATACATGTCTCATCTTACCACTCCAGAGTGATACATGTCTACTCTTACCACTCCAGAGTGATACATGTCTACTCTTACCACTCCAGAGTGATACATGTCTACTCTTACCACTCCAGAGTGATACATGTCTACTCTTACCACTCCAGAGTGATACATGTCTACTCTTACCACTCCAGAGTGATACATGTCTACTCTTACCACTCCAGAGTGATACATGTCTACTCTTACCACTCCAGAGTGATACATGCCAACCCTTCCAACTCCAGAGTGATACATGCCAACCCTTCCAACTCCAGAGTGATACATGCCAACCCTTCCAACTCCAGAGTGATACATGTCAACTCTTACCACTCCAGAGTGATACATGCCAACCCTTCCAACTCCAGAGTGATACATGCCAACCCTTCCAACTCCAGAGTGATACATGCCAACCCTTCCAACTCCAGAGTGATACATGTCAACTCTTACCACTCCAGAGTGATACATGCCAACCCTTTCAACTCCAGAGTGATACATGTCTACTCTTACCACTCCAGAGTGATACATGCCAACCCTTCCAACTCCAGAGTGATACATGTCAACTCTTACCACTCCAGAGTGATACATGTCAACCCTTCCAACTCCAGAGTGATACATGTCAACTCTTACCACTCCAGAGTGATACATGCCAACCCTTCCAACTCCAGAGTGATACATGTCAACTCTTACCACTCCAGAGTGATACATGTCTACTCTTACCACTCCAGAGTGATACATGTCTACTCTTACCACTCCAGAGTGATACATGTCTACTCTTACCACTCCAGAGTGATACATGTCTACTCTTACCACTCCAGAGTGATACATGTCTACTCTTACCACTCCAGAGTGATACATGTCTACTCTTACCACTCCAGAGTGATATATGTCTACTCTTACCACTCCAGAGTGATACATGTCTACTCTTACCACTCCAGAGTGATACATGTCTACTCTTACCACTCCAGAGTGATACATGTCTACTCTTACCACTCCAGAGTGATACATGTCTACTCTTACCACTCCAGAGTGATACATGTCTACTCTTACCACTCCAGAGTGATACATGTCTACTCTTACCACTCCAGAGTGATACATGCCAACCCTTCCAACTCCAGAGTGATACATGCCAACCCTTCCAACTCCAGAGTGATACATGCCAACCCTTCCAACTCCAGAGTGATACATGTCAACTCTTACCACTCCAGAGTGATACATGCCAACCCTTCCAACTCCAGAGTGATACATGCCAACCCTTCCAACTCCAGAGTGATACATGCCAACCCTTCCAACTCCAGAGTGATACATGTCAACTCTTACCACTCCAGAGTGATACATGCCAACCCTTTCAACTCCAGAGTGATACATGTCTACTCTTACCACTCCAGAGTGATACATGCCAACCCTTCCAACTCCAGAGTGATACATGTCAACTCTTACCACTCCAGAGTGATACATGTCAACCCTTCCAACTCCAGAGTGATACATGTCAACTCTTACCACTCCAGAGTGATACATGCCAACCCTTCCAACTCCAGAGTGATACATGTCAACTCTTACCACTCCAGAGTGATACATGTCTACTCTTACCACTCCAGAGTGATACATGTCTACTCTTACCACTCCAGAGTGATACATGTCTACTCTTACCACTCCAGAGTGATACATGTCTACTCTTACCACTCCAGAGTGATACATGTCTACTCTTACCACTCCAGAGTGATACATGTCTACTCTTACCACTCCAGAGTGATACATGTCTACTCTTACCACTCCAGAGTGATACATGTCTACTCTTACCACTCCAGAGTGATACATGTCTACTCTTACCACTCCAGAGTGATACATGTCTACTCTTACCACTCCAGAGTGATACATGTCTACTCTTACCACTCCAGAGTGATACATGCCAACCCTTCCAACTCCAGAGTGATATATGTCTACTCTTACCACTCCAGAGTGATACATGTCTACTCTTACCACTCCAGAGTGATACATGTCAACCCTTCCAACTCCAGAGTGATACATGCCAACCCTTCCAACTCCAGAGTGATACCTGTCAACCCTTCCAACTCCAGAGTGATACATGCCAACCCTTCCAACTCCAGAGTGATACATGTCAACCCTTCCAACTCCAGAGTGATACCTGTCAACCCTTCCAACTCCAGAGTGATACATGCCAACCCTTCCAACTCCAGAGTGATACCTGTCAACCCTTCCAACTCCAGAGTGATACATGTCAACCCTTCCAACTCCAGAGTGATACCTGTCAACCCTTCCAACTCCAGAGTGATACCTGTCAACCCTTCCAACTCCAGAGTGATACATGCCAACCCTTCCAACTCCAGAGTGAATCATGAACATAAGAACATAGGAACATAAGAAAGGAGGAACGCTGCAGGAGGCCTGCTGGCCCATACTAGGCAGGTCCTTTACAATTCATCCCACTAACAAAACCTTTGGCCAACCCAATTTTCAATGCCACCCAACAAATAAGCTCTGATGTGAAAGTCCCACTCAAATCCAACCCCTCCCACTCACGTACTTATCCAACCTAAATTTGAAACTGCCCAAAGTCCCAGCCTCAATAACCCAACTAGGTAGACTGTTCCACTCATCAACTACCCTATTTCCAAACCAATACTTTCCTATGTCCTTTCTAAATCTAAACTTATCTAATTTAAATCCATTACTGCGGGTTCTCTCTTGGAGAGACATCCTCAAGACCTTGTTAATATCCCCTTTATTAATACCTATCTTCCACTTATACACTTCGATCAGGTCTCCCCTCATTTTTCGTCTAACAAGTGAATGTAACTTAAGAGTCTTCAATCTTTCTTCATAAGGAAGATTTCTAATGCTATGTATTAATTTAGTCATCCTACGCTGAATGTTTTCTTACGAATTTATGTCCATTTTGTAATACGGAGACCAGAACTGAGCTGCATAATCTAGGTGAGGCCTTACTAATGATGTATAAAGCCGCAGTATGACCTCTGGACTTCTGTTGCTTACACTTCTTGATATAAATCCCAGTAATCTATTTGCCTTATTACGTACGCTTAGGCATTGCTGTCTTGGTTTAAGGTTGCTGCTCACCATAACCCCCAAGTCCTTTTCGCAATCTGTATGGCTAAGTTCTACATCATTTAACTTATAAGTACTAGGGTTATGGGCACTCCCAAGCTTCAGAACCTTGCATTTATCTACATTGAACTGCATCTGCCACTTTTCTGACCAAGAATAGAGTTTGTTTAAATCCTCCTGAAGTTCCATAACATCTACATGTCAATCCTTCCAACTCCAGAGTGATACATGTCAACCCTTCCAACTCCAGAGTGATACATGCCAACCCTTCCAACTCCAGAGTGATACATGCCAACCCTTCCAACTGCAGAGTGATACATGCCAACCCTTCCAACTCCAGAGTGATACATGTCTACTCTTATCACTCTAGAGTGATACATGCCAACCCTTCCAACTCCAGAGTGATACATGCCAACCCTTCCAACTCCAGAGTGATACATGCCAACCCTTCCAACTGCAGAGTGATACATGTCTACTCTTACCACTCCAGAGTGATACATGCCAACCCTTCCAACTCCAGAGTGATACATGCCAACCCTTCCAACACTCCAGAGTGATACATGCCAACCCTTCCAACTCCAGAGTGATACATGTCTACTCTTACCACTCCAGAGTGATACATGCCAACCCTTCCAACTCCAGAAGTGATACATGTCAACCCTTCCAACTCCAGAGTGATACATGCCAACCCTTCCAACTCCAGAGTGATACATGCCAACCCTTCCAACTGCAGAGTGATACATGTCTACTCTTACCACTCCAGAGTGATACATGCCAACCCTTCCAACTCCAG
Source organism: Cherax quadricarinatus (assembly GCF_026875155.1). NCBI lineage: Eukaryota > Metazoa > Arthropoda > Malacostraca > Decapoda > Parastacidae > Cherax > Cherax quadricarinatus. The sequence continues at coordinate 29,372,507 of NC_069450.1, forward strand.
AGTGATACATGCCAACCCTTCCAACTCCAGAGTGATACATGCCAACCCTTCCAACTCCAGAGTGATACATGTCTACTCTTACCACTCCAGAGTGATACATGCCAACCCTTCCAACTCCAGAAGTGATACATGTCAACCCTTCCAACTCCAGAGTGATACATGCCAACCCTTCCAACTCCAGAGTGATACATGTCTACTCTTACCACTCCAGAGTGATACATGCCAACCCTTCCAACTCCAGAAGTGATACATGCCAACCCTTCCAACTCCAGAGTGATACATGCCAACCCTTCCAACTCCAGAAGTGATACATGCCAACCCTTCCAACTCCAGAGTGATACATGCCAACCCTTCCAACTCCCGAGTGATACATGTCAACCCTTCCAACTCCAGAGTGATACATGCCAACCTTTCCAACTCCAGAGTGATACATGTCAACCCTTACCACTCCAGGAGTGACACACGTTAAACATTTCCACTCCAGGAGTGACACACGTCAAACATACCCACTCCAGAAGTGACACACGTCAAACATACCCACTCCAGAAGTGATACACGTCAAACATACCCACTCCAGAAGTGACACACGTCAAACATACCCACTCCAGAAGTGACACACGTCAAACATATCCACTCCAGAAGTGACACACGTCACACATATGCACTCCAGAAGTGACACACGTCAAACATACCCACTCCAGAAGTGACACACGTCAAACATATCCACTCCAGAAGTGACACACGTCACACATACCCACTCCAGAAGTGACACACGTCAAACATACCCACTCCAGAAGTGACACACGTCAAACATATCCACTCCAGAAGTGACACACGTCAAACATATCCACTCCAGAAGTGACACACGTCAAACATACCCACTCCAGAAGTGACACACGTCAAACATACCCACTCCAGAAGTGACACACGTCAAACATACCCACTCCAGAAGTGACACACGTCAAACATACCCACTCCAGAAGTGACACACGTCAAACATACCCACTCCAGAAGTGACACACGTCAAACATACCCACTCCAGAAGTGACACACGTCAAACATACCCACTCCAGAAGTGACACACGTCAAACATACCCACTCCAGAAGTGACACACGTCACACATACCCACTCCAGAAGTGACACACGTCAAACATACCCACTCCAGAAGTGACACACGTCACACATACCCACTCCAGAAGTGACACACGTCACACATACCCACTCCAGAAGTGACACACGTCAAACATATGCACTCCAGAAGTGACACACGTCAAACATATCCACTCCAGAAGTGACACACGTCAAACATACCCACTCCAGAAGTGACACACGTCAAACATATGCACTCCAGAAGTGACACACGTCAAACATATCCACTCCAGAAGTGACACACGTCAAACATACCCACTCCAGAAGTGACACACGTCACACAGTCTTACACAACGGCTCTTCGTAATCTACAGCGCTGCAGCAAAAATAAAAATTGCTTAAAAAATGGTTTAGCGCTTCTTTTTGATAATAATAATAATAATAATAATAATAATATAATAATAATAATAATAATAATAATAATAATAATAATAATAATAATAATAATAATAATAATCATAATTAAAAAAAACAAAACAAGAGAATCTGGTGAGAGGTGTAAGAGAATTCTCCATCTCTGGCAACTGAAGCTGGGTCATCCATCATACGTAGACCACCCTAAATCACTCTCTCTTTCACTCTCTCTCTTTCACTCTCTCTTTCACTCTCTCTCTTTCTCTCTGGGAGATTTTATCTCCTTATTTAATTTCATCTACGAGGATTACTGGGAATGGGGATTTTGAACGTCTATGAACTGGGACTGGGAAGTGAGGACATATAGTGACTGGTAATGGGAAGTGTGATACGTATGGGAAGGGTGAGAGATGGAAGGGAAGCAAGAGAGACAGAGTGAGAGATAGGGAAATAGGGACGGGTGAAAGGAAATGAAAACGCAGAAAGGGGAGCGTGAAGAATAGGGTTACAAAAAAGGTGTGAAGTTTGAAACAAAACGAGAGAGAGAGAGAGAGAGAGAGAGAGAGAGAGAGAGAGAGAGAGAGAGAGAGAGAGAGAGGAGAGAGAGAGAGAGAGAGAGAGGAGAGTGAAAGTAAGGGGTGGATTACAGAGGATTAAAACGAGGGGAAAAAGAGGAAGAGTGAGGGGTAAGGGTATTGTTGATAAAGAGGTAGACATGTGGATATTAAAGAGAGTAAAGAGAGAGGAGAAAGAGACGAAGAGAGGGACAGAGAGAGAGAGAGAGACAGACAGACAGAGACAAAATGGAACACAACGTAAGAGGAACGAAGGGGTGGAAAGCGAAATAGAGGAATATAAATTAAAAGAAAGAGGGAGAAAGGAAGCATAGAGAAAGAAAGACAATAAAAGAGATATATTTAACGTTCATTTATGTTTAACTAAAAAATGTTCATTCAAAACTTCAAGTGTTCAACACCCCTTGCAATACTCTCAACACCCCTTGCAATACTCAACCCCCCTGCAAACTCTAAAAACCCCCCTTGAAAACTCTAAAAACCCCCCTTGCAATACTTAAAAACCCCCTTGCAAACCTTTTTCAACACCCTTCAATATTTTTCAACACCCCTTGCAATATTTTTCAACACCCCTTGCAATACTCTTTCAACCCCCCTTGCAAATCCCAAAGAAATTTCCAACACCCTTGCAATACTCTCAACACCCCTTGAAATACTCTCAAACCCCCCTTGCAATACTCTAACCCCCCTTTGAATACTCTAAAACCCCCCTTGCAATACTTCAACACCCTTGCAATTCTCAACCCCCCTTTGAAATACCCCAAACCCCCCCTTGAAATACTCTAAACACCCCTTGAATACTCTCAACACCCCTTCAATACTTAAACACCCTTTGGGCAATATCTCAAACCCCCCTTGCAATCTTCAACCCCCCTTGCAATACTCTCAACACCCCTTGAAAATACTTTTTAAACACCCTTGCAAACTTTTTCAACACCCTTGCAATACTCTTTCAAACCCCCCTTGCAATATTTTTCCACCCTTGCAATACTCTTTCAACCCCCCTTGAATATTTTTCAACCCCTTGAAATACTTTTTCAAACCCTTGAAAACTTTTAAAACACCCCTTCAATATCTTTCAACACCCCTTGAATACTCTCAACACCCCTTGCAATACTTTTTAAACACCCCTTGCAATACTCTCAACACCCTTGAAACTTTTCAACACCCCTTGAATACTCTAAACACCCCTTGCAATACTCTTTCAACACCCTTGAAATACTCTCAAACCCCTTGCATCCTTTTTCAACACCCCTTGCAAATCTTTTTTTCAACACCCCTTTGCAATACTCTTTCAACACCCTTGCAATCTTTTTAAACCTTGCAATACTCTTTAAAACCCCCTTTCAATACTTTTTCAAACCCTTGCAATACTCTTTCAAACCCCCCTTGCAATACTCTTTCAACACCCCTTGCAATACTCTTTCAAACCCCTTGCAATACTCTTTAAACCCCTTGAAATACTCTTTAAACCCCCCTTGCATACTTTTTCAACACCCCTTGCAATACTCCCCCCTTTTTTTAACCCCCCTTGCAAACTCTTTCAACACCCCTTGCAATATCTTTCAACACCCCTTGCATTTTAACCCCCTTTCAACCCAACCCCCTTGCAATACTTTTTTAACACCCCTTGCAATACTCTTTTCAACACCCCTTGCAATACTCTCAAACCCCTTGAAATACTCTCAACACCCCGCAATACTTTTTCAACCCCCTTGAAATACTCTTTTGCAAACCCCCCCTTGCAATACTTTTTCAACACCCCTTGCAATCTTTTTCAACCCCCCTTGCATATTTTTCAACACCCCTTGCAATACTTTTTCAACACCCCTTGCAATACTCTCAACACCCCTTGCAATATTTTTCAACACCCCTTGAAAATACTCTCAACACCCTTGCAATACTCTCAACACCCCTTGCAATACTTTTTCAACACCCCTTGCAAACCCAAAACCCCTTGCAAATTCCCAAACCCCCTTTGCAATATCTCAACCCCCTTTTTTGCAATCTCTTTCAACCCCCCTTGCATCTCTCAACACCCTTGCAATACTCTCAAACCCCTTCAATACTCTCAACCCCCCTTGCAATATCTAACCCCTTGCAATAAAACCCCCTTCAACCCCACCCCTTGCAATATCTCAACCCCCTTGCAAAATTCAACATTTAAAATACTTTTTCAAAAAAACCCCTTGCCTTTACTTTTCAACACCCCTTGCATACTTTTTAAACATTGCAATACTCTCAACACCCCTGCAATACTCTTAACCCCCCTTGCAATACTTTAACCCCCCTTAAATACTTTTTAACACCCTTGCAATCCCCTTTTAAAACACCCCTTGCAATATTTTTAAACACCCTTGCAATACTCTTTCCCCCCCCCCCTTGCAATCCCTTTTTCAACCCCCCTTGCAATACTTTTCAAACCCCTTAAAACTTTTTCAACCCCCCTTGCAATACCCTTTCAACACCCTTGTACTCTTTCAAACCCCTTGCAATACTTTTCCCCCTTTAAATACCCCTTTAACCCCCTTGGGCAATATCTTTCAACACCCTTGCAATACCCTTTCAACACCCATTGCAATACCCTTTCAACCCCCCTTGCAATACCCTTTCACCCCCCTTGCAATACCCTTTCAACACCCCTTGCAATACTCTTTCAACACCCCTTGCAATACCCTTTCAACACCCCTTGCAATACCCTTTCACACCCCTTGCAATACCCTTTCAACACCCCTTGCAATACCCTTTCAACACCCTTGCAATACCCTTTCAACACCCCTTGCAATACCCTTTCAACACCCCTTGCAATACCCTTTCAACACTCCTTGCAATACTCTTTCAACACCCCTTGCAATAATCTTTCAACACCCCTTGCAATACCCTTTCAACACCCCTTGCAATACTCTTTCAACACCCTTGCAATACTCTTTCAACACCCCTTGCAATACTTTCAACACCCCTTGCATAACCTATTAACATCCCTTGCAATACTCTCTCAACACCCCTTGCAATACCCTTTCAACACCCCTTGCAATACTCTTTCAACACCCCTTGCAATAGCCTTTCAACACCCCTTGCAATACCCTTTCAACACCCCTTGCAATACTCTTTCAACACCCCTTGCAATACTCTTTCAACACCCCTTACAATACTCTTTCAACACCCCTTGCAATACCCTTCAACACTCCTTGCAATTACTCTCAACACCCCTGCAATACTCTTTCAACATCCCTTGCAATACTCTTTCAACACCCCTTGCAATACCCTTTCAACACTCCTTGCAATACTCTCAACACCCCTTGCAATACTCTTTCAACACCCCTTGCAATACCCTTTTAACACCCCTTGCAATACCCTTTCAACACCCCTTGCAATACTCTTTCAACTTGCAATACCCTTTCAACTCCCCTTGCAATACTCTTTCAACACCCCTTGCAATACCCTTTCAACACCCCTTGCAATACCCTTTCAACACCCCTTGCAATAGCCTTTCAACACCCCTTGCAATACTCTTTCAACACCCCTTGCAATAGCCTTTCAACACCCCTTGCAATAGCCTTTCAACACCTCTTGCAATACACTTTCAACACCCCTTGCAATAGCCTTTCAACACCCCTTGCAATAGCCTTTCAACACCTCTTGCAATACACTTTCAATACCCCTTGCAATACCCTTTCAACACCCCTTGCAATAGCCTCTCAACACCTCTTGCAATACTCTTTCAACACCCCTTGCAATACCCTTTCAACATCCCTTGCAATACCCTTTCAACACCCTTTGCAAAACTCCTTGCAACACCCTTTGCAACATCCTTCTTAGCTAGTTATCACTCAACAAACTTCTAATTTTGTCTGATACGATTAATAAAAAAAAGGTAAAGCTAGAAGGAAGAAGGAAGTGCTGATAAAAGCGGAGAAAGGGTAGGAGATAAAACGAGGAGGGAGAGAGAGAGAAAGAATAGTATGAGAAGATAAATGAGGGAAAGATTTAAGGAGAGAGAGAGAGAGAGAGAGGAGATGAGAGAGGAGAAGAGAGAGAGAGAGAGAGAGAGAGAGAGGAGAAGAGAGAGAGAGAGAGAGAGGAGAGAGAGAGAGAGAGAGAGAGGAGAGAGAGAGAGAGAGAGTGGAGAGAGAGAGAGAGAGAGAGAGAGAGAGAGAGAGAGAGAGGAGAGAGAGAGAGAGAGAGAGAGAGGAGAAGAGAGAGAGAGAGAGAGAGAGAGAGAGAGAGAGAGAGAAAGAGAGAGAGAGAGAGAGAGAGAGAGAGAGAGAGAGAGAGAGAGAGAGAGAGAGAGAGACGAAGGCTGGAGAGCAGAGAGAGTGAGAGATGTTGAGAGAGATGAGAGAAGAGAGATGATGATCCGAGAGTGAGAGAGACAATGGCTGTGGGCCAGACAAGTTGAGCACAAGATTGTTGAAAAGTGCAGCGAGCTAGCAGCAACCTCTAACTCGCATCTTTCAGCACTGAGACCTTGCAAAGCCCCTCCAGGGAAAAGACAAATTTTTAGCTCCACAAAAAAAG
>NC_069450.1:29379603-29419603 GCF_026875155.1 Cherax quadricarinatus
AAGGGTGACAGATGCGATGCTTACAGTTATCTGCAGTGTACAAGAAGTAGGAATTTACAATAGGTGTGTCTCTGCAAGACACGTGAGGGCGCTGGGCCCCCTCTCGTTCAAACATGACCAGATATCCAGAAGAGGATTGTGTATGCACATGACCTGACACTGACAGATGGTGATTTGACACATACGACAGGCGATCTGACAGCTATGACGTTGGTCTGACACTTATAGGAGGCTATTTGACACCACGACAGTACCAAAAGGAATTGTAAACAAGCCGAATTAAAAAATAGTTTTCGTTAAACTGTTAATGTTTTAAAAGTAATTTTGGAGAGGAGGGAATCGAGGTTGAGTGGAACAAGACAAGATTCGGGCATAAAGTTGCGGGGAACGGGGCAAGGTAATTAACAGGTTGATAGCCCCTGTATTTAAAGAAGATTAGTGGATAATGACGGCGGTAATAACAGGGAAGTGCAATCGCAAGGAATCATGGAAATGAGGTGATGGTGAAGCCTTCGAAGGGTAAAAGATTTAATGTATGATGACCTATTTGAAAGCTGTGTGTGTGTGCATGTGTGTGTGTGTGTGTGTGTGTGTGTGTGTGCGTGTGTGTGTGTGTGTGTGTGGTGTGTTTTGTGTGTGTGTGTGTGTGTGCATGTGTGTGTGTGTGTGTGCATGTTGTGTGTGTGTGTGTGCATGTGTGTGTGTGTGTGTGTGCATGTGTGTGTGTGTGTGTGTGTGCATGTGTGTGTGTGTGTGTGTGCATGTGTGTGTGTGTGTGTGTGTGTGTGCATGTGTGTGTGTGTGTGTTTTGCATGTGTGTGTGTGGTGTGTGTTGTGTGTGTGTGTGTGTGTGTGTGTGTGTGTGTGTGTGTGTGTGTGTGTGTGTGTGTGTGTGTGTGTGGTGTATGAGCTATAGGGCAATCTCTATTCCAATTTCACAATTCCTCCACATTCTATATCATTCTCTTGTGCATATTCTATTACCCATGATTATTTATATTTATCATTCGTGGCAGGATGATATCAGCCAATAGACAGGGTACCGTAGTTTGTATATATGTATTATCTGATGGGTTTTTTCGTGTTACCCTGGGTTAAAAAATGCTCTGTATTTTATTTACGATGGCTTGACATAAACGTACAATGGGTAAAGGGAAAGTTGGATCAGCGTCACGATAGGGAAACTACTGTGTAGGTTAACTACCGCGCTCTGAGGGAGGCAAAATAGAAAGATGTCGTTTAGGGCTTCAGTATGGTCAGTCCTCCGCTGGATCTGGAGGCGATGAGATGTGTGTTCGCCGAGTCTCTGCTAGGGTTGAGATAGCTGGCTGTCTGGAGGTCTCTCTCCTGCTTGCGAAAATAGCAAGGTCTTCTAAAATTACACTATCAAGCGACTCTCTCTTCCAACACACTCGACGCTTTTGTCTGCTCGAAAATTATGGCCATCGGGTTACATATTTCATGTTTTACAGCTTCAAGTGTTGTAATTCATTCTTGGTTCAATAGACTTGTATTACAGAAGTCCGATCTAACAATCCACAGCTTGTAATGCATTTTTTTTGTTACATCGTCGTGAGGAGATCATCAACGCTGAAGGTTACCCTAGTCCTACACAAAGGTATTTTTAGTGTCTTAAATAGTAATATTCCTCCACGAGGACACGCAGCAGTCAAACCACTTTATAAATATGACAGAAGAGAGGAGCTTACGACAGTCTCGGCCGATTTGGGCCCTTAAAAAATCACACTTATTCTCAAACAAAATTGATAAAAATTCTTTGCCAACCATTGATAAATAAAATTTTTGGATGTATTAAAAACCCAGGTTTTCCAAAATGGCCTGTTCCCGGGTTAATGGGACAAAAACACATAAAAAAAGTTTAGATTATATTATCCTTCCCCAATTTTAGAACGCAATATGTACACAATTCAAGAAAGTTAGTGTACTCCCCGGTAAAAAGCAAAAAATAGAAGCCACAAGATGCAGACCGGCTTAAAACCCAGTTAGAATGGGAATGACAAGGCAGACGGAGAGCGGGACCCACTAACCCCTTTCGATTGCCAAAACCATCTTCTTATTGGTAGAAAATGGTCACTATTTTACGACGGGGCCCCATCATCAATCTTAGCAACCTGGTTCGCTGGTTGGGGGAGATAGCCCCGTAAATGAGGGGGTGTACATGCGCCCAATAAAGGTTAGTACTCTTTGCATGCCCCAAATATGTGTTCCAGGTGAAGAATAAAAAAGGCACATTTCCGTGGGTGGAAACAGTTTATCAAAACTTGAATTCGGAAGGAAACTTGTTGAATGTTTTCGGTCCCCCCCCTGGGGCATGTTGTCAATGCAAGTTCTTGTTTAAATTTTGACTGGGGCAATGTTTCCCGAAGGACCCCAGTCGTCTCCATAAGATTTGTCTCATTAATGTTGATTTATCTGCATAATCTACATGTTTTATGTAATGTATGTTAATCTGCTATCTATTATCTGTTATTTATCTATTATATTTTATCTACCTATCTATCTATTATCATCTATCTATCTATCTATTATCTATCTATATAATATATATATATAATATATATATTTAATATTAAAATTTATATATTATATTATATATTATATATATATATATTTATATTAAAACCCAATACCACGAGATGAAAAGGTGAGGCGGTGGGTTTTTCAAAAAAAATGCGACTAAAAATTAAATCTATAATTTAGGTACCACCATCCCCGTGGAGTTATAATCTGCACTTTAAAATATATTTAAAAAAACTCTCCCCCCTTTTAGAAAATGCATCCGGCATGTATAAAATGTATTTCAAAAGTCTAGTCTACGTTATGTATGTGGGTAGTCTCAAAAAATTTATCCCAAAGGTTAAATCCTTAGATTATGTATGATTAGAGCCGAAAGTTTTTTCCCTTTTTGTTTTGTTTCCTAAAACACTAGTAAATTCCCTCTTGGGGGATGTATATCACAGGTTTGTTTTATCGTGTTTTTTCACTAATAGATTATTTTAATAGAAATTTTTTGGGAATTTTTGGGTATTCTTGTTTGGGGTAGGGGAAAAACGGTCCCCTGCAGCCTTAGGGGCCCCTAGCTAGTCGGCAGGTTTAAAACCCCTGGCAGGAAAATTCAGGGTCATTGATGACCCCCCACTGGAGTTTTTGGGTTTGTCTGCCCAAAGGGTTTTTCCCATGGCTTACCCTTTCTCCCCCTTTAAAAATTTAAAAAGTTATAATAACGGGTTTAAAAGTCCTGGGACCCGGGGTTTTTGCAGAGTTGGGGGCACCCAAAGGGAAAGACGAAAACCCCGGGTTTTTTTTCCCTCGGGGCTGGGGGGAAATGAACCCCTTTAAAAAACGACGTAAAGGGCTGTGGGACTAAACACCTTAAAATGATGTCGGGGTTTGATGAACTGTAACATCGTCACCCACCTCTCCACTGTTTCTGTAAACCAAGTTTTACTTCCCCCTAAAGTTTTTCGACTAAAGAAGCCTACTGCGGGGGCAAAAAACGCCCCGGAAATAAAGTGTTTTTAAAATTGTTTTCTTATTTAATCAGCGTCAACATCCCTGACTGCCGTAAAAGGGCCCGGGGAGGCAACAACAACCTCTGGAAAACCGGTGTCCTCTCCAGATTGTCAGCTGTCACCCTACGAAATACCCCTTTGGGAAGTTGACTTTCGAAGTCTGCAAGCGCATAAGGGACACTCTTGCGGGGCACTTGACCCCTCTGGATCAGAGGAGATTTAATCTGAGGGGAAGTTTTAAAGTTTTTGGGAAAACCTTTCATTATCTCAAAAAAAGTTCCCTTTTCCCTTGTAGACCCCTTACCCTCGGGATTTGATAAGGGTCACTCTTACCACTCCAGAGTAAAAACATGTCACTCTTACCCCCTCCAGAGTGATACATGTTTTCTCTTCCACTCCAGAGTGTTTTCCATGTCTACTCTTACCCCTCCAAAAGTGATACAGTCTACTTTTAAACCATCCGGGAAGGGTACATGTTACTCTTACCATTCCGGGAGGGGATCCCCTGTTACTTTTCCCCATCCAGAGTGTACATGTCTATCTTACCATTTCCGGGAAGGGGAAACATGTCTACTCTTACCACCCAGAGTGATACTGTCTACTCTTACCACTAAAAGAGGATACATGTCTACTCTTCCCACTCCAGAGTGATACATGTTACTCTTACCCACTCCAGGTGTTTAAGGGTCTACTCTTCCCCTTTCCAGAGTGTTTACATGTCTATTTTTACCACTCCAGAGTGAAAACATGTCTACTCTTACCACTCCGGGGTGATAAGGTCTACTCTTACCACTCCAGGGGGGGTGAAACTTGCCCTACTCTTACCACCCCCCGAGGATACAGGGTTACTTTTAAACCACTCCAGAGTGATACTTGTCTACTTTTTCCCACTCCAGAGTGTACATGTTACTCTTACCACCCCAGAGTGATAATGTTACTCTTCCCACTCCAGGGGGATACATGTCTACTCTTCCATTTCCGAGTGTTACTTGCCAACCCTTCCCAATTTCCAGAGTGTACTTGCCCAACCCCTTTCCCAACTCCGAGGATAAAAGAAAAACCCTTCCCAAACCCCAGAGTGATACATGTAAAATCTTCCCACTCCAGGTGATACATCCCAAAACCCTTTAAAATCCAGAGTGATACATGTTACTCTTACCATCCAGGGTGATACATGCCAACCCTTCCAACTCCGGAGTGATACATTTTCAACTTTTTCCCACTCCAGAGTGATACTTGTCAAACCCTTCCAACCCCCGAGTGTTTAAAAGTTTTACTCTTGAAATCCAGAGTGATACATCCCAAACCCCCTTCCCAACTCCAGGGGTGATACTTTGCCCAACTCTTCCCACTCCAAAAGTGATAATTAAAAACCCTTTTCCAAACCCTTCCGGGAGTGATCCCATGAAAATTCTTAAACCCCAGAGTGATTACTTTCTACTCTTCCCATCCAGAGTGATACATGTTTTTCTCTTACCCTCCAGGTGTTAAAATGTTACTCTTACCCTCCAGATTGATACATGTCTACTCTTCCCAAACTCCAGAGTGAAAACATGTTACTTTCCCACTCCAGGGTGATACATGTCTCCTCTTACCACTCCGGGTTTTGATACATGTTACTCTTACCATTTCCAAGTAAATACATGTCTATCTACCACTCCTATTTTTTTACTTGTCTACTTTTTCCCAAATCCAGACGTGAAAACAGGGTTTTACTTTTTCCACTCCAAGTGATACATGTCTTTCTTACCATCCAGAGTGATACATAAAAACCCCTTTCCCAATCCAGAGTGATATATGTCTACTTTTTACCATCCAGAGTGATACAGTCTACTCTTCCCAATCCGAGTGATACATCCCAAACCCCTTTCCCAAAACTCCAGAGGATACTTTCCCCCCAACCCTTCCAACTCCATTTTTGAAAACGGGTAAACCCTTTCCCCAACTCCAGAGTGTACATCCCAAAACCCTTTCCCAAAATCCGGGAGGGGATACAGGTCCCCCCTTTCCCAAACCCCAGATTTATACCTGTAAAACCCTTCCAACCCCCAGAGTGATAAATGTAAAACCCTTTCCAAAACCCCCAGAGTGATACCTTTTCCCCCCTTTCCCAACTCCGGGAAGTGATACATGTAAACCCCTTTTCCAACCCCAGAGTGATACCTTTTAACCCTTCCAATCCAGAGTGTTAACATCCCAAACCCCTTCCCAAACTCCAGAGTGAATCATGAACAAAAGAAAATGGGAAACTAAAAAAAAGGAGGAACGCTGCAGGGGGGCCTGGGGCCCCTACTGGCAGGTCCTTTACAATTCACCCCAAACAAAACAAAATTTTGGGCCCAACCCCTTTTTTTAAAGGGCCACCCAACAAAAAAGCTCTGATGTAAAAGGGGTTCCCACTCAAATCCAACCCCCCCCAAACCAGGCTTATCCAACCTAAAATTTTAAACTGCCCAAAAATCCCCGCCTCAATAAACCCCAAAAAAGGGGGACTGTTCCCCTCATCAACTAACCCCATTTCCAAACCAATACTTTCCTATGTCCCCTTTTTAAATTAAAAATTATTAATTTTAAAACCATTACTGGGGTTTTCTCTTGAGAGACATCCCCAAGACCTTGTTAATATCCCCTTTTTTAAAAACCTTTTTACTTATACCTTCCCATTTAGGTCTCCCCCCATTTTTCGTTTTAACAAGTGAAAGTTTAAATTAAGAGTCTTCAATCTTTCTTTATAGGAAGATTTCTAATGCTATGTATTTAATTTAGTCATCCTTTCGCTGAATGTTTTCTTTTCGAATTTTGTCCATTTTTTTAAAACCCGGGGGACCAGAACTGAGCTGCCCTAAATTTGGTGAGGCCTTATAATTTATGTATAAAACCGCGTATGACCCCTGGACTTCTGTTGTTTTCACTTCTTTGGGTATAAAAACCCCGTAATCTATTTTTCCCCTTTTTTCGTTCGCTTTGGATTGCTGTCTTGGTTTAGGTTGCTGCTCACCATAACCCCCAAGTCCTTTTCGCAATTGTATGGTAAGGGTTTTTACATCATTTAACTTATAAAAATACTAGGGTTAGGGGGACTCCCAAACTTCAGGAAACCCTTTATTTATCACATTGAACTGCATCTGCCCCTTTTGACCAAGAATTTGAGTTTGTTTAAAACCTCCTGAAGTTCCTAACATTTTACATGTCAAACCTTCCAACTCCCCGGGGTGTACATGTCAAACCCCCCCCAACTCCAGGGGTGATACATGCCAAAACCCCCCCAATCCAGAGGGGATACATGCCCAAACCCCTTTAATGAGGGGGTGATACATGCCAAACCCCTTTCCCAAATCCAGAGTGATAATTTTCTTTCTTTTTATCACTTAGGTGGGTTCATGCCAACCCTTTTCCCAAATCAGAGTGATCATGCCAAACCCCCTTTCCCAAAAACCCGAGTGATTTCATTTCCAAAAATTCCAACTGGGAGGGGTGATTTTTTGCTACTCTTACCACTCCAGAGTGTACATGCCAACCCTTCCAACTCCAGAGTGATAAAATGCCAAACCCCTTTCCCAAATCCAGAGTGATACATTTCCCAACCCCTTCCAAAATCCAGAGTGTTTCATGTCTACTCTTAACCCCTCCAGAGTTTTTAAATTTCCCAACCCCTTTCCCCTCCCCGGGAAATGTTTAAAAGTCAAAACCCCTTCCCAAATCCAGAGGATACATGCAAAAACCCTTTCCCAAAAACCCGGGATACAATTTCAAAACCCCCCAACTCCAGAGTGATACATGCCAACCCTTCCAACTCCCCGAGTGTTTTAAAAGTCTTTTCTTACCACCAGAGTGATACATGCCAACCCCTTTCCAAAATCCAGAGTGATACATGCCAACCCCTTCCAAAATCCAGAGTGATACATTTCCAACCCCTTCCAACTCCAGAGTGATACATGGTTTTACTTTTTTACCAAAAACCCGAGGTTTAAACATGCCAAACCCCTTCCCAACCCCCGAAGTGATAAAATGTCAAAAATTCCCCAAATCCAGAGGGGATAAAATGCCAACCCTTCCAACTCCCGGGGTGATTTCATGCCAACCCTTCCAAATGCAGAGTGTACATGTTTACTTTACCAAGAGTGATACATGCCCAAAAATTCCAATCCAAGTGATAATGCCAAACCCCTTTCCAAATCCAGAGTGATACATGGCCAAACCCCTTTCCAAATCCGGTGATACCCTGTTACTTTACCCCCTCCAGAGTGATACATGCCAACCCTTCCAAATCCAGAAATGATAATGTCAAACCCCTTTCCCAAATCCCGAGGTACTTTCCCCCCAACCCCCCCCCCCCCGATTGGGTACCCTGTCTACTCTTTCCACTTTCCAGAGTGATACATGCCAACCCTTCCAACTCCAGAAGTGATACATGCCAACCCTTCCAACTCCAGAGTGATACATGCCAACCCTTCCAACTCCAGAAGTGATACATGCCAACCCTTCCAACTCCAGAGTGATACATGCCAACCCTTCCAACTCCCGAGTGATACATGTCAACCCTTCCAACTCCAGAGTGATACATGCCAACCTTTCCAACTCCAGAGTGATACATGTCAACCCTTACCACTCCAGGAGTGACACACGTTAAACATTTCCACTCCAGGAGTGACACAACGTCAAACATACCCACTCCAGAAGTGACACACGTCAAACATACCCACTCCAGAAGTGATACACGTCAAACATACCACTCCAGAAGTGACACACGTCAAAACATACCCACTCCAGAAGTGACACACGTCAAACATATCCACTCCAGAAGTGACACACGTCACACATATGCACTCCAGAAGTGACACACGTCAAACATACCCACTCCAGAAGTGACACACGTCAAACATATCCACTCCAGAAGTGACACACGTCACACATACCCACTCCAGAAGTGGACACACGTCAAACATACCACTCCAGAAGTGACACACGTCAAACATATCCACTCCAGAAGTGACACACGTCAAACATATCCACTCCAGAAGGGACACACGTCAAACATACCCACTCCAGAAGTGACACACGTCAAACATACCCACTCCAGAAGTGACACACGTCAAACATACCCACTCCAGAAGTGACACACGTCAAACATACCCACTCCAGAAGTGACACACGTCAAACATACCCACTCCAGAAGTGACACACGTCAAACATACCCATCCAGAAGTGACACACGTCAAACATACCCACTCCAGAAGTGACACACGTCAAACATACCCACTCCAGAAGTGACACACGTCACACTACCCACTCCAGAAGTGACACACGTCAAAACATACCACTCCAGAAGTGACACACGTCACACATACCCACTCCAGAAGTGACACACGTCACACATACCCACCCAGAAGTGACACACGTCAAACATATGCACTCCAGAAGTGACACACGTCAAACATATCCACTCCAGAAGTGACACACGTCAAACATACCCACTCCAGAAGTGACACACGTCAAACATATGCACTCCAGAAGTGACACACGTCAAACATATCCACTCCAGAAGTGACACACGTCAAACATACCCACTCCAGAAGTGACACACGTCACACAGTCTTACACAACGGCTCTTCGTAATCTACAGCGCTGCAGCAAAAATAAAAATTGCTTAAAAAATGGTTTAGCGCTTCTTTTGATAATAATAATAATAATAATAATAAATAATAATAATAATAATAATAATAATAATAATAATAATAATAATAATAATAATAATAATAAATAATAATAATCATAATTAAAAAAAACAAAACAAGAGAATCTGGTGAGAGGTGTAAGAGATTCTCCATCTCTGGCAACTGAAGCTGGGTCATCATCATACGTAGACCACCCTAAATCACTCTCTCTTTCACTCTCTCTCTTTCACTCTCTCTTTCACTCTCTCTCTTTCTCTCTGGGGATTTTATCTCCTTATTTAGTTTCATCTACGAGGATTACTGGGAATGGGGATTTTGAACGTCTATGAACTGGGACTGGGAAGTGAGGACATATAGTGACTGGTAATGGGAGTGTGATACGTATGGGGAAGGGTGAGAGATGGAAGGGAAGCAAGAGAGACAGAGTGAGAGATAGGGAAATAGGGACGGTGAAAGGAAATGAAAACGCAGAAAGGGGAGCGTGAAGAATAGGGTTACAAAAAAGGTGTGAAGTTTGAAACAAAAGGAGAGAGAGAGAGGAGAGAGAGAGAGAGGAGAGAGAGAGAGAGAGAGAGAGAGGAGAGAGAGGAGGAGAGAGAGAGGAGAGGAGAGAGAGAGAGGAGAGTGAAACTAAGGGGTGGATTACGAGAGGATTAAACGAGGGGAAAAGAGGAAGAGTGAGGGGTAAGGGTATTGTTGATAAAGAGGTAGACATGTGCATATTAAAGAGAGTAAAGAGAGAGGAGAAAGAGACGAAGAGAGGGAGAGAGAGAGAGAGAGACAGACAGACAGACAGAGACAAAATGGAACACAACGTAAGAGGAACGAAGGGGTGGAAAGCGAAATAGAGGAATATAAATTAAAAGAAAGAGGGAGAAAGGAAGCATAGAGAAAGAAAGACAATAAAAGAGATATATTTAACGTTCATTTATGTTTAACTAAAAAATGTTCATTCAAAACTTCAAGTGTTCAACACCCCTTGCAATACTCTCAACACCCCTTGCAATACTCTCAACACCCCTTGCAATACTCTTTCAACACCCCTTGCAATACTCTTTCAACACCCCTTGCAATACTCTCAACACCCCTTGCAATACTCTCAACACCCCTTGCAATACTCTCAACACCCCTTGCAATACTCTCAACACCCCTTGCAATACTCTCAACACCCCTTGCAATACTCTCAACACCCCTTGCAATACTCTCTCAACACCCCTTGCAATACTCTCAACACCCCTTGCAATACTCTCAACACCCCTTGCAATACTCTCAACACCCCTTGCAATACTCTCAACACCCCTTGCAATACTCTCAACACCCCTTGCAATACTCTCAACACCCCTTGCAATACTCTCAACACCCCTTGCAATACTCTCAAACCCCTTGACAATACTCTCAACACCCCTTGCAATACTCTCAACACCCCTTGCAATACTCTCAACACCCCTTGCAATACTCTTTCAACACCCCTTGCAATACTCTTTCAACACCCCTTGCAATACTCTTTCAACACCCCTTGCAATACTCTTTCAACACCCTTGCAATACTCTTTCAACACCCCTTGCAATACTCTTTCAACACCCCTTGCAATACTCTTTCAACACCCCTTGCAATACTCTTTCAACACCCCTTGCAATACTCTTTCAACACCCCTTGCAATACTCTTTCAACACCCCTTGCAATACTCTTTCAACACCCCTTGCAATACCCTTTCACCCCCTTGCAATACTCTTTCAACACCCCTTGCAATACTCTTTCAACACCCCTTGCAATACTCTTTCAACACCCCTTGCAATACTCTTTCAACACCCCTTGCAATACTCTTTCAACACCCCTTGCAATACTCTTTCAACACCCCTTGCAATACTCTTTCAAACACCCCTTGCAATACCCTTTCAACACCCCTTGCAATACTCTTTCAACACCCCTTGCAATACTCTTTCAACACCCCTTGCAATACTCTTTCAACACCCTTGCAATACTCTTTCAACACCCCTTGCAATACTCTTTCAACACCCCTTGCAATACTCTTTCACACCCCTTGCAATACTCTTTCAACACCCCTTGCAATACTCTTTCAACACCCCTTGCAATACTCTTTCAACACCCCTTGCAATACTCTTTCAACACCCTTGCAATACTCTTTCAACACCCCTTGCAATACTCTTTCAACACCCTTGCAATACTCTTTCAACACCCCTTGCAATACTCTTTCAACACCCCTTGCAATACTCTTCAACACCCTTGCAATACTCTTTCAACACCCCTTGCAATACTCTTTCAACACCCCTTGCAATACTCTTTCAACACCCCTTGCAATACTCTTTCAACACCCCTTGCAATACTCTTTCAACACCCCTTGCAATACTCTTTCAACACCCCTTGCAATACCCTTCAACACCCCTTGCAATACCCTTTCAACACCCCTTGCAATACCCTTTCAACACCCTTGCAATACTCTTTCAACACCCCTTGCAATACTCTTTCAACACCCCTTGCAATACTCTTTCAACACCCTTGCAATACTCTTTCAACACCCTTGCAATACTCTTTCAACACCCCTTGCAATACTCTTTCAACACCCCTTGCAATACCCTTTCAACACCCCTTGCATACCCTTTCAACACCCCTTGCAATACCCTTTCAACACCCCTTGCAATACTCTTTCAACACCCCTTGCAATATTCTTTCAACACCCCTTGCAATACCCTTTCAACACCCCTTGCATACCCTTTCAACACCCCTTGCAATACCCTTTCAACAACCCCTTGCAATACCTTTCAACACCCCTTGCAATACTCTTTCAACACCCCTTGCAATACCCTTTCAACACCCTTGCATACCCTTTCAACACCCCTTGCAATACCCTTTCAACACCCCTTGCAATACCCTTTCAACACCCCTTGCAATACCCTTTCAACACCCCTTGCAATACCCTTTCAACACCCCTTGCAATACCCTTTCAACACCCCTTGCAATACCCTTTCAACACCCCTTGCAATACCCTTTCAACACCCCTTGCAATACTCTTTCAACACCCCTTGCAATACTCTTTCAACACCCCTTGCAATACTCTTTCAACACCCCTTGCAATACTCTTTCAACACCCCTTGCAATACTCTTTCAACACCCCTTGCAATACTCTTTCAACACCCCTTGCAATACTCTTTCAACACCCCTTGCAATACCCTTTCAACACCCCTTGCAATACTCTTTCAACACCCCTTGCAATACTCTTTCAACACCCTTGCAATACTCTTTCAACACCCTTGCAATACTCTTTCAACACCCCTTGCAATACTCTTTCAACACCCCTTGCAATACTCTTTCAAACACCCCTTGCAATACTCTTTCAACACCCCTTGCAATACTCTTTCAACACCCCTTGCAATACTCTTTCAACACCCCTTGCAATACTCTTTCAACACCCCTTGCAATACTCTTTCAACACCCTTGCAATACTCTTTCAACACCCCTTGCAATACTCTTTCAACACCCCTTGCAATACTCTTTCAACACCCCTTGCAATACTCTTTCAACACCCCTTGCAATACTCTTTCAACACCCCTTGCAATACTCTTTCAACACCCTTGCAATACTCTTTCAACACCCCTTGCAATACTCTTTCAACACCCCTTGCAATACCCTTTCAACACCCCTTGCAATACCCTTTCAACACCCCTTGCAATACCCTTTCAACACCCCTTGCAATACTCTTTCAACACCCCTTGCAATACTCTTTCAACACCCTTGCAATACTCTTTCAACACCCCTTGCAATACTCTTTCAAACACCCTTGCAATACTCTTTCAACACCCCTTGCAATACTCTTTCAACACCCCTTGCAATACCCTTTCAACACCCTTGCAATACCTTTCAACACCCCTTGCAATACCCTTTCAACACCCCTTGCAATACTCTTCAACACCCCTTGCAATATTCTTTCAACACCCTTGCAATACCCTTTCAACACCCTTGCAATACCCTTTCAACACCCTTGCAATACCCTTTCAAACCCCTTGCAATACCCTTTCAACACCCTTGCAATACTCTTTCAACACCCCTTGCAATACCCTTTCAACACCCCTTGCAATACCCTTTCAACACCCCTTGCAATACCCTTTCAACACCCCTTGCAATACCCTTTCAACACCCTTGCAATACCCTTTCAACACCCTTGCAATACCCTTTCAACACCCCTGCAATACCTTTCAACACCCCTTGCAATACCCTTTCAACACCCTTGCAATACCCTTTCAACACCCCTTGCAATACACTTTCAAACACCCTTGCAATACACATTCAACACCCCTTGCAATAACCTTTCAATACACTTTGCAAAAACTCCTTATAATACTCTTTCAAACATCCCTTGCAATACTCTTTCAACACCCCTTGCAATACACATTCAACACCCCTTGCAATAACCTTTCAATACACTTTGCAAAACTCCTTATAATACTCTTTCAACATCCCTTGCAATACTCTTTCAACACCCCTTGCAATACTCTTTCAACACCCCTTGCAATAACCTATCAACACCCCTTGCAATACTCTTTCCACACCCCTTGCAATACTCTTTCAACACCCCTTGCAAGACTCTTTCAACACCCCTTGCAATAACCTATCAACACCCCTTGCAATACTCTTTCAACACCCCTTGCAATACTCTTTCAACACCCCTTGCAATAATCTATCAACACCCCTTGCAATACTCTTTCAACACCCCTTGCAATACTCTTTCAACACCCTTGCATACTCTTTCAACACCCCTTGCAATACTCTTTCAACACCCCTTGCAATACTCTTTCAACACCCCTTGCAATACTCTTTCAACACCCCTTGCAATAACCTATTAACACCCCTTGCAATACTCTTTCAACACCCCTTGCAATACTCTTTCAACGCCCCTTGCAATACCCTTTCAACACCTCTTGCAATACTCTTTCAACACCCCTTGCAATACTCTTTCAACACCCCTTGCAATACTCTTTCAACACCCTTGCAATACCCTTTCACACACCCTTGCAATGCTCTTTCAAAACCCCTTGCAATAATCTTTCAACACCCCTTGCAATACCCTTTCAACACCCCTTGCAATACTCTTTCAACACCCCTTGCAATACTCTTTCAACACCCCTTGCAATACTCTCTCAACACCCCTTGCAATAACCTATTAACATCCCTTGCAATACTCTCTCAACACCCCTTGCAATACTCTTTCAACACCCCTTGCAATACCCTTTCAACACCCCTTGCAATACTCTTTCAACACCCCTTGCAATACTCTTTCAACATCCCTTGCAATACCCTTTCAACACCCCTTGCAATACCCTTTCAACACCCCTTGCAATGCTCTTTCAACACCCCTTGCAATACTCTTTCAACACCCCTTACAATACTCTTTCAACACCCCTTGCAATACCCTTTCAACACTCCTTGCAATACTCTCAACACCCCTTGCAATACTCTTTCAACATCCCTTGCAATACTCTTTCAACACCCCTTGCAATACCCTTTCAACACTCCTTGCAATACTCTCAACACCCCTTGCAATACCCTTTCAACACCCCTTGCAATACTCTTTCAACACCCCTTGCAATACCCTTTCAACACCCCTTGCAATACCCTTTCAACACCCCTTGCAATACTCTTTCAACTTGCAATACCCTTTCAACACCCCTTGCAATACTCTTTCAACACCCCTTGCAATACCCTTTCAACACCCCTTGCAATAGCCTTTCAACACCCCTTGCAATAGCCTTTCAACACCCCTTGCAATACCCTTTCAACACCCCTTGCAATAGTCTTTCAACACCTCTTGCAATACACTTTCAACACCCCTTGCAATAGCCTTTCAACACCCCTTGCAATAGCCTTTCAACACCCCTTGCAATAGCCTTTCAACACCTCTTGCAATACACTTTCAATACCCCTTGCAATACACTTTCAATACCCCTTGCAATACTCTTTCAACACCCCTTGCAATACCCTTTCAACATCCCTTGCAATACCCTTTCAACACCCTTTGCAAAACTCCTTGCAACACCCTTTGCAACATCCTTCTTAGCTAGTTATCACTCAACAAACTTCTAATTTTGTCTCATACGATTAATAAAAAAAGGTAAAGCTAGAAGGAAGAAGGAAGTGCTGATAAAAGCGGAGAAAGGGTAGGAGATAAAACGAGGAGGGAGAGAGAGAGAAAGAATAGTATGAGAAGATAAATGAGGAAAGATTTAAGGAGAGAGAGAGAGAGATAGATAGAGAGAGAGAGAGAGAGGGAGAGAGAGAGAGAGAGAGAGAGAGAGAGAGAGAGAGAGAGAGAGAGAGAGAGAGAGAGAGAGAGAGAGAGAGAGAGAGAGAGAGAGAGAGAGAGAGAGAGAAGAGAGAGAGAGAGAGAGAGAGAGAGAGAGAGAAGAGAGAGAGGATAGGGTGAAGACGTGTCACCGTGTGCTCCACAAACTTTCTTAATATTACTTAAATACGAGGGTTGGTGAGGATAAAAACTGTTCAGTGACGTAGTACTACTTACAACACATTAGTACAAGTAAGCCAACTCCTCCACTGAAGTGAATAGAAGCAATATCAGTGATATTAAGTGTGGTATGTTGAAGGCATGGTGTGAGGGGACAGCAGCAGGCCTTAGGAGTGTCTTCACTATTGCCTTCAGAGTGAGCGTCTAATATTATGTGTGTTTTGTGCTATGTACTAGCATCTGGTGCTTTATAACAACGTGGCTGGTACAATGCAACACAGTGATTTGTGTAACATCTTCCTTTAGTGGAAAGTGGACAGCATAAACAGTGTTTATTAAGTGATAGTGAGAAGGCAACACTTCCAGCTAGTGGCCACTGCCGCCCGCCCTCACTACCACCGGCTATAAACACCCCCACCCACCCACACTCCACCCCCCCCACGACATCACCACCCACCCTCTCTCTCTCTCCTGTGAACTTCAAACCTAAGCCTCCTCTGGGATGACTTCACACCGCAAAATAGCAAGATTATCTACGCTATTGGCTATTGTCCCAGTAGATACTGCAGTGTTTGTGGGTATACCACAAGGGACAAGGATCTTCTTGGATGTAAAGAGCCTACGTGTTCCAACTACTGCCACACAGATTGCACTCCAGAAGAAGAATTTTGTTGCAGCCAGGTTGAAAATTTCAGAAAATTTAAGGGATATCCATAACCCTGTGGTATATGTGGATACAAGCCTGGAGCTAAAGGAGGAAGGTTCAGAAGCCCTACCTCAGGGACTCCTGTCCAAAGATCAAGACTGCCCTCTTGGGCTGTGTTGTAAAGTTGCAGCTAAGATAATCCATCACAGGGAAGCACTTCATGAGCTCCTCAAATCATTAGATAACCTACAAGCTATTGTAGAAGGTCAGTGCAAGCCTACATTAAGTGACGTAAGCTGCTCAGCTGATGGTGACACTATTGACAAAGACTGGAAGTCCCACACTGAGCTTAACTCAGGGGTAAAACATCTGGTGGAATTCTGTCATCGCTAAGGTCCCACAGACTGACAGAGTTCAAAACACTACCTTTGGGAATTCTAACACAATTCCTCTGACCACCACAGAGGGAACAAATCCTCTTCCCAGCAACGTGGGAAGCCTTGGATCTGTTAATTCTCCTACACCTGACATCTCTGCTTCAGCCACTGCCAGTCTACTTGACAGTGCACATACCATCTCTGATCCTACACCTGTCAGCACACCTGCCGATACTATTCTAGAATCTGGTAGTAGTGCTTCGACAGCAAGCTCTGAGCCAGGAGTTTCTCCACCAGAGAACGGTGCAGTTAGTGATCAGGGAACTATCACTGCACCTGATCACCTGCTGTGCCGAAGTACGAACAGCAGGGACACATCTGTCAGAACTGGTAGAGGGCGGGGTAGAGGACGTGGAGGAGGACGTGGTGGAGGAAGACATCTACAGCCGTCTCACCCTCCACTAACACAGCTCCAGCGGCAGAATCCGAGGCCAAATCTGCGAAACACAGGAGGTACAACAAATCCTAGTCCACCCTCCCAGGCACCTAGGCTGTGCTCTCGCTGTCACCGGAAGGGGCACTCTGCCAACAACTGCCTGCGAGATACCAGGTGTAACTACTGCTACAAGAAAGGACATAAGGAGGACCAGTGTCGGAAGAAAAAGGAGCTTGACAGACAGGGCCACCTGTTTAGAGACCTGTTCTCAGAACAAACCAGCAGGATCTCTGAATTGGTAAACACTCTCACACGTCACTCACTTAGCTACTCCTATCCCAGCCCAGCAGGTGGGATTGGGCCTTATACAAGACCACAGACCTACATCCCTGCAGCTGCCTCAGTACCCTACCTCTCTCAAGGGCAGGCACCTTACATTCCCTACACACCCACCACCTCAAGCTGACCACTTCATCATGAGGAGCCAGTCTATCAGCATCCTGTCGGCCAACATTAGAGGTTTCATTACTAATGTTGGAGAGCTCACACATAGCTTTGTGAACACTCGACGTCCCGACATGATAGCTGTTGTTGAAACATTTTTGGATGACAGGACTCCAGAAAATTTTGCAAGAATTGCTGGCTACACCTCATGGATGAGAAGAGACAGGCAAGGGCAAGGAGGTGGTGTTGCTGTGTGCTTCTCTAAAAGTGTTCATGCCCAGCACATAGATGTTGCCACCCCTACACATCTTGAAATGATGTTCTTCAAGCTCTGTATAAACACTAGTACCTCTGTACTAGCATGTGCAATGTACAGACCTCAGTGGCAACATGCAGACCCTATCAACTTCCTAATGGAAAATATTGACTCCCTTCTGCTACAAACACAACTGTCAACATATTATAATTGTTGGTGACCTCAACCAGCACCTTATACAGAGGGACTTTGATGACCTTCTTGCAGTGTTTGACATGAGAAACTTTGTTGATTTCCCTACTCATATCTCTGGCTCCTCCCTTGACCCAGTAGTGAGTGATCTGGCAGAAGGCATAGTCACTTGTCAACCCCTCGGGTACGTTGGATCGTCTGACCACAAGGCTGTTTTTACCACATTAAGATCCCAACAGAACGAGGTGAGGAGTCCACACGCACAACCTGGCTATGGAAAGAGGTAATTGGCCAGCCCTTTGCTCTGAGCTCGCCACCACCGACTGGAATGCTCTTCTCCAGGGGGATGTTGACAACCAAGTGAAAGCCTTCACTGGACACATCCTTAATCTGCAACAAGAACACATTCCTCACCGGCAATATGTGACAAAGCCTACAGATCAGCCTTGGTTTGGCTTTCGTTGTAGAGAGGCTGCTACTGCTAAGTACAAAGCATGGCGAAGGTATAAGAGACATCCTACCACCTATAACAGGAACTTGCACATGCAAGCCTGTAGGCATATGGGTGATGTTCAAAAGTGGGCCATTGCTAAATGGGAGTTGGATACTAAAAGAAAGTTAGCATCAGGTGGGTAGGCTCCAAAACCTGGTGGTCCTGGTCAAGGACAGACAAGGTTATCTGCCTGATGAACTTATTCCACCTCTAAATCGACAGGATGGGACCACCTCTACTAGTAGTCAAGAGAAAGCGGACCTCTTTGCTGAACACTTTGCTACCAAAATGCAAGTTCCTGATCCAGCAAGGGACCTCCTTGGCTAGCTGCAAGAACTGTGTCAAAACTGTCAGGGGTGACAATAAGGCAGGAGGAGGTGCATTTCCTTCTTAAATCACTTGACCAAGAAAAGGCTGTGGGCCCAGACAAGTTGAGCCCAAGATTGTGAGAAGATGTGCAGACCAGCTAGCAGCACCTCTAACTCGCATCTTTCAGCACTGCCTAGTACAGTGCAAATGGCCCTCTCCATGGAAAGAGGCAAATGTAGTCCCTGTTCACAAAAAGAAGAGCAGAGCAGAAATCAGCAACTACAGACCAGTGTCACTCCTGTCAATCACTGGTAAGATCCTTGAGACAATAATCTCAAGACAAATGACAGATTTCTTTGACTACCACTCACTACTTTGTGATCGTCAATATGGCTTCAGGAAAGGTTACTCTGCTGCTGATCTGTTGTTAAACCTCTCCACTAAGTGGCACCAGTCACTGGATGAATCCAAAGTCAGCTGTGTGGTAGCACTGGACATTGCTGGCGCTTTCGACCGGGTGTGGCACCAGGGCCTCTTAGCAAAACTTCAAGCACTGGGAATTGCAGGCTCTACGCTATGTCTCCTCAGTGATTACCTTCATGGTAGATCTCTAAGTGTAGTTCTCAATGGAACGGAATCAGCAAGACATCCTATTGGGGCAAGCGTTCCACAAGGAAGTGTGCTGGGTCCACTGTTATGGAATGTCTACTTCAACGACCTTCTTCATCTCATCCCAGAATCACATGCATATGCAGACGACTGTACACTAACATTCACTTATCCAAGAGAAGAAATGCAGCTGCTCTAAGGCTACATCAATTACCAGTGAGAGCTATATCAGCTTGGGGAAATAGATGGCAAGTAACATTTGCACTGAGGAAAACGCAAATGATGATCGTCTCTAGGCACCATGATGGTAATGCTGGTGCAGTAGTAAGGATGAATGGGACGATGTGGCACCTGGAGAAGAAGTTGATATCCTTGGGGTGAAATTTGACTCCAAACTAACCATGAAGAACCATGTTGTAAATCTTGCAAACAAGGCAGCCAGGAAGCTTACAGCACTTCGCCGTATCTCACATCTGCTTGACAGTAGGGTTGCAAGATCCTGTACGAGCACAAGTACGCTCACACCTTGAGTATGCTCCACTTTCTTGGTTTGCCTGTCCCCCCTCTCATCTGCGACTGCTTGACAGAGTAGAGAACAGAGCAAGACGTCTCATCTCTCGCCTGGACCCATCCTGGATGGATCTGTCATTTCAGCAGAGCCTTCAACATAGGAGGGATGTGGGTGGCCTTACTGTTATGTACAAGGCCAATATTGTCAAAATACCACACTTGGATCCACTTCGAGGACAGCGCGAAACAAGCTTTTATGCCACAAGACGGGCAGAAAGCAGCAACTTCACTCTGGCTGTACCCTCTCCAGAACATCACTCCATCTGAGATCATACATACCAGGATGACTCGAGTATGGAACACATTCGTACAGCATAATGATGTCAACGAGATAACGTCAGTTGAACAAATGAAAATGCTGGCCCACAGATGGCTCCAACTTCATCCTGTTCCCTACTTGTATGTCTCATAACAATAAAAATGCTTTCAAATGAGCTGATGATGTAGGTAACAGCTCTTAGCTTGTCAATAAAGTTAGGAATCCTTAACCTGTAAATAGCTTGTCAATAAACCTAGGGATCCTTAACCTTGTCAAACCATGTGTAAAAAAAAAAAAAAAAAAAAAAAAAAAAAAAAAAAGAGAGAGGAGGAGAGAGAGAGAGAGAGAGAGAGAGAGAGAGAGAGAGAAGTGGAGAGAGAGAGAGAGAGAGAGAGAGAGCACAACTACTGTATTACTGCTATTACCATTACTAGTACTACTGCCATTACTACTACTATTACCACCATTACTACTATTATTACTACTAGTATTACTATCCCCTCCTCCTGAACATCCCTTACAACCATTATCACCACCACGTAAAGCATCACCACCACCATCACCACCACCACCACAATCACAACCATGGTCATCACTCCCCACTATGATCATTACCCTTGCCATCACACTCCCTACTAGGTCAACCAAACCTACCACCATCCTCTCCACCAGTACTACCACCATTTCAGCCTCCACCACCACCTCCCACTGCTGTATAACCATCATCATGAGGGAGTGAGGGAGAGGAGTTGAAGAACTATAGAGGGAGAGACAAATTATTCACTAAAAAGGGAGAGAGCAGAGGAGAGAGAGAGAGAGAGAGAGAGAGAGAGAGAGAGAGAGGGGAATGGGGGAGTTAGAGTAATGGGAAGGATTTACATTAAGTTAACTTTGGAAATCAATTTATAAATATCTTTCTAAGATATTGATACAAGATTTATCCACAGATTTGTGAAGATTGATGTAATATTTATCCACAGATTTGTGGAGATGTCAGATTTAGCTACAGATTTGTAAAAATTGGTGTAATATCTAGCCACAGATTTGTAAAGATTGATGTAATATTTAACCACAGATAATAAAGATCTAAGATACTGATGCAAGATATACCTACAGTTTTGCAAAGGTCTTTCTAAGATATTAATGTAAGATTTAGCCAGGAATTTGTTATATGTCTAATATATAGACATAAGACGGATTAATTTTCACCGTCTACTATTTTAATCAATAATAACACTGTTGCATTTTTTTAAAAAATGATCCCCTGTGATTTTTGCGATTTTTTTTGCAATAATAAATTGGAAAGCATTACTAGCCATACTGATAAATATTGCTAGAAGATCAATGTTACTTGGAGGGCAGTAGATCTTATTTTATCTAAAAAGTGAATATTAGAAAAGCAGTTCTCTCTCTCTCTCTCTCTCCCCTCTATATATATATATATATATATATATATATATATATATATATATATATATATATATATATATATATAATATATATATATATATATATATATATATATATATATATATATATATATATACATTTCTTTAATGCTTTCTCTCTACTAAAGGTTAATTAGGTGAAAGGAAATCGCAGAAATATCTTCCTTTTTCCGATTTATTTTTCATTTCGAGTCCAACAATTGGTCTTTCGCATGCAAACTCCTTACGGAGGTTGGAAGTAAAAAGAAAACTTTACAACTTTGCTCTCTCTTTCTCTGTCTCTTCCTCTCTCTCTCTCTCTCTTCTCTCACACACACACACATACACCTCATCACCCACACGAACTTAATTGAAATTGAGAATACCGTCATGACCAGAGCTGCAGCAGAGGCTGCGCGCTGTTTGTGGCATCGCATCTTAAAGTCAGGCGAGAGGAGGCAAAAGAAGGGATTGAGGAAGGGAGAGAGGCACTGCAGTGAGGACGGAGGGTGGGAGGAACGAAGAGGCAGTGATGGAAATGAAGGAAGGAAGGAAGGGTGGAAGGTACTGTGGCAGGAAAGGATATAAGGATGAAAGGAGAGAGGCACTGGAGTAGGAAGGAACTGTAGCAGAGAAGGATATTGGGAGGATAGGATGAAAGGAAGCATTGAAGAAAGATAGGGAGAAAAGGAGATAGGGAAGGAGAGATAAAAAATATAAGATAATGAAGGAGGGGAAGAGAAGGGGGGGGGGTTGGAGAGAGGAAGGAATGAATAATGAGAGGGAGAGTTACGCAGCAGTAGAGAATGAGAGACATAACGTTGGAGGGGAGAGGAGAGAGAGAGAGAGAGAGAGAGAAGAGAGGAGAGAGAGAGGAGAGAGAGAGAGAGAGAGAGAGAGAGAGAGAGAGATAGGAGAGAGAGAGAGAGAGGAGAGGAGAGAAGAGAGAGAAGAGAGAGAGAGGAGAGAGAGAGAGAGAGAGAGAGAGAGAGAGAAGAGAGACAGGACAGAGAGAGACAGAGACAGATACAGAGACAGACAAACAAACAGACAGACAGACAGACAGACAGAGAGGAGGAGAAAGCAGACAAAATGTATATGCATTCCCCCTGAGAACATCCTGGAGCAGAAACTACGTGCTGAGAATATCAACCTGACACCATCACCACAACCACCACCACAACCACCACCACAACCATCACCACTACCCTCTCATCACCACGACGACCACAACCACCACCACAACCATCACCACTATCCTCTCACCACCACGACGACCACAACCACCACCACAACCATCACCACTACCCTCTCACCACCACCACGACCACCACCATTTGTCCTGACATTTTACATCAGCCGCTGCCCAACCTTGCTGACGTTGGCTGATGTTGCCCATCACTGGCTGATGCTTACTGATGTTGGTTGAAATTGGCAGCCTTTTGCTGTAGTTGGCTGATGTTGACTGTCAGTGGTTAGTTAACTGATGATGTCTCTCACTGCCTGTCGTTGGCTGATGTCTCTCACTGCCTGTCGTTGGCTGTCTCTCACTGCCTGTCGTTGGCTGATGTCTCTCACTGCCTGTCGTTGGCTGTCTCTCACTGCCTGTCGTTGGCTGATGTCTCTCACTGCCTGTCGTTGGCTGATGTCTCTCACTGCCTGTCGTTGGCTGATGTCTCTCACTGCCTGTCGTTGGCTGGAGTCTCTCATTGCCTGTCGTTGGCTGATGTCTGTCACTGCCTGTCGTTGGCTGGTGTCTCTCACTGCCTGTCGTTGGCTGATGTCTCTCACTGCCTGTCGTTGGCTGATGTCTCTCACTGCCTGTCGTTGGCTGGTGTCTCACTGCCTGTCGTTGGCTGGTGTCTCACTGCCTGTCGTTGGCTGATGTCTCTCACTACCTGTCGTTGGCTGATGTCTGTCACTGCCTGTCGTTGGCTGGTGTCTCTCACTGCATGTTGTTGGCTGGTGTCTCTCACTGCCTGTCGTTGGCTGGTGTCTCTCACTGCATGTTATTGGCTGGTGTCTCTCACTGCATGTTGTTGGCTGGTGTCTCTCACTGCATGTTATTGGCTGGGGGTCTCTCACTGCATGTTATTGGCTGGTGTCTCTCACTGCATGTTGTTGGCTGGTGTCTCTCACTGCATGTTGTTGGCTGGTGTCTCTCACTGCATGTTGTTGGCTGGTGTCTCTCACTGCCTGTCGTTGGCTGGTGTCTCTCACTGCCTGTCGTTGGCTGGTGTCTCTCACTGCCTGTCGTTGGCTGGTGTCTCTCACTGCATGTTATTGGCTGGTGTCTCTCACTGCATGTTGTTGGCTGGTGTCTCTCACTGCATGTTGTTGGCTGGTGTCTCTCACTGCATGTTGTTGGCTGGTGTCTCTCACTGCATGTTGTTGGCTGGTGTCTCTCACTGCCTGTCGTTGGCTGGTGTCTCTCACTGCATGTTATTGGCTGGTGTCTCTCACTGCATGTTGTTGGCTGGTGTCTCTCACTGCATGTTATTGGCTGGTGTCTCTCACTGCATGTTATTGGCTGGTGTCTCTCACTGCATGTTGTTGGCTGGTGTCTCTCACTGCATGTCGTTGGCTGGTGTCTCTCACTGCATGTTGTTGGCTGGTGTCTCTCACTGCATGTTATTGGCTGGTGTCTCTCACTGCATGTTATTGGCTGGTGTCTCTCACTGCATGTTATTGGCTGGTGTCTCTCACTGCATGTTGTTGGCTGGTGTCTCTCAC
The DNA here is from genome assembly GCF_026875155.1 of Cherax quadricarinatus. Taxonomy (NCBI): domain Eukaryota; kingdom Metazoa; phylum Arthropoda; class Malacostraca; order Decapoda; family Parastacidae; genus Cherax; species Cherax quadricarinatus. The sequence continues at coordinate 29,404,038 of NC_069450.1, forward strand.
TGCATGTTATTGGCTGGTGTCTCTCACTGCCTGTCGTTGGTTGGTGTCTCTCACTGCATGTTATTGGCTGGTGTCTCTCACTGCATGTTGTTGGCTGGTGTCTCTCACTGCATGTTATTGGCTGGTGTCTCTCACTGCCTGTCGTTGGCTGGTGTCTCTCACTGCATGTTATTGGCTGGTGTCTCTCACTGCCATGTTGTTGGCTGGTGTCTCTCACTGCATGTTATTGGCTGGTGTCTCTCACTGCATGTTGTTGGCTGGTGTCTCTCACTGCATGTTGTTGGCTGGTGTCTCTCACTGCATGTTGTTGGCTGGTGTCTCTCACTGCCTGTCGTTGGCTGGTGTCTCTCACTGCATGTTATTGGCTGGTGTCTCTCACTGCATGTTGTTGGCTGGTGTCTCTCACTGCATGTTATTGGCTGGTGTCTCTCACTGCATGTTGTTGGCTGGTGTCTCTCACTGCATGTTATTGGCTGGTGTCTCTCACTGCATGTTGTTGGCTGGTGTCTCTCACTGCATGTTGTTGGCTGGTGTCTCTCACTGCATGTTATTGGCTGGTGTCTCTCACTGCATGTTATTGGCTGGTGTCTCTCACTGCATGTTATTGGCTGGTGTCTTCACTGCATGTTTGTTGGCTGGTGTCTCTCACTGCCTGTCGTTGGCTGGTGTCTCTCACTGCATGTTATTGGCTGGTGTCTCTCACTGCATGTTGTTGGCTGGTGTCTCTCACTGCATGTTGTTGGCTGGTGTCTCTCACTGCATGTTGTTGGCTGGTGTCTCTCACTGCATGTTATTGGCTGGTGTCTCTCACTGCCTGTTATTGGCTGGTGTCTCTCACTGCATGTTATTGGCTGGTGTCTCTCACTGCATGTTATTGGCTGGTGTCTCTCACTGCCTGTTATTGGCTGTCGTTAACTGATGTTGTCTTTTACTGGCTGTCTCTCACTGGTTGTCGTTGAGATTTTTTATCCGTCCGGTAAATATTTTTACATGAATAATTATTTTTAACACTGAGGCAGTCTCTCACCGAGGCAGTCTCTCACCGAGGCAGTCTCTCACCGAGGCAGTCTCTCACCGAGGCAGTCTCTCACCGAGGCAGTCTCTCACCGAGGCAATCTCTCACCGAGGCAGTCTCTCACCAAGGCAGTCTGTCACCGAGGCAGTCTCTCACCGAGGCAGTCTCTCACCGAGGCAATCTCTCACCGAGGCAGTCTCTCACCAAGGCAGTCTGTCACCGAGGCAATCTCTCACCGAGGCAGTCTCTCACCGAGGCAGTCTCTCACCGAGGCAGTCTCTCACCGAGGCAGTCTCTCACCGAGGCAGTGTCTCACCGAGACAGTCTCTCACCGAGGCAGTCTCTCACCGAGGCAGTCTCTCACTGAGGCAGTCTCTCACTGAGGCAGTCTCTCACTGAGGCAGTCTCTCACTGAGGCAGTCTCTCACCGAGGCAGTCTCTCACTGAGGCAGTCTCTCACCGAGGCAGTCTCTCACCGAGGCAGTCTCTCACTGAGGCAGTCTCTCACCGAGGCAGTCTCTCACTGAGGCAGTCTCTCACTGAGGCAGTCTCTCACTGAGGCAGTCTCTCACTGAGGCAGTCCCTCACCGAGGCAGTCTCTCACTGAGGCAGTCTCTCACCGAGGCAGTCTCTCACCGAGGCAGTGTCTCACCGAGACAGTCTCTCACCGAGGCAGTCTCTCACTGAGGCAGTCTCTCACCAAGGCAGTCTCTCACTGAGGCAGTCTCTCACCGAGGCAGTGTCTCACCGAGACAGTCTCTCACCGAGGCAGTCTCTCACCGAGGCAGTCTCTCACCGAGGCAGTCTCTCACCGAGGCAGTCTCTCACTGAGGCAGTCTCTCACCGAGGCAGTCTCTCACTGAGGCAGTCTCTCACCGAGGCAGTCTCTCACCAAGGCAGTCTGTCACCGAGGCAATCTCCCCCGAGGCAGTGTCTCACCGAGACAGTCTCTCACCGGGCAGTCTCTCACGAGGCATTTCTCTCCACTGAGGCAGTCTCTCACTGAGGCAGTCTCTCACTGAGGCAGTCTCTCACTGAGGCAGTCCCTCACCGAGGCAGTCTCTCACCGAGGCAGTCTCTCACCGAGGCAGTCTCTCACTGAGGCAGTCCTCACCGAGGAAAGTCTCTCACTGAGGCAGTCTTTTCACCGAGGCAGTCTCTCACCTAGGCAGTCTCTCACCTAGGCAGTCTCTCACCAAGGCAGTCTCTCACCAAGGCAGTCTCTCACTGAGGCAGTCTCTCACCAAGGCAGTCTCTCACCAAGCAGTCTCTCACCGGGGGCAGTCTCTCATGAGGCAGTCTCTCACCGAGGCAGTCTCTCACTGAGGCAGTCTCTCACCGAGGCAGTCTCTCACCAAGGCAGTCTCTCACCTAGGCAGTCTCTCACCAAGGCAGTCTCTCACCAAGGCAGTCTCTCACTGAGGCAGTCTCTCCCCAAAGGCAAGTTCTCTCACCAAGGCAGTCTCTCACTGAGGCAGTCTCTCACCAAGGCAGTCTCTCACCAAGGCAGTCTCTCACCAAGGCAGTCTCTCACTGAGGCAGTCTCTCACCGAGGCAGTCTCTCACCGAGGCAGTCTCTCACTGAGGCAGTCTCTCACCGAGGCAGTCTCTCACCGAGGCAGTGACTTGTCGGATGAAAACACTTTCACTCTCACACATTCAATCAACAGCATTAACAACGAAAATAATATTCATTTGGTTAGTTTGGTTTGAAGCCTGTCCACTACACGAGGGTCATTAGGGGTGCATGAACTCTGGTGGAGTACAGGTTACATGAAGCCTCAGTGACCCTCGTGTAGTCGGTAGGGTTTAAACCTACTAAACAAATCAACTATATGGATCCCATATTCCTTCCGCCTAAATTTACAAACGGAGTAAAGGTATTCGTGCCATTGCGTGATTTCACAGAGTTCCAGACCCGTCAATGGTTCCTTCACTTTTTCCAGATCAACAAGAGGATCCCACATCCGTGTCATTGCGTGATCTCACAGCGTTCCAGATCCTTCAATGGTTCTGTCACTTTTGCCAGATCAACAGAAGAATCCCGTATCCATGCCAGTGCGTGATCTTTTAGCTTTCCAGATCCGTCAATGGTTCTGCCACCTTTTCCAGATCAACAAAAGAATCCCGTATACATGCCATTGCTTGATCTCACAGCTTTCCAGACCCGTCAGTGGTTCTGTCACCTTTTCCAGATCAACAAAAGGATCCCACATCTCTTCAACTCTCAGATCTCTCGCCTTTCGAGACTAACAAATGGACCGCTGCGCTTTTCCAGGCCAATGGCTGGAACTCTCGCCTCTCCATAACAACAAATCGATCCCACACGTTTCCAGAATCTCTGCATATTGCAAGCTGGACTCCTTTGGGACCAGGTTTGATGCCCAAAGCTAGACATATGGGGACCACATTTGGGACCACGCTTTATCAGACCAGCGGCTGAGTCCCTCATTTCTGCCGGTCTGTGACCGTGGTCTCTGTTCCTGATGTGTCATCTAACTCACTTTCCAGAACTGTCATGTGGTCTCCAAGGTGCCACGAAATTATATCTCGATTCCCGGCTGGCTGGCTTGCCGGCTGGCTGGCCGGCTGGCTGGCTGGCAGGCTGGCTGGCTGACTGACTGACTGGCTGGCTGGCTGGCTGATTGGCTGGCTGTCTTGGCGGCTGGCTTGCTTGCTTGCTGACTGACTGGCTGGTTGCCTGACTAGATGGAATATTGATTGACTGACTAATCAACTAGTTGATGGAGTAGATAACTATTGTGTGTCTGTTTGACTAGTTGAATGTGGCGGATAACATGTCGACAGACACACGGCGACACACACCACACACACACACACACACACACACACACACACACACACACACACACACACACACACACACACACACACACACACACACACACACACACACACACACACACACACACACCTTCTCTCTCTCTCTCTCTCTCTCTTTGGTTCAACCTACGCTATCCTGACCGACGATAAACTATTCTGACCCAGGTTCATCTCTTCCAACCCACGCTAACCTATCCGAATCTACGCTCTCCTATGGCGACCAAAGGTGACCTAAACACAACAGCTGGTGTTATGGGATGCAGCGCGAGTAGTGGATGCTGTCAGTCTTAAACTTTTCTTGTTTTCTCTTAACAGAATTTTGTTTTCAGGCTGGGATGTGTAAAGTTCGTTTTCGACAATGTCAGTTTAGTTGTATGTCCTGTCAGCATAGTTTTAGGTCTTGTCAGCTTAGTTGTAGGTCCTTTCAGCTTAGTTTTAGATTCTGTCAGCTTAGTTGTAGGTCCTTCCAGCATAGTTGTAGGTCATTCCAGCATAGTTGCAGGTCCTTCCAGCATAGTTGTAGGTCCTTTCAGCATAGTTATAGGTCCTTCCAGCATAGTTGTAGGTCCTTTCAGCTTAGTTGTAGGTTCGGCCAGCTTAGATGTACGTCCTACCAACTTAGTTATAGCTTCTACCAGCTTAGTTTTAAGTCCTGGTAACTTAGATATATGGTCTTGCCAGCTTTAATAAAAGTTCAGCCAGATTCGTCATACATCATGACACCAGCAATAGTTCATCTTATCTCGGTAATAACTTAGATCAGCTCATTTACAAGTCCCTCCATTATTTTTATATATCCATTATTAACAGCGTTTGATGGGGAGTTTAGAGTGACTATTAACCAACATGATAACTGCGACACAGAACTTTCTGGTGACAAGGTCAACTAGATTTGCAATTTGCCATGAAGGGATTGTTGCTATTTTTTTTTACTCTGAGATGGTTCTAGAAGTGTAAGCAGAGTTGCAATAATAAACTAGACACACGTGCAACGCTTGGGTATGTTTATTGAGGAAACGTTTCGCCACACAGTGGCTTCATCAGTCCTATAAAAAGAAGAAGATCAGAAGGAGTTTGACGTAATTAGTCCCTCAGCCACTGTGTAGCGACACGTTTCCTCGATAAAGATACCTAAATATTGCACATGTGTCTAATTTATCAACCTGTCGGTTCTCTGAACCATTTATCTACATTAGAGTTGCAATACTGTATTTCTGCAGGGTGCTTCTCACTGCATCATCCACAGGGTGCTTTTCATACCCCTGTCATGGGATGCCTTTCTCACAAAACGGTTTGCAAAGGGATCCTTTGCAATAAATCTGATATTCCCTTTTTATCTGCTTTTATGAAAAAACCCTGAGTGTTTGACTTTGCACAAGTAGCCATCTTTTGTATTTAGCATTAATCTTCTCTATATCGCCGTTGTCTCTTCAATGTAGCGACCCGAAAGCTTTATCAACGTCTTCATTTATATTTTATTTGCTGTCCAGTGTTTAGTTAAGTACAAACAATAAAATATAACTTTAAAACTGGAAGAGTATGCAAATATATACGGGTAAATAACCTCTGGGGAATTTAAAAAGCCCTACTAAGTCATTATTCCTTCTTATATGTTTGTTTTTTTAAAGGCACCGGACTTGATCAATGCTATCCGTTTGGCCCGGTGGCGTCTCGACAGAACTTCAAGTCGAATTATGAACTGGATCAAACACCTCGTGGCAGTACTTCGGCTCCTCTATGGCTTCCTTTCAGCACCCTGTGAGTCAACGATGCCGGGGGTAGCTTTTGGACCTTCGTAATTAAAGGTTAAGTGGTAAGTTGCTTGCAGATGAGAGTCAGAGAGAGCGGAGGAGTGAGAGAGCTGAGGAGGAGCGAGGAGATTGAAGTAGAAGGATAGAGGATAGAGAGGAGAGTGATGAGAGAGAGGAGAGAGAGAGAGAGAGAGAGAGAGAGAGAGAGAGAGAGAGAGAGAGAGAGAGAGACGGTAAGAGATCCCCTGAGATGACTCATGAAATCGTAATATTTAGATGTTTTACTTGCTGGTTACTCTGTTAGCGATTTCTCTGACCGCTGTATAAAAGATTAAGGGAACAAGAACGGTCTCAGACCAAAACAAAACCGTTGAAACCATATGTGTGTGTGTGTGTGTACTTAACTATTTGTGGTTGCAGGTGTCGATTCACAGTTCCTAGCACCGTCTCTGCGCTGATCGCTACTAAGTCCACTCTCTCCCTGCACCAAGAGCTTTATCGTGTGTGTGTGTGTGTTGTGTGTGTGTGTGTTGTGTGTGTGTGTGTGTGTGTGTGTGTGTGTAAAATAGAAAGGATGACAGATTGACAAACATGGAAGGAAAACGTAACCAGCAGATGGGAGACTGATCAAATATCTGTGTCAGTTCCCTGAACACAAAACCTCACGTAAAGATTGACACACAATGACGAAGGTTCTCCCTGCTGCACTTTCCTCATTATTCGTCCCCTTACATTCTCCCTCTCTCTTTTTCTCTTTTAACTTCTCTCCCTCCCTTTCTCCCTCTCTCTCTCTGACCCTCTCTCTCTCTCTCTCCTAACCTTTCCTTCACTTTCTCCCTCTTTTCTCTTCGCTTTTTTTACCTTTCTCTCTCTTTATGTAGTTATCTTACTGTTAATGTGATCGACGTTTAAATACAATGTCTGCTGAGGAAAATCTAAAGTTTATTATAAAAATAAGAATATTTATGAGCAACCGAAAGTTGGAGAACTAAATTACTCTTGTGAAAGAACAAGCAAACTCTCACATGTAATACAATACAAAAAGAAAATAATAATAAACAAAAAACAGTAATTAATCCCTAAAATATCACGAAATAGTCAAGAAGCAATGAAAATATAAAAAAAAAAAAATATTTACGCTAATGGTATACAGTAGGAAGGAAGACATTTCCAACACTTCGATGTCTTTTGTGAAGACTTGTTAAGGAAAGGAGTTATTGGGCCTTTATTGGAAGGCGTCTGCAGACTGATTCGTAGCAAAAAAAGAAATGGTTTCTTTCTCATCCTCCTGTTTTCGCAATGGAAAACGATACCGGCAGATCCAGGCGATAGGTAAGGGCCAAAAAGTATCGCATTAAAACCTTAGCAAAACTGGGTCAGCTGAAGCATTCGCCGCCCTCAAGCCTCGGAAGGGGAGTTCCTGTCTGCTGGTGACGGAGGCTTGACCTTAGGATTTAGAATTACCCTTCCACTTCTTAGGATCAAAATTGACTGCCTCGCACTCCACAGCTCCCGTATGATCCTTACGGGTTCAGCTGTTGTTGATTTATTAGTTAGGAAAGAAGGCACGTGTTTCCCGACAAGGGTCTTACTCATAAAGATGATCTATTGTACAAGAAGTGATTGTTTGTTTGTGTCGTTATTCGTCAGGAAACAGGACCAGTGGACTTATTTAGTGTTTTCAAAAGAACACATACATGAATAACATGCCCATAGGAAAGAGAAGCTTATGACGACGTTTCGGCCCGATCTGGACCATACACAAGTGTGTCATGTAAACGGTGCAAGTCGGACCGAAGCGTCGTCGTAACCTTTTCTCTCCTACGTGCGGGTTGTTTGTGTATTGTTTGTCACGGTATTGTGCTCTTTTTGTTCTAAATAAATACATGTTGAGTAACAATCGCCTCCCCAAGAAAAATCAATGCAACGTAGTTATGCAAATTATTATCCATATTACCTAAATTTTAGCAACGTTAAGTTAGACTGCCATGTTATTTTGATTGCAAAATATAAAGGAAAGTGTAAATCAAAGCCATTTATCATAGTGATTTAGAATCAGTCAGTTTTTATTGGTCGAGTCAGGGATTTCTCCATAGAGACTCGTGATTGTGGTCGCAGTTACTGGCCATCACCACCCTTCCCAGGATTCTGCTTGGAGAAATCTTGTGACACTTGTGCGCCCGTGGGTTCGAATTCCGATCACCCCTTTGATTTAGCACATTCGTTCATTACTAATTTTCAGTACATGTGTTTTCGCACGATTTTAACTGATATATACTTGTATAGTATATCAATCCTGTGTAATGGAGACAGCTATATTTTGTTCCCAATCTTCAGCTATTATATAGAATGGTGTAGCAGCACTCTATGGTGGCTCCCAATATACAATAATGCACCACTGATGTATCCATTTTTTTTTGTTTAAAATTCTGACTTCTAGACTCTAAGCGAGAAACTGTTCAATCAGCCACACACTCTTCGATACCACACCCCTCCTCACATTTTGTTAACTACACACTGTCCCACAAACTACTCACAGTCCCCATTCTATCCCACAGACCACTCACAGTCCCCACTCTCTCCCACAGACCACTCACAGTCCGAACTCTCTCCCACAGACCACCCACAGTCCCCACTCTTTCCCACAGACCACTCACAGTCCCCACTCTCTCCCGCACAGCGTCTTCCTGGGTGATGGACGAGAAGGATCCTGACCTCTACGATGCTCGCCTCCGCTCCTGGTACATCGAGGCGGCCAACAGCCCTAAGGACATGATTATTCTTCTCGATGTGTCAGGTGGGTTGTTGATCTCTCTCTCCCTCTCTCTCTCTCTCTCTCTCTCTCTCTCTCTCTCTCTCCTCTCTCTCTCTCTCTCTCTCTCTCTCTCTCTCTCTCTCTCTCCTCTCTCTCTCTCTCTCTCTCTCCTCTCCTCTCTCGCTCCCTCTCTCTTTCTCTGTCTCTCTTAACACACAAGGTTTCACAAGGTTAAGTAAAGGATTCCAAACTTTATTTAAAAACTAAGACTCTCTCATATGCTTTTATATTCTTGACTCATATTACGTAGATAATACACGATTATCTTTTATAGATTAAAGTAGATATTTCTATTCATCAGACAGCCACGGAGTAGACTTGCAAGTCTTCTACTGTTTGACTTTGCCTTGTACTTCTGTATATTCACTCGACTCCCACCCCACACAGGCTCCATGACAGGACTGCGTCGGGAGATCGCCAAGCATGTGGTGTTGAACATCTTGGAGACACTGAACGAGAACGACTTCGTCAACGTCTTCAATTTCAGCGTGGAGACCCTGGAGCTGGTGCCTTGCTTCAGAGACACTCTGGTCCAGGTGAGTGTGTGTGTGTGTGTGTGTGTGTGTGTGTGTGTGTGTGTGTGTGTGTGTGTGTGTGTGTGTGTGTGTGTGTGTGTGTGTGTGTGTGTGTGTGTGTGTATGTGTGTGTGTGAGTGTGTTTGTGACCGCCAGGTCCACCTTTCCTAACTCTGAGTCTGCTCTACCCACCTTTTCAGTCCCTACAGTATTTTGATAAATTAGACACACGCGCAACACTTTGGTATCATTATTGTGGAGACGTCCAGTACAAAGAAGAATAGTATTTTCTAGTTATCATGTCATTAAGGCCCTTTTGCAGTTTAATACCATCAGGTTTAATTATTTTAGTCTTTCCTCATAATTCTTACCCCTGAGTTCTGGGATTAGTCTCTTTGCAAACTACTGCACTTTTTCTGGTGTCTTGACCTGCTTCATCAGGTGTAGGTTTTGTATTGGCGCTGCTTACTTCTAGGTTTGCTTGACATATGCCATACATAGTGTTGTGAAGGATTCCTCGTTGAGATTCCTGAAGGATAATCTTAGATTTCCCAGAACGGCATTTGCTGTTGAGGTTATTCAGTTGATGTGCGCCTCAGGTGATATGCTCGGTAGTATGCTCACCTCCGAGATCCTTCTCCTTAAGTGAGGTTTGCAGTCTTTGTCCCCTGAGCCTGTACTCCAATTCTTGTTTTCTATGATCATTCTGATTTTCATACCTTTGCATAAGCTGGGGTTAAATTATTGTTGCCACTTTTCAGACTAGTCCTGTAGCTTGTCCAGGTCCATTTGTGGTCTTCCGTCGTCCTCTTCTGTTCGTATTCTGTTTTTTGATTTCACATCTGCGAACATGGATACCCATGACTCTATTTCCGTCAGAAGAAATAGTACGCGTCCCAGCACTGACCCTTGTGGAACCGCACTCATCACATCCATTCCGACATTTCACAGACAACTCGTTTCCTTCATTGTAGTTCCCTTTCAGCTAGTTATTCCTGCCTGTTTCTCTAGCTGTTGTCCCCAGTCTTCTGTGCAATACTGCGTTAAGTTTCCATCTATAGATCAATAAAATGCAGTTCATTCTTTCTCTTCTTTCTGTTTCCACTCTTCTGCGACCTTTTCTGAGAACTAAAGCAGGTTTGTGAGGAGGAATTTACCATATCTGAAACCGTTCCTTTAGCTGCAGCATCATAGGTCATATTTTCTGGGACTAGTTTCACTGCAAACTCTTGCACCTCAGATTCTTCATATGCTTTTCCAGATGAGGGTTTCATACTGGCGCTGTGGACTCCATGATGAGCCTGACATATACCGTGTATAAAGTCATGATTGACTCCTTGTTGATGATTCTGAAAGTTACTCTTAAATTTGTCGGTATAGCGTACGATGTAGCGATTACTCGGTTGAAGCGTGACTCAGGTGAAATGTTCGGAACTATGCTTACCCCGAGGTCCTTATCTTTCAGTGGTTTACAGCTTTTGTATGTGTGTGTGTGTGTGAGTGTGTGTGTGTGTGTGTGTGTGTGTGTGTGTGTGTGTGTGTGTGTGTGTGTGTGTGTGTGTTGTGTGTGTGTGTGGTGTGTGTTGTGTGTGTGTGGTGTGTTGTGGTGTGTGTGGTGTGTGTGTGTGTGTGTGTGTGTGTGTTGGTAGTTTGTATTTGTTGTGTTATGTAAGTGTGTATTGTCGTTGTGATCTGTTAATGAACTTTTGATGGTTTGGTGAACTCTATGTATTCTATCACTTACTTGTAGTTATAAAAAGATGGAATTAAATTCTAGTTTTCATTTAGCTCTGGAACCTCGCCGTTTTTTCAACATTAGTAAGACTTGTATGCTGTGTTTTGATTCTGTTGATTCCATGATTCCTTACGTGAATACTGTGTTTCTATCACTGCATGGAATTATTCTTTCCGTTACTCTAAAATTTTCAGATTTTATACTCAGGACGATATTTTTTTTTCCAAAAACTTGTCAATCATTAATCTGTAGTCTATTATATCATTTAAGCTACATAATATAGATTTATCCATATTAACTACGTATACTATTGTACTATGCAACTACTGATATATATTATATATATATATATATATATATTATATATATATATATATATATATATATATATATATATATATATATATATATATATTATGCAAAACAACCACTCTGAAAGCGCTTGGAATTTCTCTATTTTTTCAGAGTGGTTGTTTTGCATATTCTGAAATCACCTGTTTACTGTGATCTTATTGCATATATATATATAATATTATAATATATATATATATATAATATAATAATATTTAATTATATATATATATATATATATATATATATATATATTTATATATATATATAATATATATATATATATATATATAAATTAATATAATATAATTAATTGCCCTCTTGGCATTTACCAACAACAGGCTAATCTTGAGAACCTGGGAGAGTTTAAGAAAGCACTTAACTATGGAGAGACCAAAGACATCGCCAACTTCACACAGGCTCTCACACAAGCCTTTGAACTTCTACATCGGGTAAGTAATGACGGTCTTTTGCTGATTTTATATTCTCTGTATCCCCTTCTTTTTCCCGTTCCTTTTGTGCCCCATTCTTCTCACTTTATCTTTGTCATGTCATCTCATCCTTGTCACATCAACCTTGTCATCACCTCATCCTATAAATATTATCTCTAGTGTTGATTTATATTTAAAAAAATATGCATAATTTATAACTTATTCATATTCTGAGATTATTTGATATATATATATATATATATATATATATATATATATATATATAATATATATATATATATATATATATATATATATATATATATATATATATATATATATATATATCATTCTCAATCATTTACTGAGTTTATATTTTTTCGGGTTTTTTATAGGGTGAAGGGTATATATGTATTTTTTTCTGCGCAGAGCTTTAAAACTGTAATGGATATTCGTTTTTTTTATGATTTTTCATCAATATTATTCCCTTACGTTCTGTGTTTTGAGAAAAATTTTCTGAATTTGTTTCAGTTACAACTAACAAAGATGAAAGACAAGATTTTCTTGATAGGGAAATAATAAGTTCCAATTTTTGTTAGTTTTGTATCCTTGTTTTTTCACCCGTTTGTCCCTCAGCCAGTTAATAACGTCCTTCACCTACCCACCTAACTACCTGGGTATTTAACACCACTGAATCATTCTGTCTGTTTAACTACACTTGTTTTGATTATCTATCATACCTTACCCTTCATTCACTGTCTCCCTTGTTCACATCCATTTTCTCATTCTCTTCCCTTGCACCTTCCCTCTCATTACAAAATCGTTTACAATCCTTGCCTCAGACATTTAGAATATACACGATAGGTCTTGATCCAGATAGAATTAGATAGTCTTGAGCAGACAGCTGTGTTTTGGACTTGAAAGTTCTCTGCTGTCTGTTAGCTTATACTCCCGTACACCTTTGTACTCTTCTCTCAGCCATCTATGTCACCCTACACCCACCCTCTCATCCCACGTCCATCTGTTCCCCTCCACCCTCCCTCTTACCTGCACTCACCCTCTCAGATCTCACCCTTAACCACCCTCTCAAATCTCACCCTCCGCTCACCCTCCTAAATCTCACTCTCCACCCACCCTCTCAAATCTCACCCTCCACTCCACCCTCTCAAATCTCACCCTCCCCACCCTCTCAAATCTCACCCTCCGCCCACCCTCTCAAATCTCACCCTCCCCCACCCTCTCAAATCTCACCCTCCATCCACCCTCTCAAATCTCACCCTCCACCCACCCTCTCAAATCTCACCCTCCACCCACCCTCTCAATCTCACCTTCCACCCACCCTCTCAAATCTCACCCTCCACCCACCCTCTCAGATCTCACCCTCCACCCACCCCTCTCAAATCTCACCCTCCACCCACCCTCTCAGATCTCACCTTCCACCCACCCTCTCAAATCTCACCCTCCACCCACCCTCTCAATCTCACCCTCCACCCACCCCTCTCAAATCTCACCCTCCACCCACCCTCTCAATCTCACCTCCACCCACCCCTCTCAATCTCACCTCCACCCACCCCTCTCAAATCTCACCCTCCACCCACCCTCTCAAATCTCACCCTCCACCCACCCTCTCAAATCTCACCCTCCACCCACCCTCTCAAATCTCACCCTCCCCCACCCTCAAATCTCACCCTCCACCCACCCTCTCAAATCTCACCCTCCACCCACCCTCTCAAATCTCACCCTCCACCCACCCTCTCAATCTCACCTCCACCCACCCTCTCAAATCTCACCCTCCACCCACCCTCTCAAATCTCACCCTCCACCCACCCTCTCAAATCTCACCCTCCACCCACCCTCTCAAATCTCACCCTCCACCCACCCTCTCAAATCTCACCCTCCACCCACCCTCTCAGATCTCACCCTCCACCCACCCTCTCAAATCTCACCCTCCACCCACCCTCTCAAATCTCACCCTCCACCCACCCTCTCAAATCTCACCCTCCACCCACCCTCTCAGATCTCACCCTCCACCCACCCTCTCAAATCTCACCCTCCACCCACCCTCTCAAATCTCACCCTCCACCCACCCTCTCAAATCTCACCCTCCACCCACCCTCTCAAATCTCACCCTCCACCCACCCTCTCAAATCTCACCCTCCACCCACCCTCTCAAATCTCACCCTCCACCACCCTCTCAAATCTCACCCTCCACCCACCCTCTCAAATCTCACCCTCCACCCACCCTCTCAAATCTCACCCTCCACCCACCCCTCTCAAATCTCACCCTCCACCCACCCCTCTCAAATCTCACCCTCCACCCACCCTCTCAAATCTCACCCTCCACCCACCCTCTCAGATCTACTCACCCACCCTAATTCACCCCACCACCTCTCAAATCTCACCCTCACCACCCTTATCTCACCCCACCACCCTCTCAGAATCTCACCCTCCACCCATCCTCTCAGATCTCACCCTCCACCCACCCTCTCAAGACTTAGTCCATCCCAACAGATTTCTTTACTTATTCCCAATAAGATTAAATGATTTTGAGCCTTTTGCACTAGATAACATATTAATTGAAGCTCATTCCTCATGATTTATTTTCAATATCAATAGAATATAATAATGACATTAGCTTTAGTTTTATCCTACAATCAGTATTTGACCTGATTTTACTCTCTCTCCTCTTAATTTATAAATTTTAGTGATTTATAATTCATATTAGTATGAATTGTGCATTATTTTAATTAAAGAAGATATAGATTTGCTATATATATATTTTATTATATATAATATTATGATATAATATATTTATAATTATATTTTTTTATATTAATAATATATAAAATATATTATATATATATAATATATATATATATATATATATATAATATATATATATATATATATATATATATATATATTATATATATATATATATATATGTATATTTTATATATATATATAATATATATATATATATATATATATTATATATATATATATATATATATATATATATATATATATATATATATATATATATATATTATTATAATTTAATGTTTTTACATCTTGGAATACCATCTGTAAGGTCTTGTAAACCAGTAAATATTTTTTACGTAATCATGTGTATTATGTTTGTTGCTTTGCAGTGATAAAGACCCCAAAATGAAAGACCTTGTATGACAGACGTTCGCTCGCTTTGATTTTATGATGTTTTTTTTTCAGTTTGTTTTTTCCTAGTTAGTTGGAAGACCTTGGCTGTAGTGTGCTGCGAGAGGTACATTACACCACTAGTCCACTATATTTCGTCAGTGTGCTACACTACTGTCACTGTTACACCAAATAATCACTGTGGCTTCGTTACATATTCTCTAAACCAGACTACAACCATATCACTATGTTACTCTACTATTACTACACTGTCATCTAAACGCCATTGTTTCATCTTTAAATCACACCAAAACTACCATCTCACTGTCGCTACTCCAGGATATCACCTTCATCCCAGCACAACACAATCACATACTACACTGCCATCACCACATCAGTCTACACTCCCATCATATCTCGGCCACTGCCATACTACACCACAAACTATCATCACCATAATGTTTCACACCATCATCACCACCACTCCCACTACCTTCACCACCACCAGACCATCACTACACCCCTCACTATATAAACACACGGGACACACACACAGACACACTACACCACCAAGCTCAGGGACACTAATGTCGAGGTCTGGTTGCTCACACATCACAACAAACGACATTTTCTTTTTAACTGTCGCTCTCTTAACTTTTCTGTTGATATTTCTTTCTTTCTTTCTTCTATATATATATATATATATATATATATATATATATATATATATATATATATATATATATATATATATATATATTATATATATATATATATATATATTCTCTTCTTCTTTCCCGTCTCTAATTCTTAATGAAATTAAGGGAGTTCGTAGATCTTGCAAAACTTTACAGTTAACGTTGTCATAAAATAGTAGAACGAATTTTAGCGACAAATCACATTAATTTAAGTAAACACAGAGCCGCTTCCCGGAGGAGAATGGGGGGAAGTGG
>NC_069450.1:29424603-29444603 GCF_026875155.1 Cherax quadricarinatus
CTCATTCCTTTGTTTTATATCCTCGCTGAGTCGTGCATGAAGGTAATATCTGCTGATTTCTCTCCACTTCCTCCTCTCCCTGCTCCGCACTTCTACCTTCACCACCAACGCACTACCGCACTAGGTATTCTGCGCACAGAGTAATCTGTGCATGAGTCGGCAGACGTCGAGGTTAATTGATGCATGGGCACACCGACGCATCGTCTTATTTTGTGTTTTCCAACGCATGGGTTATCTAACGCACGTGTTATCCAATGCATGGGAAAACAGACGCACGGGTCTCACTTCTCTCACATGTCTTACATCTCTCATTTTGTTTTGTTTTGCCTTCTCCATATTTCTATTTATTTTTCAGTCTTCAAATCCAGATCTCTGGCAATGTAATACGACCTGATAACATCAACATTTCAGTTTGCTAGATCAAGTTTGTAAAACTAAGATGTCTTAAACAGGCAGTAGCCCGTGCCTCGAGTCCCTCAATGGAAGGAGGGTTGACACACGTAGACTCTGGCCTCACAACACTAAGTGGTGTAAGATTTAAGGTTAACATTTAAGTGAATATATAACTTGGAAATACCGAATGAAGGAAAATATATCTATCCCACCGTTGCCACCATTTCTGGCGTCAACAATATTTCTGTGTAGGTTGAATGTGAAGGTACTGCAGATAACATGCGTTAAAGAATACTTGTATTTTTAAATCAGCAAACATTAAGAATGCCATCACATGGTTTATTTATATGCAGTGATTACTGTGGCTCCTCTTAAAAATATATGTTTTATCTAACAAAACATGGAACAGTATACCTAATTTCCCATATCAGAAAATACTAAATTAGTTACACAAACCATACTGCAAAATCCATCCATTCCTTGACTGTGCCTCCTAAGAATTACCTCGCCACCTATACATGCTATGACAAATTGAACAAAATCCCCACCTTCATGCTGGGAATTCAAACACTGAACGATGTATCTACTATTAACCCACTCAACGTAATCTTTACTAAAATGTATCCATCTGCATATATTCACAGGTGAGCAGAGGCATCTGTGTAGCACTTTCCTTAATGGCTGGTGTCCTCCATAACCTGGATCCGTTCACTTTTAATTGCTGATAACACCGTGTGCAAGATATTTTTTCCTTTATTATGATTTTAGCATATATATATATATATATATATATATATATATATATATATATATATATATATATATATATATATACAGTACATATTCATTTAAATGACCTAAATCTCACAGTGAAAACGGTAGAACACATAAGACCCGGCTTTTGGGACTTGTATGGGACACGACATAATCACATCTAATGTTTATCACAAGACCCCATAATGGGTGGATTTTCCTCCTAGCAACAGCCATTCGTTTCATCTCAGTTACAGCTCTTTTGCTTTCTTCTCTGTTACTTTCGTCTTTTCCTCATCTCTCAACTGTTCCTATCAAACCTGACTGAAACTTGAATTTGATACCAGAATAAAACGAAAAGAACACATCTCACATTTAGTTTCGAAAGTTCAGCTACATTATTATTAAAATCAAAAAGAAGCGCTAAACCACAAGGGCTATACAGAGTTCAGCTACAGTAATTAACTTCTTTCTGTATATTCTGCTATTTACTAAATGACTGTCTTCCCTTTTTTTTATTATTTTATTTCCCTTAGACAACTGTTCCTTTACTTGGGGCACTTCAGTAAGCGCACACGACAGCACCCGCAAGGCCAACATTCCAGATCATGAGCTAAATGAGAAAGAGAGGGTGGGTGAGAACAGGAGTTCCTCGCCACTCATTACTAAGCACAACAGATGTTTGACAAGCCTTAGGGAAGCCTACCATTATTCCTTTGAGGATATGGGGGGCCCTGTCACTCCTGTGAGGATAAGGGGATCCCTGTCACTCCTGTGAGGATAAGGGAATCCCTGTCACTCCTGTGAGGATAAGGGAATCCCTGTCACTCCTGTGAGGATAGGAGATCCTTGTCACTCCTATTATGATAGGAGAATCCCTATCACTCCTGTGAGGATAGGAGATCCTTGTCACTCCTATGATGATAGGGGATCCTTGTCACTCCTGTGAGGATAAGGGAATCCCTGTCACTCCTGTGAGGATAGGAGATCCTTGTCACTCCTCGTACCACATTAAATCTCAGAATTAGTGCTGTGCTTTTGAGGAGTAGGTTGAGAACCCCTGGAGGTTTCATCGTCATGGGGTGATGAGGAGTGCTTCTTCCATCAGATAGTGATCCGGAGGGTTGGCCCCACCTTTTGTTTACCTTTAGTTTTGCACCGCTGCCGCCCTAGATTTTAAATATGTTTTTAGAACTCAGGGACCTCTTGGGGAGACGAGCCGCGTGAAGAGACAGTGGGTGCCAGCACACTTGCCAGTAATGGCCGCTTACTTTTTTTTTTTTTAAATGGGAAGAACAATACTGTAAGCTGGTTAAAAGGATAGTGTACAGAGCCAAAGTGTTCATCACATCTCGTACATTTTAAGAGCAGTTTTAAATTCTAATTCTGACGTTTAATGCACAGCGCTGTATGACCCACACGGGTTTAGCGCCTATTTGTTTTAATAAATAGGTAACAATAATAATAATAGTAGTAATACCGAGGATCATTGCACATATCACCAATAAGAAATATTATTGTCAAGTAACAAAGCAATGCATTACTTTCAAATTTTACAGGAAAGCTATTACACCATATATATATATATATATATATATATATATATATATATATATATATATATATATATATATATATATATATATATATATATATATATATATATATATATATATATATATATATAAACGTAAGAGCATTGTAACACACGTTGTACCGTGAGATCAAGAACTATGCAGTTACTGTGCTTATGTAGTTGTGGGATTTAAAGTCTGTAAGGAAGCATAACCAGCGCACTTTCCACAAACGTTAATAGTGAGGATGATGCACCAGTGAGGGCTGATCTTGCTGAGTCACCCTCCCGACCTCACCATCTGAATGTAATAATTGTTGGACACTGTCTTCCACACTTGTGCTCCCTCCCTGAGAGAACTGGTCCTTTTTGTCTCTCATTCTTTTTAGCGAGGACAGCCCCTAAGTGATACTGCTTTGGTGTACAATATTTGGATATTACAGTAGTTAGATGCAGCTCTTGCTTCTCACTTACGATATTTTTTTTCGTGGGCTGCCTCAGCGTTCGCGCGAGGCTGTGCTCCAACGCACACACGCACTCCCTGCATGTGTTAGGGGCAGTCGTGATACCTTCGTTCCTGGCTCGCTCTCTCGCCTTCATACAAATGGCCTTCGCAAAGAATTACGATGTTTCTGGGGATCGTACTAGTGCAACATTTTCAGTTATAGCGTGGCATAATAAGGTTCAATCAGTGTTGTAACTTTGCAACATTCTACAAATCAGGTATTGCCTATGTTGTGACGGTGCAATGTAATGCAGTTAAGTTATGGCAGTGTTATGTTGTGGCATACTGCAGTCAGGATCCACCAGAGATGACATGTAACACTTGACTATCATGTGTTGCCAGTGTTGTGATTTTGCAACACCACAGTCAGGCATTGCCAGTGTTGTGATGTTACAACATGGCATAATCACATAGCCATGGGTGCACATACATATCTCATAAATCAACTTCTGTTGTTAGTGTCTTGCGGAAACAAATGTTCGTGTCAAACTTTTTTTTGACAAAACATATACTTTTCGTTTACACCATCAAAACTTAATGTATAGAACAGTTAATCCATAGAGAACTTCGTGACATCTTAAAAAAAAAAAAAAAACCTAAGACTCACATGCATAATAGTCACAAAAATCCTCTGTTTATGGAGAGGGGAGGGTGAAGGGGAATGATCCAAAGGCCATTTGTTGGAGTCACAGACACAGCGACACCATGGATCACAAACAGACTAGGAAGTTTTCAGAGAGAACTAGACAGATCTTTGTGCAGATCTGCTTTCCACACTCGAGTTTGTCGAGAAAAATCCAGACATTTAGTAAAAGCGTCAAGGAATGTTATTGCATCGCCCCTCCAGTCTTCTCACACTACTTTTTCTTTATATTTGATGCTGCATTGTAGCTTCATCAGAAAGCAAAGAACTGTAAATCCCCCAGCTAGTATTTACGCTTAAGTTACATACCTAGACTGTCAAGGTGTACACTCACGCTGCCCCGCGCATGTCAGGTTTGTATAAAATAATCATATTATGGATTTAACGTGTTTTGTGTTTATAAGTAAGAAATATAGTTTGTAAGAGTATTAATGTTAACTGACATTCTTTTATCTATTCGAGGGGTATACCCCAAAAATTCTCTCATAACCTTTATTTATCAGTTGAAGATGGCATAAGTTGAGGCTGTTAAGGGTGAGCATATCTGAAGTTGACAGGCTAATAACGAATTACTTTTCCTTCCCTCCTTTCCCCCCTCATTCGATACAATTGACCTGTTGTAACGGCTGGACCCGCCGCTGTTAACTGGTGGACCCACCGGTTCGACACGCCGTTGTTAAATATGTCGCTGTTTCTACTGCACCTCCTACTTACTGCTTCTGCTGGTGGTTCTCCTCCTGATGCTTTGGGTGATGATGGTAATGCGGTGATGGTGATGCTGCTGCGCCTACTGCTTGTCACCATCATGGTATGATGATACTAACAATACTTATGGCTCTGTTTATACATGTTACATTATTAACGGTGATGATGAGGCTGTGAATGATGATGATTATGATGCTTCTGCTATTTATTCCACTAATAACACTAATCCCAATTCTAATAATTATTAAGATAATGATGAATGAAAATATTCTCAAGCATAAAAGTTGCATGGATATACAGGTACAAAATTATATATATAT
The DNA here is from genome assembly GCF_026875155.1 of Cherax quadricarinatus. Taxonomy (NCBI): domain Eukaryota; kingdom Metazoa; phylum Arthropoda; class Malacostraca; order Decapoda; family Parastacidae; genus Cherax; species Cherax quadricarinatus. The sequence continues at coordinate 29,429,496 of NC_069450.1, forward strand.
ATATATATATATATATAATATATATATATATATATATATATATATATATATTTATATATATATATATATATATATATATATATATAATATATATATATATCACGTATTATGTTTATATATAACAAATTTCTCATAAGTATTGTATTTTAAAGTGATGTCATGCATATATCATTTCATATTTTGGTATAGAGATGTTTAGGAAGTCATTTTATATACTCGATATATATATATATATATATATATATTATGATTATATATATATATAATCTATATTTATATTAAGTAATTGATTATATATTCATATTTTATAAATTTCAAATATTTATATATATATATATATATATATATATATTATATATATATATATATATATATATATATATATATATATATTAATTTATATATATATAATATATATATAAATATATATATATTATAATATATATATATATATATATATATATATTATATATATATATATTATATATATATATATATCTTAGAATGCATGAGTATACATAGTTATGATACCACTGCAACTTGACTTGCCACACATGCAACAATTAGAAGTTTCTATATGAAAATGTATCCCCCCCTCTCCCCACCCCTCTATTTCTCCCTCAAAAAAAAAAAAAAACTGAAAAAAAGAATCATTTGGACGTGTGGGTGAGATAAAGAACAACAGAGGTCGTTCACTAAAAAAAACCACCACTACCAACAGAAAAACTCAAAGTATAACAAGAGCGGTCAGGGATCTCAGTGTAACCAGGCCATAATGGTGGTGACAGACGGTGCTCCATACAACTTCGAGGAGATCTTCGCCAAGTATAACTGGCCGCACCTGCAAGTGCGCATGTTTACCTACCTCATCGGCAGAGAGGAGACCAAGGTCAGGGACCTGAACTGGATGGCCTGTGCAAATAAAGGTAATTTGAGGATAAGTAATTATGGTGTTAGTCTTTATTTTCGTTTTTTATTGTTAGTCTTATGAGGCATTATTATTATTATTATTATTATTATTATTATTATTATTATTATTATTATTATTATTATTATTATTATTTTAATGTTATTAACTGGAAATTCACAAATATTACTTTATTAAAATTTCTTATCTGCATATCTGCTGTAACAATTAAAATTATTTCTTGGAATAACGAATGCACTTAAATTTCATGTCTCCACTTAATATCTCTATTCTATAAACTATTTTGGGGCACATTTAATCTTAACTCGAAAGACACTGCATAACATTGGGATTTTCCATGATGATGGACTTATGTATAATGCACCTCTGTTAAGGACAAGAATCTTAACTATAATCTGCCTCCTTCCACTAACAACACTTACACATACACGAGTCACCATACTAACCCAATTGGCCCAGTGGCTAGCGCGTCGGTTTGGAGTTTTATGACTGATCGCGGGTTCTATCCCCGCCCGTGGTAAGGTTTGGTCTACTACACACTCTCCCTTCCCTGTGCCAGGATACTTCGTTCACGTCACTACGCTGGCGGAGGTGCGGGAACAAGTGCTCAAGTACATACCGGTGATGGCGAGGCCTCTGGTTATGTATCAGTCGAGCCATCCGCATGTTTGGACCGGTGTGTACGCTGATATAGCGGTAAGTATTCTCTCATCTCTTTGTTTTTTTTCCCTTGGTCCTCACGTTTCGATCTCTCCTCTTAATTTGATTTATTTTTCTGATGATTTTAACGAGTTTTGTTCAGATGATTTTTAACGAGTTTACTATTCGTTGCTATTTTGTGTTTTTGAGGGCCTCTTAATCTCTTTTTTTCTTTCGTTTTCAATGAATCCAATGTTGATACACCTGAAAATTGTTATTAGGTTTTATCTTCTGACTCGCTTAGAGCTTCTAGCATGCTTTGCATTCTGTCAGGCTTTTTGGCAGCTTTGCCTCCTAAGACCCAGTTGACCATCAAAACTTTACTGAATTCTCCTCAATGTAGAAATTTGGTTAATTATTCAGTGGTGCTAATAATCATCAGCAATGTGTGAATGTCAAGGGTGGAAGATTTCAATATGAGAAGAGTCATCTTTTTACCAAGAATTCTGTACAACTGGCAAAATTTTGACCCTCGACTATTTGTAAGTCTTTTGCCTCCACTTGCGCTTTTCTACATTTCTTTTTCCTTTGGCTCGTGTGACATCTCCAGGGTTTATACGTATCTTTTGATATTGTAGCTCTTCAAACATCTGTCGGCTCTTCAATTATTTGGCTTCCATTGAGTACTCCGGCTCCTTTCCTATCATTTGGCTCCTTTTAGACAGTTTACTTTCTTTTTTAAGTCCTCTGATTTCTCTTGAGTTGTGTCTACTCGCTCCACTGGTTATTGGTTTCGCTCTCACGTTTTGTGTCGTTTAAGCCAGGATGAATCTTGCGTTTTAGTTTAGGTGCTCTGACCTCCATTTGTGTTTCCTTTTGGGTCGTCTGTATTTTGAGCCGAGAGGCACCACTTGTGTTCAAATTTCTGTACTGGATGTAATGACTTTAGAATTCTGTGATTCCTCTTAGATCCTATAACTCCTCTTGGATCCTGTAATTCCTTTTGGATCCTGTAATACCTCTTGGATCCTGTAATTCCTTTTGATTCCTGTAATTCCTCTTGGATCCAGTAATTCCTGTGGATGTGTAATTCCTCAAGGATCGTGGTAATTCCTCTTGGATAGAGATTCCTCTTGGATCCAGTAATTCCTGTGATCGTGTAATTCTTGGATATTAATTCTGGGACCCTGAACTATTTGTACGTTTTTCCATCCAACTTTGGATCATTTCTCTTTCCTTTTCCTTTGGATCGTGTAATTCCGGGTTTAATCCGACGTAATTCTTTTTGGATGTGTAATCTCTTCATCAAATCTTCGGACCCTTAATTCTTTTGGTTTCCTATGATACTCTGGTCCTTTTCCTCATCATTTGCTCTTGGACTCTATACTTTCTTTTATAAGTCTCTGATTATTCTCTTGGTTGGTTATTCCTCCACTGGTTAATTGTTCGCTTAATCGTTTTGTGTCGTTTAAGCGGATGGATCTTCGTTATTTTTTAGGTGCCTGACCTCCATTTTTGTTTCCTTTAGGGTTCTGTTTGGATCATGAGCACACTTGTGTTAAATTTCTGGATCCTAATTCTGTATTGACTTAGAATTCTGTGATTACTCTTAGATCCTATAATTCCTCTTGGATCCTGTAATTCCTTTTGGATCCTGTAATACCTCTTGGATCCTGTAATTCCTTTTGAATCCTGTAATTCCTCTTGGATCCAGTAATTCCTCTTGGATCGTGTAATTCCTGTTGGATCGTGTAATTCCTCTTGGATCCTGTAATTCCTCTTGGATCCAGCAATTCCTCTTGGATCGTGTAATTCCTCTTGGATCCTATAATTCTTCTTGGATCCTATAATTCTTCTTGGATCCTATAATTCTTCTTGGATCCTATAATTCTTCTTGGATCCTATAATTCTTCTTGGATCCTATAATTCTCTTGGATCCTATAATTCTTCTTGGATCCTATAATTCGTCTTGGATCCTATAATTCTTCTTGGATCCTATAATTCTTCTTGGATCCTATAATTCTTCTTGGATCCTATAATTCGTCTTGGATCCTATAATTCTCTTGGATCCTATAATTCTTCTTGAATCCTTCTTTCATATTTCTTCGTACCTTCCCTACTTTTCAGGACTTCTAAATTCCTTCCTCCTTTTCCAATCTTTCTTCGTTATCTCTGAACCTTTTAACAACTGAAGATATTATTTCTCATTTCATTACGATATTTTTTTTGTGTGCCTAGGGATAACATATTATTATTTAGGACTTTAAATATATTTTATACTATATTTTAATTTATATGTACAAGCTAATTACTTTTGTTCTATTGTTATATATTTAAAAATGTTACTTTTATGTACTTTATTTATTGAAATATTTCTAATACTGGGTCTCTTTCATTTATTTTTTATTTCCATTTAACAGCATAAGATGCATGGATATATTTTGGTGAGGATTTGAGCACTGTTGATGTAGTTAGACACTCAAGCAATACATAGGTAACTCAGTTGTTTAAACGCTCCACCTACACAGCAGGCTTTATCAACTAAATGCAGAGATGATTCATTACTGACGACAGTAGAAGTGGAAATAAAGAGGTAATTTTGAGGTGATCAGTCCCTCAGCCTTGATAGAAGTATTGCACTTTTGTCTAACTTATCAACTTGTCGGTATTGCAAACCATTTGTAATATACTGTTGAGGTAGAGGACACAACAGTAGACGACCTATATAATTCATAGTAGTTCCTTAGAATAAAGTACTGTTACGTGGTCATTGAGACTTACCATACTCATGGTAGCTTGGCCGTCTTACCCCTTACAGCAGATAGAATTAATATTAGAATTAATAGTTTCGTGACTGGAGAATGGGGGAAGTTTCAGTTCCATTGTCCTTGAAAATATATTAGACAGGCGAAAAATTATATTTGTCTAGACGACAGTCTAATAATTCCCAACTCTTTATCGCACTGTCACTGTCGATTGCTCTAGATTGATTTTAGTAAGTACGGCTTGTATATAATATATTGTCTGAGTGATACGTTGGCCACATAAATAATCTGTAAGAATAATCCACATTCAGTAGTATAAAACAGTGTAAAAGTGAGACGTGAACAAATACTAGGATACATTTGTTAGCAAACGTTCCGGTCCTGTGAATTACATAGGACCTTCAGTAGCTTTGAAACGAGATTGGATAACTATATGAGTGAAAAGGGATGGGTTTAATTAGAACCTGAGGTACTAGAGCAAATTAGCTTTGGGAAAGGGTTGGACAGACGCGTGGGTGGGAGTGAGTGGTTTTGATAAGGACCTGCCTTGCTTGGGCCCGTAGGCCTGCACTGCAACATGCCTACTGGCTCATACTAGGAAAGTCTATGTCCCAGTGTTTGTTCGCATCTCCTTTTTAAACCACTTGTCGGTATCTCATACCATGGTTTTCACTCTATGATAATAAATATTTTTGATTTGAGACCATCACCCTAAGACGGGTGGCTAATTAGATCGAAATCATTTCGATATTCTTTTATTCTGATGAATGTGGATCTTGTATATATGTCTGATAGACTGTATATGGTATTTACTCAGCGTAGGTCTTGTGTTGCTCACTGAAATGCAGTTTCTGGTGGGAGGTTTTGCAAACATTCTGGATTAATTACTATTTTACTTCCAGGTTGATCACCAAGAGATATAAGATGTACATATCTTCATTATATTTTTAACAGCAATAAGACTTGAAGGTTGTGTATATTTCACTAAAGTAGCAAATTGTTCCGCTGAGAGTACAAAGAAATAGTGATTAAAATTCCATTCGGTAAATCGATCACATTTGCTGTGTGTCAGAAGTAAGAGGAGATACATACACTTGCCGTACACTTACTGCCCCTGTTTACTTAGTAAATTGGTTCCTGGGTGACAGTTGATTGCTGTGGTTCGCATCCTGGGCAGTGGTATACCAAAAGTAGGATCAGATTTTGAAACGAGTTGAGATACATTAATAACTCTTGTCTTAGATTTTTTTTAAATGATTGTAGACCATAAACGTGCCCAATCACAAACACTCAAACTCATATTTATTTACACGATCATTCACTCATTCGTACGATGTATACGTTGAATATATTGTTTGCACTCGACTCACACCATTCCAACTCCACTGAATTATACCTGGTAGTAAAGATCCATATTCGACTGCCCAGGTTGAAGTTTATTCACCTTAAACTTACGTCTGTATTAGTGCCAGTCGGCCACTGACACGCTCGGGGCTGATTCTCAAACGATTCGAAAAATTGCTCAGGCTTCAGAAGAAAAAACGTAGCGCTATTGACAAGTATTTATGTATACCAAAACACTCAACACTGGAACCACGGTACTGCCTCTTCTTCTTTCTGTCATATCTCTCTTTGGTAAAAACGTGTTTTTACCCTACTCTGCTGTCTGCTCCATGATAAGACTTGCTAATTCGAGTGAAAGAGAACCAGATTCTCCCTGAGTCGGCTTTGGCCTAGTACCAACTGCCTCCTCAACAGGTGGACTACCAGGCAAACGATCGGTGATGTGATCACCACTATTATGAGCAAGGAAACGGAGGGGTAGCAGAGGCTAGCACAAGCTCTAGGAGTAAACAAACTGCACAGTGACTGAGCTTAAAGCTCAGTCAGTAGAATAATCAAGAGAATGAGGAATGAAGTGTATACCAGTTGGCTTTTGATTGACCATTTATTCCCATCACCAAAACTCTTATAAAATAGTTTACATTATGTACGGTGGGTAGTGAAGAGAGAGAGAGAGAGTGTAAGTATGATAACTCTGCTATAGCTTTCAGTAATCATAAAGAAGACAAATTCTTGTATGTTGTTGATCATCCGAGGCTCGTGAGGGTCTGAGGGGTCCAGGACTGCCCCTCAAGGGAGGTTCATTGATGCTGGTGAGAGGCTCTTGATCTAGGGAATTGGATCTGTGCTCTGGTTCCCTGAATTGAGACTGAATATCTTCCATCCCCCCACATGCACTGTATAATCCTACGGGGTTTAGCGCTCCCCATAATTATAATCACTCTGACCAACCAGAACATCCAGCACAACTGGCAGGTATCTTATAATCCCGTAGTGAACTCATTGAGAGTAAGCAATGAAGTATCATCCTTTAAAGCTGGCTTATTTGACATGAAGGAATATAAATACAAGTAATGCAATTTAGTATTTGCACTGCACGCTCACCAAACTGGTAAATCCGAGATATGTTTAATTAAAGTGTAGTTAAGAGGCATTACCCCTCACCACACCTCTAGGATCTTAGTTTTCTAAGAACCAGTCAGTTTCACATATAGTTTTCTTCCTGGCACTTCCAGCAGCACTAGTATCTTCTACGGTGCCAGAGGTTAGTAATATGCATAGCTGAGGGTGACAGAGCTATCGCAAATCATTTGAACATCCCACATCTGGGAAGGTATTGAAGACGTACACACCAGGGGCTTCCTGCGCCCTGGTGCTCAACCGTAGGCCAGATGATTTATATATATATATATATATATATATATATATATATATATATATATATATATATATATATATATATATATATTATATATATGTATATATATACAATAAATCAATAACAGTATTTAATATATGAATAAATAACATATGAAAGAATAGAGAAATTAAGAGTTTGATATATGTTATAGTCACAATGCCTTGAACTTCATCCCATCCCTCTTCAGAGTGGTGCTTCGTGCATCATGCTCATCTTAATTTCTAGAATATTAACAGATTACTCGACTCTTCTATAATTATAAACTTTATGTTCGTATCTTTATTGTATATAGCAATAATGATGGTAATCAATTACATATAATATAATAAAAATATATATATAATAATATATAGTGTAATATGTATAAATTCATATGATCTCTGATTCAAATCCCATCCTCTTCAGAATAGAGGCTCCGTGCAACTCACCTCCAGGACTCGAGTCCTTCTAACCAATTTCCCTGAGACAGGTTAATCAGATTACTCAGACACGCATCTTCCTCAGAATTAAAACTTCTACTTCCGTTCGTACCCTCCTTTATTCGTATAAGCGATAATGATGGTAATCAACATTCAACCAGTAAGTAATAATAATAATAATAATAATAATAATAATAATAATAATAATAATAATAATAATAATAAAAATTCTATACATATTATATATAGTTGTCTCTATATCCCTTTCTTTCTTCCCTCCCTTATTTGTTCACCTCCTCTTTGCCCTCCTTACTCTCATCGCCATTGTTCCCACCCTCATTCCTCCTTCCAACTTCATTTCTTCCGATTTTCTCTCCATCACTGTCGAGACGTGACTGCCTCATCCTGCAGTCCACATTGACCAACAAGATTAACTCTGTGTGCGTCAGCACTTACTAAGCTTTGGCTAGCATCCCTCCTGCTAGGTCAGACAGATTTACCTTCTCTTTAAAAAAGTTTTTTAGAAAAGACAATGCAAAGAGGGGTAAAAAAAAGGGCAGCCCTACTTTACCTGACTGAACTCAAGACTTGTCAATATAACATTAAAATGGTGGAAGACGATCAATTATGGTTATTAATTTGGTAATATAAATAGCAGTTTTTTCATCTTAGATTTATGTAGCATTGTGTTTTTTTGTAATATTTACAATTAATGCCCCTCTGTATATATATATATATATATATATATATATATATATATATATATATATATATATATATATATATATTATATATATATATATATATATATGTATATATATATATATATATATATATATATAATATATATATATATATATATATATATATATATATATATATATATATATATATATATATATATATATATATATATATATATATATATATATATATATATATGCAACAAGATCACAGTGAACAGGTAATATCAGAACATGCAAAACAACCACTGTGAAAGAATAGTGAAATTTCCCAAAGGGCGCATTCGTGACTTCTCACATTATCAAGGAACTATGATTTCTTGATAATGTGAGAAGGTCACGAAAGCACGCGAAATTTCACTATTCTTTCACAGTGGTTGTTTTGGCCACACACACACACAACACACACACACACACACCCCAACACACACACAAAACACAAAACACAAAACCACACACATTTTTATATATTTTTATATATATATATTATATATATATATATATGTATATATATATATATATTATATATATATTATATATATAATATATATTAAAAATATATATATATATATATATATATGCTAATATTGTTTTGCCTGGGAAAGGCTGTGCTTTATCCTTATAAACATTTGTACTTTTTCATTACCTCCATTTTTTTAGAAGATAATATGGCTAGTCTACCTTTGCTTTTTATTTCTGTAAACATTCTACTGCATCCCCAAGGCCTGCCGAGTCCGCAAAGATCCTTACCGGCAGGAGGTGAGCCAGGTAGCTAGTTAACCTGAGGTCACCGTTTCTCCCTGCCCTCAGGAGGCGTGGAATGTTATGCAGGCGTTACTGATTGCTGGTAGACCAGAGAAAGCCTTCCCAGTAGGTAGTGTGGGTTTGAGACCCAGTCACACACACACCTAAGTACACGTGCATTTCTGGCTCATTAGGGGGGTGCTTGTAGTGTCTTTCTCAGTTCCATCTACTTCCATTGCTATTCTTCTCCTCCTCTCTGTTTGACACTAATATTTGTAGCTTTTATTTGGAACTTCGTACAATTTTTCATCCATTCACATTTCTTATTTAGTCGTGAAGAAATTTAGTTATTTAATTTTTTTTGTTAATCCCACCTCCCTTACCAGCCAGAAGCTGCTTGCGTCTTAGAGTGGAATATGTAATACATTTTTTTGATTAATTTTTCTGAATTTTGAGATTTTATTAAATTTACATTGTTTTATTTTTGCATTTTGAGGTACTAATAATATTTTTATTCACTTATTTTTGGTTTAATTTCATTTTATTTAATTTTTTGTTTTGTTTTACGGACATGGGTTTGAATTTCCTGTGAAAATAATACACAGTATATTCTCAGTGGTAACTGTGTTCGTACAGTGTGTTGTTGTCCCTTTACAAGATGCGTGTATGTATATATGATATAGTTTTTCCACTCGTAATCACATAACTGCCTGATTCCGTTGAGCATAAGCAAATATGCATATTCAGAAAGGTCTTGAAGGCGCTTTGAACCTCGTTACTGGCTTAGTGATTGTGAAGTCGCTGTCAAAACGCTTTTTTTCAGTAATGCCTTAGCACTCACTTATAACCACCACTATTTTCACTATCATTAGTACCACAGTCATGACTTCATCATCACCACCACCACCACCACTCTAATGACCGTCGCACCTATCCCCTCCACCTTGCATCATTACCATCACCATTCTAACGACCGTCGTTCCAATCCCCTCCACTTAACATCATTCTTACTGCCAACAATATTCTTCATAGTTACCATTCAGGCTTTAGGAGATCTTACTCAACCGACACCTCACTAATTAATATGATGGATTACATGAAAACTGAAATGTCGATAGGGAACCTCATAGGAATGGTAACCTTCAACTTCAAAAAGACCTTCGATACTGTCAACCACATTATATTATGTAAGAAACTTCAAGCTATTGGCAAAGGTTCCATAGACTGGTTTAAGTCCTATCTTAACAACAGGAAACAAATTGTCAAAAATCAACAAAACAGAATCAGAACCCCTGCCGATAGCATGTGGAGTTCCCCAAGGTAGTATTTTGGGTCCCTTATTTTTCCTATGTTATGTAGACGACATGCCCATCAGTGTCAAGTGTAAACTCCTACTGTATGCGGATGACAGTGCTCTGTTAGTGTCAGGTAAAGAACCACAAGATATAGCTAATGTAATATCACTGGAACCGGAGTCCTGCAGCAAATGGTTAGTAGACAACAAACTATCGTTACACTTCGGGAAAACGGAAGCCATAATCTTTGTCACGAAACAAAAACTGAGAAGGGTAAATAATTTTAATGTCCGGTGTAATTGGGAACCCATCACATCAGTTTCCTCAGTAAAATATATGGGAATTCCCTTTGACCCATGCATGTCAGGAGAGCTGATAGGGAACAGTGCAGTAAAGAAAGCGAATGTCAGACTGAAGTTCCTCTACAGACAAGCACAGTGTCTACCTACTGAGGCTCGCAGGACCCTATGTCTAGCCCTTACACAATGTCATATGGACTACGCTTGCTTTTCGTGATACTCTGCCTTGACAAAAAAAAAAATTAAAAAGAAAAAAAAAACTGAAAGATAGACTGCAAATCACCAGAAAAAAATGGTAAGATTCATCCTGGACCTGGGTCCAAGAGAACATGTAGGCCATGATGAATAACAACAACTGGATATGCTGAATATTGAAGACAGAGTAAAATAAATAAAGTTAAATCAAGTTTATAAAATTTCTCACAGTGTCCAGAATATCTTGCTGCTAATTTTGTCAAGGTTGGGAACCGAAGCAATCATAGTACTAGAGGGAGAGAGCACATCTTTGTTGTAGCCACAGTCAGTGGCCAGGCTTCAAACACCTTTTACTGTACAACAATAAAGGAATGGAACAGATTACCTGCACATGTCAAAGTCAGTCATAGCATGAACCAGTTCAAGAAAAGAGCCGAAAGGTACCTAATGAATGTAGCGACAGAGAGGGAGGAGAATGATTTTATATTTTTTTAGCTAACACACATATAAATGTAGATAAATCTTTTTACCTTATACCTAGTATATATCCTTTATAGTATAATAATAAGATACTATCTCCTACATTATGTAATAATAAGTCACTCTGTAAATAAGTCACTTGGACTTTTTTTGGGTTATCCCAGGTTCTCTACACATATGCTGCTTTGTATGATAATCAATGTAACTGCATTTGTGTATACCTGAATAAATTTACTTACTAATCTGTATTACCATCTATCACCATCATCACCATTGTACGTATACTACCATCAAACACCATCGGTGCTGCAATCTATGTAATACCATCACCACTATGTACTACCATCTGTACTACCATCTAACACCTCACCATCTGTACTACCATCTAACACCATCATCTCCGTCTGTACTACCATCTAATACCATCATCAACATTTGTACTACCATCTAACACCATAGCCACTTGTAGCTACTACTTAAAGAAATCAAATTTTTATTTTCAAAACAGTTTTTACGAAAAATTTCATAGCATAACACCATTATCACCACATAATGCACCATCTCAAGATTTTAAAACCAACTGACACTATCAAAATTCCCCCCAAATTTAACCAGGTAACCCCACCAAGGAGGAACCCAACTAATAATTTTTTCTTATCCTCCCCTCCTTCTCTCTTTCATGCTGCTGCTACTGCTGCTGCTGCTGCTGCTGCTGTGAATTGCTCTCAATGAATGCTCACCTGGCCACCTCACCTCTGCTGCCCCCAACTCACCTGGAATTAACTCATCCCTCCCCTGGAAAACACTGAAACCGGTGCTAATTCACTCCCTGGACGCCAACCAATAAAAATCAAATTTAAACATAATTATCTCTAAAAAAATCTTATTAATTCTTGAAATTGGTGACTTGGGCTGCTACGTTATACTCAAAACGTTATCCATACCACTCCTATCACATCACATAAAATTTGATTCGTGGAATGCCATGCAAAATTGATATCTTTGGAAACTAATGTAAACTTATCTTTTGCAACATTTTTCAACGAATCACATTATTCGTGTTGGGAAATAATTATGAACCTGTACATTATTGTTTCAATCAATTCTTATCTTGACTGATATTTACTGTACGATTTTCATGATTTCACTCAACAATTTTAAATTAATCTAAAAACTATTGTGAACTTCTGATTTACATCATAAATACAATTTGCCACGTAAATTATGCAAAATTCCAAACTTTTAACGCTATTACAAAATTGGCTTTTTTATTCGGCTGAAAATTGAATTTGTAAACACTGACTTATTTGATGCTGTGGTTTTTGCCAATTCATCCGATCACAACCGTGGCTATCGGATTCCCATAACTGTTGCTACTATTGGTGCTGCCCTGTGGTGGTTGGGGCCGTGAACTGGGTGTCACGACCCTCTTCAGGACCCCAAACAAACCGAGTGGCTGTGGGAAGTGCGGGAGAGAAACAGGCAGATGGAACGCACCAACCACTACCGCAAACTTAAGAAAATTGTAGAGAATAAGGGCAAGTCTCTCAGCAACCCTTTCGTGCTCCAGGACAAGAGGGAGGTGGAGAAATTTCTCGAGTACGGAGAATTTGGTCTCAGCAACCGGGACATTGCCCGCATGGGGGCTGAACGAGCTCGCAAAACCAGGGTTAGTATTTCATCACTACCGAAGTTCAACAAAACACCTGGGTCACATTACTCTTACATATTAATTCCTTTACTCTTGATATTACCAAGAGCAAAGTGTATAATTGCACGGGATGGAAACCAAAGAGGAAAAACACTTGACATATCAACACTGCGAATGCTATTCCCTCTTCTCTTTCCTTTTTCAATTTTTCTCCTCTAATATTTGGTGCTTTGGAATCATATGTTAGTTTGCTGTATTAAATAACCATTGGGACAATGTATCCCTTTATCTGTTCTTTGACTTTAATAATTCTCTGTACAGAGAGTGAAGCACTGTTATCCCTGCCCACAACACCATGTAGCGCTGCCCACACCATGCAGCGCTGCCCACAACACCATACAGCGCTGCCCACAACACCTTATAGTGCTGCCCACACCATACAGTGCTGCCCACAACACCATACAGTGCTGCCCACAACACAATACAGTGCTGCCCACAACACAATACAGTGCTGCCCACAACACCATACAGTGTGCCACACCATAAGGCTGCAAACACAAGTTGCCCAAACCATACTTACTACTGGGATGTGAGGCGCGAGACTTCCACAAATTTAGCTGACTGGATGTGAAATTACTGTTTGAGTACCTTCAACAATGATTAATGAAAAAATTAAATAATTGTGGATAATTCACATAATAATAATAATAATAATAATAATAATAATAATAATAATATATATATTATTATTATTATTATTATTATTATTATTATTATTGGTGAGTGCTTCTTGTTTCAGGAAATCCACAAGAGTTCTCACAACAAGCCATAAATGCAGCACTAATGATAAACAAGAAATACTAATATATATATTTTTCCATATAAACTTATTTATAAATCTATTTATTTAATTTCTCAGAAAGACTTCCGTAAGCCTGTATTTTCCTGAGAATAGCTCATTTTAAAAGTAATAGAATACGCAATGAACAAACAAAGATTCTGTGGGTGCCAGAGCCAGAGCTTACTACTACCTGCAGCTCACAAGACTGCCATTCCCACGTGCCTTCCTGGGGCGGGGAAGATGGCAGACCAGAGGCCTAGCTTCTCCCTTCGAGCCCCGTGAGGGCGGGGAATGGGGCTAGGCTTGGGGACAGTTGGTCCCAGAAGATGAGGAGGTACTTGTACCTCCTCCCATGGGAGACATAGGTCTCAGATACTCCCAGCAAGACAGGAGCCAAGGCCGGGTCACCATCTGGAAAAAACCCGGGCCAGGAGAGTACCAGCGAATCAGAAAGAAGAAAGTCTATATACACAATGCCTCTAAACTTCATAATGCTAAAGTAGTATGGATTTTAAATAAATTGTGAATTGCATATGATTCCAAATGCAACATCCGTGAAATGTTGCATCTCATCTCCCCTTCTTTATTTATAAAGGATCCTCTCTATTTAATATTCTGCAGTTGGCTAAATTCAGTTCTCTCAGAGCATCTCATTTTCCCCCAACATTCTTTCATATTCCTTTAAAAAAAAAATCCCAAATCTTCTCTTTTTGACAAATCTCTTTCCAGTATTCTAGGTTTTCTTAACAATTCTCTCTCATTTATTCCCGTTTTTAGCTGTTTTTTTTTTTCATGTCAGTCCCTTTGCAGCAGAATTATTAATGTTTTTTTCGTGTTATTTCGTTTTTCAGCATTTATCAAATCTTTCCAATCTTTGGAATTTTCTCTCAGATTAACCTCATATGTTATTGTCATATTGTATTCAAAAGGGTCATATAGAGCACGGAAGAATAGCTCCAATTCCCTGGATCAAGAGCCTTTCGTATGCTACCGGTATTCTATTAAATCCTCCAGTTCTTTTATTCTCCCAAATCATCCTATTTCGTTTTCATTTTCACTTCTTAAAGCATTCCCATTTTTAGAAATTATCTAAATACCTCATCTTTAAAGAAATAACTTTCAAAATTTCATTTTCTTTAGTATTATTCACTCAAATTATCTTATAATACTGATCTTTCTCTTCGTCTCTGTATCATATAATCTCCCATGACTAATATTCCATAGAAATGACTATACATTTCTTACTTCTTATAGACAGACTACCATCAAAAGTTCAGAAAGGATAAGTGGACATTGTTGATCGTAAGTTGTTCTTGATGTGTGCACAAACACTAAGGGATAAGTG
>NC_069450.1:29457103-29462103 GCF_026875155.1 Cherax quadricarinatus
ATTTTGTTCATCCTTAATCTAGTATACTCCCTAGCATTTTGTAGTCAATTAGGATGATAAACGTCCTGTTTGTAGGTAATAGATTGATTAGTTCGTCTATTTTTTTTATATTGAACAAGTCTGTAAATTTTTTTATTCCCTATGGATAGACAGAAATCCCTCTTTTTAAAAAAAAAAAGTGTATTATTACTTATTTTTGCACTCTCTCTGATTTATCCCTTTTCTATTTTTCTGTCACTTTTCTATCCTCGTTTTTTCTCCCTAGCACGAAGAAGCAAATGCTGAGGTACAGAGGAGATCGCGAGATAGACAGGAATGGGTAACATCTAATATTTCCTTTTCATGTAGGCACGGCATACTATATATATATACATATCTTTATGTATATATACAGAGTTCCGGGGCCCCAGGCATCTCCGGGGCCACGATCTCTATGTCTGTGGCGCTGTTTAGAACCGTGACCAAGAGTGTGACACAGCTTCTGTATCCCAGCGAATCCCCCCTCTCCCCTATCCATTGTGTGTATATATATATCTTGTCAGTGGTACATATTTCTGTATCCTCACATTAGTACGTGTGTCAACCCCATGTGTATGTATCCTCATAGAGGTTCCCGTGTCACCAACCTATGTGTGTATGCTCTCAGTGGCACCTTCCTAACCCTTTGTATGTATTGTATTACAGTTACTTGTGTTACCTGCCTGTATTCCTTACCTGTATCATGTGCAAGATGCTTTTTCCTTATGCCACCTATGACAGTGGTATGTGTATCCTGTGTGTATGTATCTTCCCACCATTACCTGTGTTTCTGCTCTTCTTATCTGCTTATGTCTTCCTTAGCTGCATCTTAATATTTCTTGCTCGTACTTTCCCAATAACATCCGTACGAAAATGGTGTTTAAATGAATAAAACTTAACAGGCATCATCCAGAGGGACTGGATCAAGCTATACACATGACGAGCGTGTTCCGAAGTCTTCTTTGGCCATCGACAAGAGGGAAGACATGAATGGCTTGCTTATGCATGCCTTGAAAGCTGAAGACTTACTCTAGTATCCAAGGCATTAGAAAAAGAATAGCATGGTATGCTTCTAGTTACAATGGGGATTTAATCTTCTGCTGTCCTGGGCTTCAGAGAGGACCAACAGATTGCTCCTGGTTACTGTAGAGGCTGGTGTGTCCTGTTACTCTAAGAATATACCTGTTGTGATATTACGTATGATATTCATGGAAAACACTAAATCCATAGGGGTAATAATCCCGCTCTTCAAGGCTTAAAATCGAACCTTACAATGATGACTGCAAAAAAATATATATTGTAAATCAATTGTAATGTTTTCCATTTTATTATCTTGCTATTTCTTCTTCAAATAAATCTGAACTTTTTGCTTTACATCTAATAATATGATCAATGTTGTTGTCAACTCTTTTAAAAAATGACAATATTAGGCAAGAAACCCATCGAGGTATTCGATTATAATGTAACAGGGTGCTCAGTAATAACCCATATCGAGATAGAAACGTAGGAGGTTGAATGATCTGTATATATTATATATATATATATATATATATATATATATATATATATATACCCCCTCTTCTGGGATCCTCTTCAGCAGATGAAGAGAATCCCAGAATAGGAGTCGAAATATACAGATCGATCAATGTCCTGTGTTTCTGTCTCCATACGGGTTATTACTGAGTAATGACAAGTGTTTGTAACATTGAGTTATTTATGTAAGGGAATAATTATGATATAAGATGCAGTAATGGCATAAGCAGCAGTGTGAAGGAGCATATATACTGCCCAGGAAACTCGTGTTTGAATATTATTGGTTAATAAAGGTATTCTGTGACATGCAGCACCATAACTGAAGCATCTGTCTGGTCTTGTCTGTGGCCTTCACACAGAGTTCTTAAAAGCCTTGGCATCAGAATAACACATTTTCTATAATAATTCATCACTCTGGTTCTCATAGTTAGCCTTTGCTTCTCCTTATTTACCGCACTAAAACCCTCCAATCGGAATGGCTTCATTATTATTTCATGTACATACCACATTGCTCTCTTTCTTTTTGGTTTCCTGCATCTCCCTGTTTCCCCCCCCTCCCCCTCCCTCAAAAGACAAAACAAAAGATGTTCCTCTGAGGACGTTGTCACACTCTTGGGGTGTTAGCGGTGTCTCTTCTCTTTTAGCCTAGAGGTTAGTGATTTATTCAAAAATCTTCTTAGCTTCATAAAAAATGCCATGCCATCATGAGGGAGACATAAAAGGCACGCGGGATCCAACCTTCTGCTAATGGTTCTTGCTCGATGTTAAATTTCTGTTAAATGTAGATGTTAATTCATGTTGGCTGTTGCTGAAGTTGGCTGTTTTTCTGTATCAGGAGAACCTTCTCTCTCTCTCTCTCTCTCTCTCTCTCTCTCTCTCTCTCTCTCTCTCTCTCTCTCTCTCTCTCTCTCTCTCTCTCTCTCTCTGTTATATATTATTCATATTAGACATTCTGAGTGATAGATCTTCTCACTCCTGTGAGTAACTAGGAACAGGTCACATCACTAATCCATAGTTTCATGAGGCAGCTTTAGACGATGATTTGGGCCATCTTGAGTCATTATCCAGTCGCAGGTGAGAGAGAAACAAGAATGCAGAGGGCAGGTGAGGTGAAGAGGTAGGAGAGAAGTGGTTAGGAGTAATCAGTGGAAAGATAAGCATTAACAGAAATTAAACCGGGGACTAAGGATCATGTAAGGAATGTTGTGTACAAGAGGCCAATTCAACGGATAATTTTGAGAGTGGATCAACTTACTGAATGTCTATGTTTCTAATAGGACAGATAAAAGCAGTTTTGGAGAGGACAAGAAAAGTAAGATAAAATTATATTTTGCCTCCGAAGCGCTAGTTTATTGGGCACAACATAACCATCATAGGGACAGCAACGGAAGGGCATGTGAATACACGTAAGACCTAGAAAACTAGACCCTGAAAGGGTTAACAGGAGCAAAATTTGGGTACAGTAACACACTGATAAGTTTATATTTTATCTCTTACAAGCATATCTAAAATATTTGTTCCAAATTTCTGCCCCTCAAGGAAGGTTCCTTGATGTTGGTGAGGGGCTCTTGATTTAGGGAATTGGATCTGTGCTCCAGTTCCCCGAATTAAGCCTGAATGCCTTCCACATCCCCCCCTCAGGCGCTGTATAATCCTCCGGGTTTAGCGCTTCCCCCTTGATTATAATAATAATAATAATCCAAATTTCTGATATGCTTGTTAATAAGACACAAACAGATTATTATACTGTCAGCATAATCTTCAGTGAGTGGATACTCAAACACATTGTGAAGAAGTTACAGTTTTTATAAGACATGTGAGCTTAATAGGAAAGGAAATGTGTTATTACAGTAGAGAGAGTTTCTGAAATTAAGTGACTAGCAAAAACAAAAGAATGAATAGTGAGGAACAGAATTTTTTTATAGTCAACACATTGAAAATTACAGATGCAGGGGGACTGGAAGAAAAGAAAAGAAAGACCATTTCTTTTAGCAGATTGTGCACAAAGGCTAGAGGGAATAAATGCATATATAAAGTGCACTTAGGCTTGCGATATGTGTGGAAAGGCAGGACACTAGGCGTTGGTCATGAAGATCCAGGAAAGACTGAGTTAGATTCACATTCATCTTTGAACTTCACATATAGAGCAGAATCTTAAAGAGCAACAATATAGGAATGATAGAAACAATAAGATTATGAGCAGAGAGGGAGGTCATAATATTCACGGCGAAGCCAGAATGGAAGAAGAGCACAAACAGTAGAATGTGGAAAAGTTTTGCAATATTCCCCATAATGGTTAACTAGTATTGGAAATAGGGAAGGGCCCACAGTAGCACCAAAACTTCTAGACAATCAGTTACTTAGAAGAGACAGTAACCCTGGCTGCTGTTGACTGCCTGTTGACGTGATCTGTCTTGTGGCTTTCTCTCTTTCTCTCGTCACATACAACTTGATAATTTTCTAGAAAGAACTGAAATGTTGTCTAAATTTCCCTCTACATATTGTGAGTAACTTACAAATAATATCAGGACAAGACCTGATAAAGCGCCAAACAGAGAGACGGTGTCTTAAAAATGCTCTTTATATACTATATTGACAGAAATGATGAATTCTCAGTTTTATCACCAGAACTGATTCTGGTATCTTAAAAAATAAATATTAAGAATCCTTTTCCAGGTATATTAAGTTTATAAACCTATTCCGTGCCTTATGGACTTCAGAAATACAATCCTATGCCATAAAAGGCGTCTAAAACTATCCCTCTCATTCTACAGACTTTATCTATCCTTTCACTACTCTTCCAACCATTTCTCCATTATGTGTGTGAAGCCTTAACGTACTAGGCACTTTACCTTTGGCTTCCTGTAGCACGTCTGTAGTTTCCATGGCTTTTCCATTTTTTCCTGGATATTTTTGCAGTAGCAGTGTCAATGCAGCCGTGTTGTGGCTCGACTAGCAGTATAGTGTCAGAACCATTGTGGCTGTCTACTCTGGAACCATTAGCAAATGGATGCTGCGTAGCCAACCTGCATGTCTTGGAGTGAAATAAATACCTCCTTACCGAATTAACTGACACTCAATACTGCAGCCACTCTCACTCTTTGTTGAGAATCATGACATATATTTAGAACAAAAGATGATATAAACACAAACACAGCAAAAGATGAATACACACATGAAATACAGATACTGTAAGGCACATACGCGTATATACAAAAATATCTTTTAATGGTGATGTTTTCCTGGTATGAGAAATTAATATATATATATATTATATATATATATATATATATATATATATATATATATATATAATATATATATATATATATATATATATTTTATATATTAAAAATAGTTTGTGTGTGGTGTGTAAATGAGTTGGCTTCTCCATTTAATTACTAACTGCACTGCTCAGCCATTTCTTGTAAATACTTAATTTTTCTCAA
>NC_069450.1:29467103-29519603 GCF_026875155.1 Cherax quadricarinatus
TACCACCACCACCACCACCACCACCACCACCACCACCACCCCACCACCACTACCACCACCACCTCAATGTTTACTACCTCATATTTCTCTTGATACAATAAGCGTAGCTGCCTATCGTTGCACTTAAAAGTGAGACTAGGCTGTTCTTCTTGTCTTTCCTTCATGCACTTAAAGACTTGTGTCATGCGCTTAAATGAAGAGCAACCTGTCCAAGACTGGCATACCAGGCACTTTAAAGAATACTCGCTCAAAATGCACTTAATGATTAGCTTAATGTGCACTTAAGGACTTGCTCAATATGCACTTAAGGACTTGCTCTATATGCACTTAAAGACTTGCTCAGTATGCACTTAAAGACTGGCTCAATATGCATTTATTGACTAGCTTAATGCGCACATAATGACTAGCTTATTATGCACTTAATGACTAGCTTATTATGCACTTAATGACTAGCTTATTATGCACTTAATGACTTGCTCAATATGCACTTAACAGCTGACCCCAATTTGTATTTAATGACTTGTGTACTATACGGTGAATGATTCAGTACGCCAGTAACGACTGGATCAATGTACATTTCACGACTTGTACAGTAGACCAAGACAGGCATTTTGTGCACTTAAAGACCAACACGTCAAGCACTTGTACATGTACAGGCATGACTTGTATTTCGAAAGATACACACAGGTTGTGCACTACAGTTCAGATGAACACTGAAGTCCACTTTCGTAATGTCAGTCGTATCATGTACTCGATCAAAGAAAGACATATGTACCTGAAGGTGATCATGAATGTTTTTTGTTCATTGTAACAATGACTACTTTACAATGCACTCCAACAAGAGACTGTATTTACAATGCATTTTAAGAGACTATGTTTACAATGCACTTCGACAAGATACTGTATGTACAATGCATTTTAAGAGACTATGTTTACAATGCACTTCGACAAGACACTGTATTTACAATGCATTTTAAGAGACTAATGTTTCAATGCACTTCGACAAGATACTGTATTTACAATGCATTTTAAGAGACTATGTTTACAATGCACTTCGACAAGACACTGTATTTACAATGCATTTTAAGAGACTATGTTTACAATGCACTTCGACAAGATACTGTATTTACAATGCATTTTAAGAGACTATGTTTACAATGCACTTCGACAAGACACTGTATTTACAATGCATTTTAAGAGACTGTGTTTACAATGCACTTCGACAAGATACTGTATTTACAATGCATTTTAAGAGACTGTGTTTACAATGCACTTCGACAAGATACTGTATTTACAATGCATTTTAAGAGACTATGTTTACAATGCACTTCGACAAGATACTGTATTTACAATGCACTTCGACAAGATACTGTATTTACAATGCATTTTAAGAGACTATGTTTACAATGCACTTCGACAAGATACTGTATTTACAATGCATTTTAAGAGACTATGTTTACAATGCACTTCGACAAGATACTGTATTTACAATGCATTTTAAGAGACTATGTTTACAATGCACTTCGACAAGATACTGTATTTACAATGCATTTTAAGAGACTATGTTTACAATGCACTTCGACAAGATACTGTATTTACAATGCACTTCGACAAGATACTGTATTTACAATGCATTTTAAGAGACTATGTTTACAATGCACTTCGACAAGATACTGTATTTACAATGCATTTTAAGAGACTATGTTTACAATGCACTTCGACAAGATACTGTATTTACAATGCATTTTAAGAGACTATGTTTACAATGCACTTCGACAAGATACTGTATTTACAATGCATTTTAAGAGACTATGTTTACAATGCACTTCAACAAGTATGTTTGAAATATACTTTGGACTAACTCTTGTTCGTCTCGCTTTAACTAAGACTTGTATCTTGTGCACAAAGATTTTTGGTACCTATTCTCTTATACACACATACGCACTCGCGCGCGCGCACATACAGACATTAATATAAACTAATCAGTACTTCAAGCCTGTTTGAATTCTTTTTAATAGACTTGATTTCTAATTCTAAATGACAATGTATTTTTCCCCCCCTGTGTTTTCAAATCTTTTTGAAAAATGTGAAATTGTTGCCCACTCTCCCCTTCAAAATAAATAATATAAAGTCCTTTAAAATTAATAATAATAATAAAAAAACAGAGTCCTCATATAAGAGATATTTTTTTCTATTTTCCAAAATATATCATTTCATACCTGTTTCACACCTGTTTCTTTCACATCCAGCCTGGTGTATATCAGCGCAGTATATTCCTTGTATACCACAAGTATAGCCCAATTTAAATATTATATGCTAGTTATAAATAATTTAGTATGTCCTTTTTTCAGTTATTAATTCACGTATCTTTTTCCTCCTCTCCTTTCCATCTGTTGTGCCCATCCCTAAATTTTTACTTCCCTTCTTCTTACGCTTTTTCGTTTTCCATCCTACCTTATTCGTTCTCTTCGATCTTTCCTGTTGTTCCTCTTCTTGTTTACTCTCTCGTTCTCCCTCCCTTTCTCTCTCTCTTTTTTTTCCTTCCCTCTTTTCCATGGACAGTTCCAAGACATCTTGAAGCCTAACTACAACAGTGTAGACTTTGCTGAAGTGGAACTGACCGATCATGAGCCTGGTCCCCGCTCCAACCACTCCGAACTGCTCGCGGTAAGTCGACAACGCTCTACGGCGACAATGGTAGTCTACACACACACACACACACACACACACACACACACACACACACATACACACACACACACACACACACACACACACACACACACACACACACACACACACACCTCACACCTAGAAGGATAATAGCCCCAGTCTTGAAGACAGCACACGGCTATGAGATTGGCCAACACGCACCTTAGCAGTTAGTCGACTCATCACTACTCACTAGTCGGCAAATACACTCACTTCTAAATCAAGGTAAGAACACAGAGGAATTGAGACTTTTATTACTGAGAAGTGTAGTTCTCGAGGAAGTTCACCAAGCCTATACAAAGAATATAAGGCCACTGATGTATATTGTGGGAACATAGCAAGGTGTAGACAGAAGAACATAAGCACTTTAGTAGACCTTACTTCTTATGCTAGTAGATATAGTAGTAGTAGTAATAGTAGCTATAATAGTAGTAGTAGTAGTAGTTATAATAGTAGTAGTAGTAGCAGTAGCATCAGTAGTAGTAGTAGCAGTAGCATCAGTAGTAGTAGTAGTAGTAGCATCAGTAGTAGTAGTAGTAGTAGTAGTAGCAGTAGCATCAGTAGTAGTAGTAGTGGTAGTAGTAGTAGTAGCAGTAGCATCAGTAGTAGTAGTAGTAGTAGTAGCATCAGTAGTAGTAGTAGTAGTAGTAGTAGCAGTAGCATCAGTAGTAGTAGTAGTAGTAGTAGTAGTAGTAGTAGTAGTAGTAGTAGTAGCATCAGTAGTAGTAGTAGTAGTAGTAGTAGCAGTAGCATCAGTAGTAGTAGTAGTAGCAGTAGCATCAGTAGTAGTAGTAGTAGTAGTAGTAGTAGCAGTAGCATCAGTAGTAGTAGTAGTAGTAGTAGCAGTAGCATCAGTAGTAGTAGTAGTAGTAGTAGTAGTAGTAGTAGTAGTAGTAGCAGTAGCATCAGTAATAGTAGTAGTAGTAACCACCTGGTGTTGGATGACGGCTGGGTTTATCGTTTTAAGGAGGATTCGTGTTAATATTTTAGAGTTTATTAAGGTGTTCTCTAAAAGGGAGACAGTTGGCACTTCATGACATTCTCATGTGTGCTTGTTCAGTGTTTGTTCTTCCTGCACCTCGCCACGTTCGCTTTAAACACCCTGAGAATCCCTCTGTTGTTTATATATTCCTGCTAAAGCTTCTGGACTGCAAAACAACCATAATAAATGTCTCTAGTTTCTCTTGTCTTTTGCCTAACAAACACACGCATCATGGGTTTACAGACTTGAAACATCTGCCTTAAAAATCTCATTAGATTCTGCGACATAAGGCGATATATAAGTGGACAGACTGTATAAACACAAGCCGATATACGAGTGGACAGACTGTATAAACACAAGCCGATATATAAGTGGACAGACTGTATAAACACAAGCCGATATATAAGTGGACAGACTGTATAAACACAAGGCGATATATAAGTGGACAGACTGTATAAACACAAGCCGATATACGAGTGAACAGACTGTATAAACACAAGCCGATATACGAGTGGACAGACTGTATAAACACAAGCCGATATATAAGTGGACATACTGTATAAACACAAGCCGATATACGAGTGGACAGACTGTATAAACACAAGGCGATATATAAATGGACAGACTGTATAAACACAAGGCGATATACGAGTGGACAGACTGTATAAACACAAGGCGATATACGAGTGGACAGACTGTATAAACACAAGCCGATATATAAGTGGACAGACTGTATAAACACAAGGCAATATATAAGTGGACAGACTGTATAAACACAAGGCGATATACGAGTGGACAGACTGTATAAACACAAGCCGATATATAAGTGGACAGACTGTATAAACACAAGCCGATATATAAGTGGACAGACTGTATAAACACAAGGCGATATGTAAGTGGACAGACTGTATAAACACAAGCCGATATATAAGTGGACAGACTGTATAAACACAAGGCGATATATAAGTGGACAGACTGTATAAGCACAAGGCGATATACGAGTGGACAGACTGTATAAACACAAGCCGATATATAAGTGGACAGACTGTATAAACACAAGCCGATATACGAGTGAACAGACTGTATAAACACAAGCCGATATACGAGTGGACAGACTGTATAAACACAAGGCGATATATAAGTGGACAGACTGTATAAACACAAGCCGATATATAAGTGGACAGACTGTATAAACACAAGGCGATATATAAGTGGACAGACTGTATAAACACAAGGCGATATACGAGTGGACAGACTGTATAAACACAAGCCGATATATAAGTGGACAGACTGTATAAACACAAGCCGATATATAAGTGGACAGACTGTATAAACACAAGGCGATATATAAGTGGACAGACTGTATAAACACAAGCCGATATACGAGTGGACAGACTGTATAAACACAAGAAACACAAGAAACACTTTAATGCTTTCTGGTATCATAAATAAGTAATTTTAGATACATAGTCACCAGAGGATTTCAAGTGCTAGGAATGACCTGTCTACAGGTGAGAGTGATACGACCGGAATACAGGATTGTTATGCAAACTAATAAAATAATAAACTAAAGATCTAATAAAGAGTTTAATTCCAGGTCAACAAAATCAAACCTGCTGTTTTATTTTTGTTATTGTTATTATTATTATTGTATTTATGATAATAATAATAATAATAATAATAATAATAATAATAATAATAATAATAATAATAATAATAATATTATTATTATTATTATTATTGTTATTATTATTATTATTATTTGTCGGGAAAATAACATAAAACAAGCTGAGCGAATTTATTTAGATCTCTTAAAACATAAAAAAATAAAAATATCACGAAATACATTACGGCCAGCAGTAACAGCCTGGTTGATCAGACCCTGATCCACCATGAGGCTTGGTCTCAGGCGGGGGCGTTGACCCCCGAAACCCTCTCCAGGTAAACCCCAGGTAAACATGATCACACCAAAAATCAATAAATACAGATATTACGTCTTTTTTTTCCGTCTAGTTTGTATAGGTATTTCAATGTATTTGGTAATTACGTCTGTCGTCTCTAAAATCATTTATTTGAAAAACCTTCCATTAACTTAATACACAGAAGTAATTTTGAACATTATATTTTGACTTTTTTTTGTATGTTAGTTAGAATTATAGTTGGGATAACTATACAATTGTAATGTATAGAAATGATGGTAATGACTTAGAAATTATCGATTTTATTGATAACATTAGCATAAATGAAATAATTATATTAACAATAATTAGCTCATTTTGTGAATTGTGAAAATTATCGAGGTTACAGTATAATAATGGCATAATTACGTTAGTTTTTTTTCACTTGAATAAACTTTGATACCTAATTGTAAATTGTAAATTCTTCTATATTTTGGGATTTTTCATTTACGCTAAATTCCTACACGAGTGGCAGGAGAGGCAATACAAAGGTTTGTGATCCGTGGCTGTAGCGGAGACTTATACAGCTCCGAGATCTCTGATGGAGGTGTTTTCATGTCTGTGGTGCAGTGGTAATGTGTTGGCTACAGGCTGGCGAGGTCGGTGGTTCGAGGCTTGAATACAGCCTCATGGTGTCACAGTCTAGAGAGTGGAATTTCAGTTTATTTATTTATGCTTTGTGTTATGTACGTGAGATCCGTTTAAGTTCTAGACACAGTGTAGATCTAGATACAATTTAAATCTGGATCTAGATACTGCCTTTTGTCACTTTTTTTTCTCTCTCTCTTCTTTCACTCTCTCTTCGTACTGTATCTCGTCCTTTTCTCCCTTCTTTCCTCTCTTGTCACTCTTCTCTTACATCTCGCTCTTATCACTCTTCTCTTTCCTTAATTTTCTCAAATCTCCCTCCCTCTCTCTCTCTCTCTCTTTCTCTCTCTCTCTCTCTCTCTCTCTCTCTCTCTCTCTCCTCTCTCTCTCTCTCTCTCTCTCTCTCTCTCTCTCTCTCTCTCTCTCTCTCTCTCTCTCTCTCTCTCTCTCTCTCTCTCCTCTCTCTCTCTCTCTCTCTCTCTCTCCTCTCCTCTCTCTCTCTGCTCTCTCTCTCTCTCTCTCTCTCTCTCTCTCTCTCTCTTCTCTCTCTCCTCTCCCTCTCTTCTCCTCTCTCTCTCTCTCTCTCTCTCTCTCTCTCTCTCTCTCTCTCTCTCTCTCTCTCTCTCTCTCTTTCTCTCCCTCTCTCTCCCTTAAATCACAAGTTATTAATTATTTTCGGATATGTACTCTTTAAATAATCATTAGAATGAATAATCAAAACAAAAGTTTATTTTGACGAAGATGGAACTTTGCTCCATAAAGTTTTCAGTCTTCGTAACTTCCGAATTCCAGTTAATATCTCTAACCACTTCAGCCAAGGCTGACAACGAAGTTTCAGTTAAGTTTTCCAACTAGCAATTCCTGATTTCTTGTTCAGTTCTCTTCTGATTACGACTGAGTTTACGGTGTTTGTTTACATGCTGATACAAGGTGGTCACAGTTGTCTCAGTAATAGACAAATAACCCGCATGTGGGAGATTCTTACGACGACTTTCTGGTCCGGTTTGGACCACTTACAAAGTCATACTAACACAAAAGAATGAGTGAGCCAGTATACATAGGCGAGTTGGACAGGGACGGGACGACGAGAGGAAGAAAAAGAAGTAATAGTAATGGAAAAGCTGGTAGTGGAAGCAATAGTAGTAGTATTGATAGTAGAAAATAATGTCAAGAGGCCTTAGTTACTGAAGATATTAGAAGACAATAAAATATGCGATAGACAGGAGAACATGTAGCAAATAGGCATACATGCAATACATAGAAGTACATGCAGTAGGTAGATGTATATGCATAGAAAGGAGTACATGTAGTAGGCTGTAGTACATGCTGTTTAGAAAGCTAGAAACTTGACGGGTATTTCCTTGACCAAAATCAATTCTTACATAAATTTTATGGCCTTTACAAAAAAAAAAATTATCATCGTTTTTCTTTAGATGTTCTTATTGTTATACTAGTCTCAATGTCGTTGGTAATGAATTAGTCAAATATATATATTCCCAGTAGTCCATTTTCGTGTTGATGATTTTTTTTTGCACTCAAATAAATTTGTGTAGTAGATTGCAGAACCTCCTCCTCCTTTTTCATTAGGTCTATGATTGTGGATGGCCGCAAATCCAGGTATGTCTACACATTTGGTAAGTCTATATCTTTTAGCCACGTCTCTCTTAGGTTTATCAATGAGTATTTAACATTTAGGAATTCTAGAGGGACACATTTAATAACATTTTGTTTGGCGTGGGATCCTACTTAGTCTTGAGTGCTTCTAGAAGGACTTAGATACCAACATTGTGTTTGATGTCGGATCTTGTGTTTGAACACGGTTATGCTTTTGTTGTGTCATGAGGGCTCTTTTCTATGCGACTGAGGAAAAGAAACGTTACTCTTTTGTTGTTTTTGACGAGGGAACTTGTTGTGCAAGAATGGTATATAATACCGACAAGATGAAATTAAGACACATGTGCAACATCTGGATATCTTTATTGTAGACGTTTCGCCATCCAGTGGCGAATTTGTATTGATAAAGCCACTGGATGGCGAAACGTCTACAATAAAGAGTACCAGAGTTGCACATGTGAGGGAACTTGTGCGATAATGGAAACACAGTTATGTTTTGGTTGCTTCATGCGGGAACTTGTGTTGTAAATTAACACGGGTATGTTTTTATTGTGTTAGATGAAAAACGCTGTGTTACAATTGAACCCGAGCATGTATTTTTTTTCGTTATTTCTGAATACATTTGTGTTATTTAACTTGAACAGTTTTGGTCAGCATGTAAGAGTGGGGTGAACGGATGATAACTTGAAATAAACAGTAAGAGAATAAATTAAGGATCCTCATATGTGGTGATTTATCTATGTTGATTTAATAGGAAACTAAAATAAGTTTAATCTACAGTATGAAATATATTTTTGGATTGCTATGAGTGGATTCTATAATAAACTATGGCAGTAGGTGTACATGGTGAGCACATGTATGCACATATGTACACATGGGAGGTGTAGCTATCAAAGCAACCATGCAGGTGACCCAAAAAAAAAAAATTGGTTGGTTACTGAGGTTTAAAAACTATTTGATGTACGAGGGCCATCAAGAAAGCTTTAATAAAAATCTAAGTGTACATGAGATAATACAACCATCGTTGTACATGTGCTGCAGCTCTCAGTTCATGTACACTACTCAGAATGTATAAAATGTGTGACGAGGAAATTAATGATAATCATTACTAAGAAATGTGAACAATGATACAGGAGAAGTATGTCGGTTTTACACACACACATATATATATATATATATATATATATATATATGTCGTGCCGAATAGGCAGAACTGGTCAATTAGCAGGAACTCATTTAAAATTATGTCCTTTCCGAAATTTTCTTTTATACATTTAAAGATATATTTTTTTCATTAATGTTAATGTAAAAAATTTTAATTTTGCATCAAAAGAATCTTAGAAAACTTATCTAACCTTATTATAACAAAAGCAATTTATTTTAGCCTAACCCAACTAAATATATTTTAGATTTGTTTACAGTAATTTAATACTAAACAAACACAGTGAAATATATTTTTTTCGTTAGGTTCAGAATGATTTTATCGAAATTATTGCATACACAAATTTTCGTTTGTCCTATATGGCAAGATGAGCGTTGCTATTTAAGCTAAGATCGCAAGTTCTGCCTATTCGGCACGACATATATATATATATATATATATATATATATATATATATATATATATATATATATATATATATATATATATATATGGAACATTAAAATGGTATAAAATACCGACAGGTTGTTAGGTAAGACACATATGCAACAGTTAGGTATCTTTATTATGAAACGTTTCGCCTACACAGTAGGCTTCTTCAGTCAAGTACAGAAAAGTTGATAGAAGCAGAAGATACTTGAAGACGATGTAATCATATTGTTTCATACTATGGAACAATGCTCTTCTCCAGACTGAGGGACTGACCACCTCAAAACTTTAAGGGTGATGGACTGATTACATCGTCTTCAAGTATCTTCTGCTTCTATCAACTTTTCTGTACTTGACTGAAGAAGCCTACTGTGTAGGCGAAACGTTTCATAATAAAGATACCTAACTGTTGCATATGTGTCTTACCTAACCACATATAATATATATATATATATATATATATATATATATATATATATATATATATATATATATATATATATATATATATGTATATATATATATATATATATATATATATATATATATATATATATATATATATATATATATATATATATATTTATCTTGCTAATTTATGAATAATTAGATAATTGGGAATTTTTTTTCCAAAATGGTCATTCTCAGCCTGATCAATATCTATTTTCTTTTTTCTTTCTTTCTTTCTTCCTTTCTTTCTTCTTTTCTTCTTTTTTTTTTGTAAAATTCGTCCACATTTTTTTTTGTTATTGCTATTTTTCTGAGGTCAGATTTAATATCTAGATTAAAGAGGGTGTCCAGTTTTGGTTGGGTTTTACCCAATTATTGTTTACGACTTGAGTACAGCTTAAGTACGTCGGTTTTTAATTAGTTACAAAATAGTATTTTCACAGTTGTCACCATCTCCTTTGAGTGGTTCAAGTAGTAAGTAAATCTTGTCTTCTTGAAGATTATTATTATTATTATAATCAAAAAAGAAGCGCTAAGCCACAAGGACTATACAGCGCTGCGTCTTCTTGAAGAGAAATGTCATAGCTATTTACTGTCACCGGATATCGTTTATTTTGCCAGTTTGTTTAAACTTCTAGAATTAATATGCTGGGTATGAAGGTTTTTGTAATGTTACGATTTGTGAGTTTTTTTCTAGGCTGTTTACTAGGTTATCTCGTTCAAAGTTTCTATTAATTCGTGGTTGGTTTTTATTAATTCGTCTCTGGTTCTTTTAATTGGAACACGACACTGTCTTCTATCTCTTTATTAGCGTTTCTTAGGCACCTTATTTCCTCTTGTAAATTTTTAACTTTCAGTATTTAGCTCTGATAGCTACTCTCAGAAATGGAAATAGCATTCAGTGACGGAGGGAAATATTCCATTTTATAAAGAAAAGTAGCTGGTTCTAGGATTCTCTGGGATAAAATGGAAACCTCAGCTGGCGTCATTTAGGTGCTGCCAGCACAGAGGGATGAGGAAGAGTCCGTACCCAACCCAGGAGTGGGGTTGAGTTGTATTTAATGCCTATCAACTGCATAAAGGGTCACAAGGGACATACACTTCTTGATGTATATGACCTTTTCTGGGAGTATCCACTTAAGCATAGTGATACAGCATCTCAGTATATACTGTGCTGCTGAAGCATGCGAAGGTAAAGTTGAAAATACTTGCAAAAATTCAGATGTTTGTTTGTGAACTCCGAGGTTTTGGAATGTGAAGCAAAGTTAAGGGATCCAGATCCGGCATCATTTGAAGACCTGAGATCCAGAGCAAAGTTGATCGTGGCTTTCAAAATCCATTAATAAAATTAAATAGGGCAGAAAGTCATAGTGTGGGAGAAGTCATAGTGTGGGAACTCAGAGATTAGTTCAAATGATCCATAGTGACCAATGTAAAAGTGTGAGGTTAGGGAAAAAAAATAATACATTAGGAACTGATGTAGCAGAGACCAGCTCGAAATGACAGAATGAACAGACCACCAAAAAAAACAGGTATTAGCTACACTAATTAATTAAAGTGCAAAAGTAGTGGCCCAAGAGCTAGGAATTATTATCCAGTGAGAAAATAATGTATATACAATTGAGTGATTAAACACACACACACACACAAAACACACAGACACACAGACACACAGACACACACAAACCACACACACACACACACACACACACACACACACACACACACACACACACACACACACACACACACACACACACACACACACACACACACACTCACACTTAGGTAAGTGTTGAATGCTTTCTAACTAAACATTAATAGCATATATGCTTTTGCATCAATCTCTGTACATACATTCTCTTTCAAGTTATTAAAATAAAAGTCCATAACACTTTTGAAACAATAAATCAGTATACTCTGTAATAATATATATGTTTAATATTCATCGTTTCTCTTAATGTTGTTCTTTCTGTCTTTCATTTAATTAAAAAAATGAAGTTTAATAATTTTTTTTAATGTAAACTGTCATGTTTGCTTTTTTTGAGTTATTTTACAATATTTATTTTTTTAGTACCTTTGGAATTCGAATTCTGAATGAACTTGCTTTCACGAACTCATGTAAACAGAACTCATGTAAACAGAACTCATGTAAACAGAACTCATTTAAACAGAACTCATGTAAACAGAACTCATGTAAACAGATTTCTGTTTGTTAGTATTCATGTCAATTCTAATTTCCCGTTCCTTCCTAAGCTGAAATATAGATTAATTATATATATAAAGATCGACCGCCTTTTAATAAACGCAAATACCCCTCATCTTCGAAACTTTTTTTTTCTAGCATTAGTTTATCCTGGCTTTTATTTAAATTATATATTATGTGATAATTTCGTGACTAAACAATAAATAAAAATAGAGAACTTGAGATGGTTTCAATATTTACTGACGTCTGAAGTCAATGTTAAATGAAAGACTCACATAATTTCAGAATTCGACCCGTTACTAATTTATTAAAACTTCACTCTTCTTTATGTATATTTTGGATGTTTTTTCTTCCTTTTACATGTTGTGTGAGCAGCTGACTGGATGGAGAGATTATTATAGCAAGGTGACTGACCAGTGCTGAAGGGTGTGGCAACTAAAAGTTACTTCTTGTCTCCACTTCTTGTGCCATTTGACCTCCAACCTCTTGTATTGTAGCAAGATTTGTTGGTTGGAGGATGAAAGGAGGAGTCTACTTCCTCCTTCCTGCTAGTTAAGGGACTCTGGACGGACTTCCTCCTCTTTCCTAGTAGCCAAAGACCTGAGGGACCTTTTTATTTATTTATTTTTGCCCTCATGACTCTGGTCACTTAAAATAATGGTCTTTTACTATGGGGTCGAGGAGCCTAAAGAGTGCCTGCCTCTTTCTTCTTGATCAAGAGGCTGAGGACTGCTTCTTTCCTCTCAGCTAAAAGACTCTTAGAGCTGCTCTCGTATTTATCCATTTGCTTTCTAGAATTTCTGGCCTTCCTGTTCCCCTGCTATGTGACCATCTTCCAGCCTTGTAATTGTTGATTGTGTGTTTCTGTGTGTGTGTGTGTTTGTGTTTGTTTTTATTCCGTATACCAAATTCTCTCTTCCTGCCAAGGGTACTGCAGTTTAAAAGGGGAGAGTGGGGCCTCGTGGACCAGCTCCAGCAAGCACTCCCCAAGCATGCATCTCTGGTTATCAAGGCAGGAGTGAAAATTTGGCCTCGTGACCTGGAAATGATCTTATGTCATTGATATCTTGGTTTACAAACCGTATATATATATATATATATATATATATATATATATATATATATATATATATATATATATATATATATATATATTATATATATATATATATAAAATATATATATATATATAATATATATATATATATATGTAATAAGATCACAGGGCACAGGTGATATCTTAATATGCTATATAACCACAGTGAAGAATAGTAATATTCCAATCGCTTTCGTGATTTCTCATGAGTTTACGTATGTGAACAGTATGCCATTGCTCTCTGGTTTACAGATAAAGCAGAATATGGATAGTGAACTAAAGTTCTGTATTATTTTTCTTCTGTAAAGCCGGTACCTTGTGCATGTGTTGTGTCTGACCCCAGCCGAGGGGACGGAGTTGGGGGAAGTGGTATCCAGTGCTCGTCCTGGATTGCGAACGAACAGCCAAAAAAACAATCACTGTGCTTCTCATAATCTAAATACGCCCTCAGAAATATTTGTTTTGTCTCCCCTCTCCCATTCCTCAAAAACATAATACTCTTTATTGTAATATATAAAAATCAATATTTGGTTGAAATATTTAATTAGTACGTTTTTGTTTAAGTGCTTTATTCCATATCTTAGATAATTTATGATCGGTAACTGTGAAAAAAAACGCCTCAGCCTCCCCTACCATCAGTGTTGTAAGACCTGCCTTTATCCCTTATTATGCAGCTGAGTGGTTCAGTCTGACTTAGTTGCGTGAGGTGGACACCCGTCGACAAATAGTTATCTTATTAACAACTCTAACTTTAACATATAAGACCTTGATCATGTAATATTAAAGTGTAAAAATTATCTTCACTGAAGTATACAGTGCTATAGAGGGGTAATTCCCCAACTAGATGATTTCAATTAGATCAGTGGTGTGGCAAGTGTGAAATAGATCCACCATGTAGGGAGAAGTTGGAGTGTGGCTGTGAGCTGGTAAATAATGGATAAAAGACTCATACAGCAGAAAGAGACCTTGCGTCAGTACAACGTTGCGCTTACGAGTGATTGAACCAAATACTACTTCGTCATACTTGACGAAGCCTCGTGCAACTGAGACGATGAAAAATAAATGGGTGGGTCATCACATGGCTGAGACCCGCGTCAGGAAACAATTGTCCCGTTTCCTGACAAACCTAACGTAACTTAAATGGTCTTCGTTTTGCTCTGAGTGTATTTTTTCATTATTTACTGAAAAGAAAAGAGATCTTGTGGGTTAGATCTTCAACGGCTACAAATTCCTCCTTGGGAGATCTGAGAAATTCTTTGCCTCTTTTCCCTTAAGATTCTCCCAAGTGACGACACACGTATAAAGTGGCTTTGGTTATTGCGCCAGAGCTTTATCATAACAAGATGCTTCCTCATCCCACGGAAGATGTGGAAAGTGGAGGTTTAAAAGGAACCTGTGATAAGTGTTTGATTTGTCGCCTCGTGTATGCTTATGATATATTTGATTATTATTATTATTATTATTATTATTATTATTATTATTATTATTATTATTATTATTATTATTATTATCATCATCATCGTTTTTCTCTGTCAATCCTATGGGTGGCATAAGTGTTGTAAAGAAAAAAAACACTACTGTTACTGGAACAATGCACATATAACCCGCACATAGGAAAGAGAATCTTACGACGACATTTCGATCCAGCCTGGATCATTTACAAGTCGGACCATTTACAAGTGTGACTTGTAAATGGTCCAAGTCGGACCAGTACTTCACCATAATTGGCGTATAAGTGTTGTGCTTTGTCACCCAGGCGACGGTTGGCCACAGCCTGTCTTGTAGCACAGGATTCCATCAAGTCGTGAGCGGATCACATGTCTGGCATCCGAGTATTGTGTTCTAGTGTTCAGTGTTCAGTGTTCAGTGTTCGTAGAACACAATATCTGCGCACAGCCATGACACCCATCAAGATCTGTTTTTCTTAATCGTCATTAGTTTGCTCACAAAAAATATGCCAAGTAATTGTAGACTAGCTTTAAATATTTCTTGACTGACGTAAAGTCTTTGATATATGTTGGTTAGATGCTACTTCAGTAGATGTATTTAGGGAGATTAATTGCCATAACGATCATGTACTTTTAATCCATTTAATGTCTTAAAATTGAATTTAACAGAAAGATCTTCGTAAGATAGTAATGAAACTGATTATTTGTACACCTTCAGTTGTTCATATTGTTGACAGAAATGTTTTAATCTGAAAGAAATAAAGATTCAGCATCTCTCTTATTCCCCCCCCCCCCCAATTTATTCCTTAAAACATATCAGATAAATATTTTTTTTTATTTCCCCTTTATTTTTATCCTTACTCATGACAAATAACCTGATTTGTTACCTGGGAATTTCTGTTTTAGGATTCTTAAATAAGGGGAAATTAGGGTCCAGGAAAGAGGAAAGATTTATGCAGTATTTATATTTGGCATGAAGTGCTCTTCCTGTCTCGAACTTTGCTATGCTACACTGACATATACTAAATTTGTTGTAAGTTTTTGTACTCTTTGTCTTCCTCCCATGAAATTAATTAATATTTTCCTCATTATTCCTCCTTCCATTTGTCATTTACTGATTTTTCCTTGCAGTTCTTTTATCCATCTCATATTCTTATTAATTTTTCTGCATCTTCAGTGCTTTATCGAGATTTTACAAGGGTATCCAGGCGTATAGTTATGTGACTTACACTTCTCGTCCGGAACACAGCCTATGACCTGAACCTTCTCCTCCTCCTCCTCCGCTTCCTCCATCTCCTGTGTTTCTATATCAATATAACAACCTTTCTTACATGTAGAATTAAAAAAAAAGAGTAGCGATCTTTCAAGTGTTCCCTATACATCCAGATTTGTAATTACCCTTCTAAACATTGACAAAAAATCGCTCTCTCACTCTTCTTTCAGCTGATCCTAAAGTATTTTTATGAGTATGCGTATAATTCACTACCCCAACTAACACTGCGGACAGCCTTAGTAGAGAGGAGTAGAGGATATTTCTTCAGCTGGCTAATACGTTTCTGTGGGTCTCACCAGCATACTTTTCCTCATATACTGAGATATTCATCAGCATGACTGAACTTGGTGCTTCTCATTGTCTGTGAGAGACATGGTTTTTTGCTTACGAGTCACCATCACCACAGGGATTTTCAGTCCTGTTTTCGAATATCTGCATGTGTAACTCGACATAGTTATTAACCAGCTCCTCCTTGATTCAGTTAGACATCTCTTGTCAGTCTCTTCTTTGTGAAAGCAAAGCAAGAATGTCACCAACATGCCTGATTACACATCCACATGCCACTGTTTACTCATCCAAAACTGTTTTCCAGCTTCGTCGCGATTTGATTGAGCAGCGGGGTGGTGAAGCTGTTCTTGATGTTAAAATCCATATGGATGGCATGGTAAGGCTGTTGCAAAGTTCATAACTGTAGTAGTGCAAGTTAATTAGAAACTAGATGTTATAAATAAGGAAGTACCAAAGTATCGGTTTCGGTTAAAATACAACCGATACCAACCGATACTTTTAAAATTATTAATATTAAAAGTAATATTAGAAGTACAGTGCCTGCACTCTGAAGGAGGGGTGTTGATGTTGCCGTTTTACAACTGTAGTGTAGGGACGCCTCTGGCAAGACAGTGATGGAGTGAATGATGATGAGAGGTTTTTTCCCCTTTTTTCGGGTCCCCCAAAACCTTGGGGGGAAAGGGCCATGTGTTAAAAAAAAAAATAATATTAAAAGTGTGTCTAAAAAAATACTAACACCTAATCTAGAAATTACAATATTCTAGAAACGCGTAGTACAAAGGAAGCAGAGGTACTTCACACAGAAGATAGGTGGAACGCCCTTCAGTCTGGGCATCGCTATGCCTGAAGGATACGGCAAGTATAAAGTGCACGGGCAGATTGAACTCTCAAGGGTCATTCAGGATCCCAGAGGAGCTAAAGGTGAGACTTGGGGAAATCAGTTAAAATATTTTTGTTAGAGGGATTTGCTTGGGTTAAAAAAGACATGAACAACGAATACGCGAATTCTTAAAATATTAAAAGAGGCCTAAATTAGTGTAGATAAATAGGAAAACATTAATGTAATTCATTTTTTATTTTTTTAAAACTGTATTAGTCCTTTAGTGTAAATTATATAATATATATATAAATATATATATATATATAAAATATATAATATATATATAAAATATATATAATTAAATTTTTTAAATATTAATAAATAAAAATAATATATATATATATATATATATAATATATTATATATAAATATATATATATATATATAAAAATATAAAAGCATCAGGGGGAAAAAGAGGGGAAGGTTTTTAAAAATAAAAAAGGAAGGGAGTTAGGGAAATATAAACAGCTATTGGGGGAAAGGGGTAATGAACATAGGCAAGGGGTCGAAGAGTATGGGGGTAGGTTTTAAAATGTATTAAGGTTTTCAGCAAAGTTTGGTTACAGGGAAATGGGTGCAGGAGGGAAAGGGCGATTGGTGGGAAAGATGAGTAAGAGAGTAGTAAGGGGGAAAAAATTAGCGAAGAGAATTTTTACAAAATAGAATGATGCAAAGGGGGGGAGGAGTATATGGAGAAAAAGGAGAATTAAGAGGGTGGGAAGCAATTAAAAAAGAGCAAATGAGAGAGGGGGTGAATTTTTAAAAAAATTTTTAAAAAAAAAATTAGATTTTTTTAAAAATTTTTAAAAAAAGATAAAATTTTTTTTTTTTTTTTCCCTTTTGAAAAAACCAATTTGATGGGTTTTCTTTTTTAAGGACAAAAAAAGGGGGGGAAAATTGGGGCCCGGGAAAAGGAAAGAAGAGTTTTAATTTGGTAAGGGTTTTGAATGAATTATGAAATTTAAATGTTGTAAATTTTTGGGAACTTTTTTTCCCTTAAGGGAAAAATTAAATTTTTTTAAAAACCCCATTTTTTGATGGGGGTTTTCTGCATTTTTTAAAAATTTAAATAACGTTTGGATAAGTAGAAATTTTAAAAGAAGGGGGTATAGTTATTGGATTTTAAAATTTTTAAAAAAAAGACCAATTCTCTTCCCGCTCCTCATTCGGCTTGCATATTCCCTTTATAAAAAAAGGGTTTTAAGAGATTAAAAAAAAAGGGGGTAATCTTTAAGTGTCCTTAATTAATGTTAATTAAAATTAAAAATTGAAAAAACGAAAAATCTTACAGGATCTAAGTATGGTTTTTTACCTACATGAAAAAATTAAGTGAAAGATTAAATACTAAGGGTTTTGGTTTATGGTCTAGAAACTTTTCATTGGGGTAA
This sequence comes from Cherax quadricarinatus, assembly GCF_026875155.1. Taxonomy (NCBI): domain Eukaryota; kingdom Metazoa; phylum Arthropoda; class Malacostraca; order Decapoda; family Parastacidae; genus Cherax; species Cherax quadricarinatus. The sequence goes on from NC_069450.1 coordinate 29,485,578, forward strand.
ATTGCAGATTCAATGAGGGTTGGGGGTTTCTAAAGCGTGAAGAGTTTTTGTTAGTGAGCCAAGTAAATTGTAAAGGGGAAATTTCCCAGAAAAGTAACCTGACAAGGATTAGTCCCTTGTTTTTAAATTTTTTTGTTTTTTGAAAGAAAGAAATGCAGGCTTGGCAAACTAAGATTTAACCACCAAAATGATTTCACATCCCGTTTGTGAGCACGGTTGGAGATTCTGAGAAATTCAAATGGTGGAAATTGGGTAGGGTGTGCAAAAGAAAAAAAAGGTGAAAAAGGAAAAGAAGGTTAAAATAAAAAAAAGATTGGTTAAATTAATACAAGTTTAGGAAAATAAATTTAATATTCAGATATTGAGTAACTGCAGCGATGGGTTAGGATAGGTGAATTTAAATGTAGGGAAGAAAGTTGGGATTAGGGGTGAATAAAAGATTTTTCCCTTTTTGGGCAAGGGAATTGATTTGAAACGGCTCAATGGGTTAAAATAATTTAAAAGGGGAAAACAGAATTAAAGTCTGACAATTTTGGAAAAAATCAAAGAAAGGAGGTTTAAAGGAAGGTGGGAACCAAACGTTGCCAAGGGCTGGAAGGGGTTAGGGTTAAGTGAGGGAATGGACCCAAAGCTTAAAGGATCCCGAGGAAGAAAGGCGGTTGGGGTATGGTTGGAGGGGGGGTAAAAAGGGGGGCAAAAGGGGATTCCCCTTTTTTGGGAGCTTTTATGGTAATGGAACATTTTTTTAAAAATTTTATGCTTGGGTGTGAGTTTAAAATTTATAAATTTTAAAAAAATTATTAAAATGATACTTTTCCTCATATACTGAGATATTCATCAGCATGACTGAACTTGGTGCTTTTTCATTGTCTGTGAGAGACATGGTTTTTTGCTTACGAGTCACCATCACCACAGGGATTTTCAGTCCTGTTTTCGAATATCTGCATGTGTAACTCGACATAGTTATTAACCAGCTCCTCCTTGATTCAGTTAGACATCTCTTGTCAGTCTCTTCTTTGTGAAAGCAAAGCAAGAATGTCACCAATGCCTGATACACATCCACATGCCACTGTTTACTCATCCAAAACTTTTCCAGCTTCGTCGCGATTTTGATTGGCAGCGGGGTGGTGAAGTGGTTCTTGATGTTAAAATCCATATGGATGGCATGGTAAGGCTGTTGCAAAGTTCATAACTGTAGTAGTGCAAGTTAATTAGAAACTAGATGTTATAATTAGGAAGTACCAAAGTATCGTTTCGTTAAAATAGCAACCGATTACCACCGATAGTTTTTAATAATTATTTATTAGAGGGGTTATAAGAGAGTACAGTCCCGATCTTGGGAAGGGAGGGGTAGTTGATAGTTAAAGTTATCAACACAAAGTGGAGTGTCACAGCTGCCTCTTGCTGAGACACGTGCTTGGAGATTCTGAAGAGAATTGCAGAGATTTGGTGATGAATTTGTAGGGTGTGCAAAGAAGAAAATTAAAGGTGAAACGGAAAGAGTAAGGTTATGAGGATAACAAAAAATTAGTTAAAAGATTGATTCAATTGAGGGAAAGATGGAGGGTGAACGTAATCAGATATTTGGGAGTGGAAGCAGCGATGGTCTATAAAGATGAGGTGAATTCATAGAATTGATGAGGATAGAAAGATGATGGTGCACTTAGGATCTGTGGATCAAGAACTTTGTCCTTGAGGTACAGAGGGAATTATGATATAAAGTTTACAACGGCTCTTATATGTGAAGCATGGGTGATGAGTTCATGCAGGATAGCGAGCAGGAGATGTCATGTCTGAGCAATGTGTGGGTGAATATAATGCAGAGAAATTCGTAGTTGAAGTAGAGAGGTGCGGATTACCAAAACTGTTGTTCAGAGGGTAGGAAGGTTGTTGAGGTGGTTCGGACAGTAGAAGAATGAAGCGAAACAGAATGACTTCAAGATTATCTCTGTATGGAAGAAGGCGGTAGGGTCGCCTAGAAGTTGAGGGAGGGGTAAGGAGTTTTTGCGAGGCTGGACTTCCAGAGCTAAAGCTGAGCGTGTATGAGTGAATGGAGACAAATGTTTTAATATCATTACGTAGTGAGTGGACAAATAACTTTTAAGGATTCAGTGAACGCAGGCCGGACTTGAGTCCTGAGATGGAATACAGTGCTGCACTCTGAAGGAGGTTTTAAATGTTCAGTTAAAAACTAGTGTAAGCACCCTTCTGCAAGACATATGAGTATGATGGTGAAAGTCTTTCTTTTTGGCCACCTGCTGGATGAATCGGCCGGATGATAATAAAATAAATAAAAATATATATATTGCATATTTATGTTAATTCGCTGTGGTAATCTTTCAGCAATGGATCATTTTTCTACGGGAAATTGGACTCTTCACCCTGATTGGTGAGTCATGGATTAGAATATTTTTTATCAGTTTTTTCAGATATATGCATGCGTGTGTGTTCTACCAATATTGGCAGTTCAAGTACACACAACACACACACACACACACACACACACACACACACACACACACACATACAAAGAAGTATGCTTAGGATATGTACAGTTCATTTTGCAATATCCCTGCTGATATGAGAATAGACACATTAACACACACATCTCTCTCTCTCTCTCTCTCTCTCTCTCTCTCTCTCTCTCTCCTCTCTCTACACACACTCTGCTTGCACTGTTTACTACAAATATATAGATCTGTGTTGAGGATATATACAGTATATGACGTACACTCCTTTCTCTCCCTCTCCCCTGCCTGTGTAGGGTGTACTGTGAGTACAAGTACGACCAGAACCGCGTCGACCAGAGCCCAGAGGACCTCATGAAGGACTTCCTCTCCCGTGCACAGAAGCCCCACTGGAAGTGGCGTTCCACCCGTACCCGCCCACCTCCTGAACCTGCCATGAACCAGGCTCAGTGTAAGTCACTAGTTCTCTCTCCCTCTCTTTCTCTCTATCTTTTATTATCTGTTCATTTAGTTGCCCGTGTCTTTGTTTCTCTTTCAGGAGTGCATGACTTACTGTTTCTACTACATTTTACTAATTATCTAATGAATATATGTGTGTTTATGTGTGTGTGTGTGTGTGTGTGTGTGTGTGTGTGTGTGTGTGTGTGTGTGTTGTGTGTGTGTGTGTGTGTGGTGTGTGTTGTGTGTGTGTTGTGTGTGTGTGTGTGTGTGTTTTACTTTCTCTTCCATTGAATTTATTCCCTCTACACTGAACGCGTTTGACCAGCATGACTGCTTTCTTCTGTTTTGAAACTTTGGTTAATTTAAAATGCAGTACGTATGTAAAAAACAAATCATTAGTTTAAGTAACGATGAGGACAAGATTAAGCAGCAGCAGCAGCAGCAGCAGCAGCAGCAGCAGCAGCAGCAGCAGCAGCAGCAGCAGCAGCAGCAGCAGCAGCAGCAGCAGCAGTAGCAGCAGCAGCAGCAACAGCAGCAGCAGCAGCAGCAGCAGCAGCAGCAGCAGCAACAACAACAACAGCAGCAGCAGCAATAACAACAGCAGCAGCAGCAGCAACAGCAGCAGCAGCAGCAGCAGCAGCAGCAACAGCAGCACTAGCAACAGCAGCAGCAGCAGCAGCAACAGCAGCAGCAGCTACAGGAGCAGCAATAGCAGCAGCAGCAGCAGCAGCAGCAACAGCAGCAGCAGCAGCAGCAACAGCAGCAGCAGCAGCAGCAGCAGCAGCAGCAGCAGCAGCAGCAGCAACAGCAGCAACAGCAGCAACAGCAGCAGGCAGCAGCAGCAGCAGCAGCAGCAGTTCCTGTCCTCCCCGTCAATCATGTCCAAAGAAAAAAGGCTAAATTATTGGCGAAATCTTTCTAAAACAATTTTTTTTAAAACCCCAAAATTAATCTCATTAGAGGTATAACATTTTAAGCAGTTTACCATTATAGTCCACAATCATCTCTCCTTATATTGTTTAATAACGATCTTCCTCTGATGCCTTGGGCTTATCTTTTAAAATATTTCTCTTATACTATTCTTTAAGTACTTTTTTTTTGGTAATTTTCGTACTTCTCAGTTCCTGTCATGAAGACATTTCAATTTTAATAACAAGTTCCATCATCCAGTAATTCCATTACTTTTTTATGTTTGATGGATTTTCTAATTTTTTTTATTTTTTCTTAAATTTCATTCTAGGTGCCTGCCCACTCTTCTACAATATATTTCATTTCATTAAAAAAAATATTTTAAAAGATCAAATTATTCACGAGTTTCGTGAACTATTTTCTTTAATGACTAAACTTGTTTCAACCAAAAGTGAAAAATATCTACGTAATTGACTGTGAATAATAAACAATTTTAGCGTCGTGAGGCTCTAAGTCTGCTTAAAAATCCTCAGGCTTACTGGAGACACATTTTATGGCTCACTTAAGAGACATACACACACACTTGTATAAATTACGCCGAAGTGGTTAGGTCACTTACCTTCATAACCCCATCTTCCCCTTCACCCTCAACCCTTTCCCGTATTTCCGTCCTTACCCATCTTACCAAAGCTCTGGTCATATACCTCGTACCTCGTAAGAGACAGAGAATTACTACTTAGTGCTGTCCAGGATGATTACTGATAGTTAATGGGATTTAATAAAGACTATTGACTACGACACAAGTGCAACTATTGTCCATGTGTCTTATTCATCAATGAATCAAAGATATATACACTGAGAGGTGCATGTTTCTGTGTATATAGACTGAGATTGTACTTTCTTCCCTGTTATGTAAATTAAAGTGTTCTTGAACAGGTGATATGCAGCCTTAATGACCTTTGAGCTGTCGATTGGCTTTAAACCCAGTGAGCCAACCAACCAACACTGGGCCATTAAGGTTGCATGTAGCCTATTCACCACCAGTCAAGAATATTTTATTCCATATTTATTGAAATCTACAGGTATGTACCAGATAGCATTCTTTCAATACACGTACAATGCTTCTGACGGCTCCCTCTCCTTTCTGGTTCTTTCATATTTTTTAGTGATTATTAATGGAAGCTTGTGTGAAACTCAATCGTGATCATGGTTTTGCTACCTCTGTAACGTTAACAGCTTGTGACCAGCTGCATCTGCTACCTGAATGTTCAACTACTCCAAAGAAAACACTTTAATAAGCTTATGAAAATTGTTAATATGATATTTTTATAGACTTTTGCTCAAACTAACTTAGGAACCCAACTTAGCTATGCCAATATTTTCGCAATATTTAAATAATTTAAATATGAATACATTGCATATGTCAATTTTCCTTGGAGTGGATCTTTGGATAATCAGATCTTACCCATTCTTGCATTTTGTTCACGTGGTTTGTGACCCAATAACGATGTCTTACGCTTTCACTATTATGCAGACAACACCTGGAAGCCTCCAGCTCACGAAGATGACAGAAGGGACAACTATTACTGTAAGTAATTATATTTCATTTTTCCTCTTGACATTTATGGAGGCATCCCATTTTTCCTGTAATAGTGACCCGCACTCTCCTTCCCTCTGTTAGTGCAAAAGAAATCACAGGCACTGTTGTAGCAATATCAGCTGCTGTAGTAGTAGTAGTAGTAGTAGTAGTGATGCTAGTCAATGGAATAGTGCAATGAGAGGCTGTCGTAGTGATACTGGGTGCTGTTGTAGTGCTGTTAGTTGCTGTAGTAGTGGTATCAGTCACTACAGTCGTGATATGAGTCGCTGTAGTAGTGATATCAGTCACTGTCGTAGTGACATCAGTCATTATAATTGTGATTCCAGTTGCTGTAGAAGTGCTAACAGACTCTGTAGTGGTGATGACAGGTGCTGTAGCAGTGATACCAGCCATGGTATTAGTAATACCATGTAATTGGTTACCAGCTTCCATTTTCTTCTGAAATACACTTTACACTTGAGAGTATATCGTTAGCCTTTGTGTATATTACGTCAGAGCATTTTTCTGCCTCTTGTTCCACACTTTCCTTGAAGATCATCGACACCATGCCCAGCCCTTCTAGGGTAGGGTAGGTGCCTGAGCCCGAGCTTGTAGCTCATAAGACTGTCATTCCCATTTGCCCCCTTGGGGCGGCAATGGCAGACCAGAGAGGCCTAGCTTGTGGCTAGGCCTGGGGACAGTTGGTCCCAAAGATGAGGAGGTACTTGTGCCTCCTCCCATGGGAGACTTAGGTCTCAGACACTCCATAAAGAGGGAGCCAAGGCCGGGCCACCACTTGGAAAAGGCCCGGGCCGGGAGAATACCGGCGAATCTTTAATAATAATAATAATAATCCTTGGAGATGTTTTTCTCCTGTGGTATATTCAGAGATCCTTCACTCACTCTACCACAAAGGGATATACAGCCTGCAATAATGTTGGTAAAATTACCGACAATATGCTAAGCAAAAGGACACAAGTGCAACTAATACGACATCTTATTGTGGCAACGTTTCAGTCTCCAGGAGCTTTGTCAAGCCATTACAAACAATACAGGGGCACAAGGGATATATATAGGAACAGAATGAGCTGCAAAGCATAATATAATCGTTGTAGGCAATAGTAGTAGTAGTACTGGTGGTAGTAGTAGTTGTAACTGTAGTACTTGTGCTATTAGTAGTAATAGTTGTAGTACCTGTACTGCTTACAACAATTACATTGTACTTTGCACCACACTCAATACCTATGTATTACCCTCTGTGTTCCTGTATTTCTTGTAACGGCTTAACAAATCTGGAGAACGAAACATTGCCATAATAAAATGACCTTTTACCCAATAATATACAACCTATTAATCCACTTCTACTTTAAGAGTTAAACGCCATGGGGCCTTACGTAACCTTTTCAGCCATTAAATACATAAGCTAAGAGCTGTTGTCTTGCCTCCACTAGTTATACAAACGAACCTCCGCGGTGCCATTCACAACAGCTGGCTAACACCTTGTGACTATGTGGTGAACATAGTCACAAGGTGAGAGAACTGTCATTACATATGCCTCGACTAAGGATTGAACCCGGTTCCTTCGACTGTGAGTTAAAGGCCTTACTACTGTACTTTATATACTACACATCTGACCATCATACTTCTCAGCACATGTAAACTTTTTAAGGAAGTATGATTTATGATCTTAACACATCTAAAATAGTTAATGTAATATATATACCACACACACACACACACATATATATATATATATATATATATATATATATATATATATATATATATATATATATATATATATAATATATATATATTATATATATATATAATGTCGATATTCTATTTTAGGATTTTCTGACATACAGTTGCATGACAATGTAGAAGTTTCTCTATATTTGCCTGTTGAGTATAATAGCATAGTTAATGTTGATGGCCATCTTAAGCCAGTTTTACAGGAGAATTTCCAGAAGATGTTGCATTTATATAGAGATGATGATATGCTGTTGGTTTTCTTTGAGGCATCTTATTTTTTTGAATACTTTATTTTTACTTAAATAGATTTTTCTTAGAATATCCTTATATTTGAAAATGCATGAGCATTTAACCACATTAAATGAATATGAAAGTTCCTTTAGTAATGTCAATATTGTGTTATACTGACGGAAATATGTTTGAATTATCTATTATAATATATAGATCAAAGGTTATTGATTATATTTATCTTATGTAATCACAGGCCAGTACGCTAACCACTCGACCAACTAAGGTTTAAGACTCACTCGCTATGGGTTTAAAACCCCCCACACTCGTTCCTTAATTAGTTTACAATCTTGTTATTACGATTACATGAATCTCGTCTATATATCTGTGGGTGTGTACTAAGCAGAGTAGTACATACTGGAAAAAGCACGAAGGGATAACAAAGTTGATCCCATGTATCAGAAATCTTCCTATGAGGATAGACAGGCCCTGAATCTGCACTCTCTAGAAAGGCGTAGAATTAGGGAGGATGTGACTGAGGTGTATAAATGGAAAACACGAATAAATAAAGGGGATGTAGATAGCATGCTCAAAATGTCTAGCCTAGACAGGACTCGCAGCAATTGCTTTAAGTTGGAAAAGTTCAGATTCAGGAAGGATATAGGAAAGCACTGGTTTAGTAACAGAGTTGTGGATAATTGGAACAAACTCTCGAATGCCGTCATAGAAGCTAAAACGTTGTGTAGTTTTAAAAATAGGTTAGTTAAATACATGAGTGGATGTGGGTGGGTGTGAGTTGGGCCTGACTAGCTAGTGCTATGTCTGATACCGTGGTCCTTCCTTAAGTGAACGTGACCTGACCTGACTAGATTAGGCATTAGCTTAAGCCGGTAGGAGAATTGGACCTGCCTCGCATGGGCCAGTAGGCCTGTTGCAGCGTTCCTTCTTACTTATGTTCTTATTCTTTCACAGGTGACAAGGACTTAGTACAGTCTCTCCTCTTCGACGCTAGTGTCACTAACGTCTACGCTAGCAGTAACCGCAATATGGAAGACCAACTAGAAGGAAAGAAGTAAGTTGGACCTTTGCCCGTTTTCTGTAGCTGTGCTGCACCTCGTGCCCGTTTTTTATGCTAGTTTGAGTTAGGTAAGAAAAACAGTAGGTCCCTAAAAATTGTAATGGAAGGAATAGGAAGAGGGATGAGAAGTTCCAGAAATGAATCGGGGAAAATGATTTGAGAAATGATGGAAAATTATCCTGTAAAGCTAAGTTTATAGAAAGGACAAAAATACACAAATACGTGACTGGAACAATACACAAATAACTCTCACGTAGGAGAGTGAAGCTTACGACGTCGTTTTGGTCCGACTTGGACCGAAACGTCGTGGTAAGTTTCTCTTATGAGCGGGTTATTTGTATACCAAATTTACAGTTTTTATTATTATTAGGTTCACTGGGGAGTGTAAAACCAAGTGGGATTTAATCTTCATAATTTCTATGCCATTATAACTCGACTATTACATAAAGTCATTATACTGTAAGAAATATATCATTATTTTCTTACGTTAATTTTTTTTTTACATCAGACATTGATGTATTTTCAATACAATGGGCGGAACTATATTCAGTAAATTAATTCCTTCATTATTCAAACGCCGTTATTTATTTATTCTTAGTCATCAAAATAATAATCTACCTTTTCAATCATTATTTTTTTGGTTATAAAGAAAGTTTAGATTTGGAGCCAAATTATCAACTTAACAGATTTTGTTATCTATTGTTGGCTAAATTAACTTGATTAATTTTATTTTTTATATATTTAATGCATCGATTAATAAATGTATTTACCAAACTTATTGAGTTGGTTCAGCAGAGAGAAGCTCTGTGTTCATGTTATCTCCCCACACAAGTCTGTGTCCAGGTTATCTCCCCACACAAGTCTGTGTCCAGGTTATCTCCCCACACAAGTCTGTGTTATTCCATGTTATCTCCCCACACAAGTCTGTGTCCAGGTTATCTCCCCACACAAGTCTGTGTCCAGGTTATCTCCCCACACAAGTCTGTGTTCATGCTATCTCCCCACACAAGTCTGTGTCCAGGTTATCTCCCCACACAAGTCTGTGTCCAGGTTATCTCCCCACACAAGTCTGTGTTCCAGTGTTATCTCCCCACACAAGTCTGTGTCCAGGTTATCTCCCCACACCAGTCTGTGTCTAGGTTATCTCCCTACACAAGTCTGTGTTCATGTTATCTCCACACACAAGTCTGTGTCCAGGTTATCTCCCTACACAAGTCTGTGTCTAGGTTATCTCCCAACACAAGTCTGTGTCTAGGTTATCTCCCAACACAAGTCTGTGACTAGGTTATCTCCAAACACAAGTCTTTGTCCAGGTTATCTCCCCACACAAGTCTTTGTCCAGGTTATCTCCCAACACAAGTCTGTGTCCAGGTTATCACCCCACACAAGTCTGTGTCCAGGTTATCTCCAAACACAAGTCTGTGTCCAGGTTATCTCCCTACACAAGTCTGTGTCCAGGTTATCTCCCCACACAAGTCTGTGTCCAGGTTATCTCCCCACACACGTCTGTGTTCATGTTATCTCCCCACACAAGTCTGTGTCCAGGTTATCTCCCCACACACGTCTGTGTTCACGTTATCTCCCCTCACAAGTCTGTGTCCAGGTTATCTCCCTACACAAGTCTGTGTCCAGGTTATCTCCAAACACAAGTCTGTGTCCAGGTTATCTCCCTACACAAGTCTGTGTCCAGGTTATCTCCCCACACAAGTCTGTGTTCATGTTATCTCCCCACACAAGTCTGTGTTCATGTTATCTCCCACACAAGTCTGTGTTCAGTGTTATCTCCCACATCAAGTCTGTGTCAGGTTATCTCCCTACACAAGTCTGTGTCCAGGTTATCTCCAAACACAAGTCTGTGTCCAGGTTATCTCCCACACAGTCCTGTGTCCAGGTTATCTCCCCACACAAGTCCTGTGTCATGTTATCTCCCAACACAAGTCTGTGTCCAGGTTATCTCCCCACACACGTCTGTGTTCATGTTATCTCCCCTCACAAGTCTGTGACCAGGTTATCTCCCCACACAAGTCTGTGTCTAGGTTATCTCCCTACACAAGTCTGTGTCCAGGTTATCTCCCTACACAAGTCTGTGTCCAGGTTATCTCCCTACACAAGTCTGTGTCCAGGTTATCTCCCACAAAGTCTGTGCCAGGTTATCTCCCTACACAAGTCTGTGTCCAGGTTATCTCCAAACACAAGTCTGTGTCCAGGTTATCTCCCTACACAAGTCTGTGTCCAGGTTATCTCCCTACACAAGTCTGTGTCCAGGTTATCTCCCCACACAAGTCTGTGTCCAGGTTATCTCCAAACACAAGTCTGTGTCCAGGTTATCTCCCTACACAAGTCTGTGTCCAGGTTATCTCCCCACACAAGTCTGTGTCCAGGTTATCTCCCTACACAAATCTGTGTCCAGGTTATCTCCCTACACAAGTCTGTGACCAGGTTACCTCCCTACACAAGTCTGTGACCAGGTTATCTCACAACACAAGTCTGTGCCCAAGTTATCTCCCTACACAAGTCTGTGTCCAGGTTATCTCCCTACACAAGTCTGTGTCCAGGTTATCTCCCTACACAAGTCTGTGTCCAGGTTATCTCCCTACACAAGTCTGTGTCCAGGTTATCTCCCCACACAAGTCTGTGTCCAGGTTATCTCCCTACACAAGTCTGTGTCCAGGTTATCTCACTACACAAGTCTGTGTCCAGGTTATCTCCCTACACAAGTCTGTGTCCAGGTTATCTCCCCACACAAGTCTGTGTCCAGGTTATCTCCCCACACAAGTCTGTGTCCAGGTTATCTCCCTACACAAGTCTGTGTCCAGGTTATCTCCCTACACAAGTCTGTGCCCAGGTTATCTCCCCACACAATCTGTGTCCAGGTTATCTCCCCACACAAGTCTGTGTCTAGGTTATCTCCCAACACAAGTCTGTGACTAGGTTATCTCCCTACACAAGTCTGTGTCCAGGTTATCTCCCCACACAAGTCTGTGTCTAGGTTATCTCCCAACACAAGTCTGTGTCTAGGTTATCTCCCCACACAAGTCTGTGTCCAGGTTATCTCCCCACATAAGTCTGTCTCCAGGTTATCTCCCCACACACGTCTGTGTCCAGGTTATCTCCCCACACAAGTCTGTGTCCAGGTTATCTCCCCACACAAGTCTGTGTCTAGGTTATCTCCCAACACAAGTCTGTGTCTAGGTTATCTCCCAACACAAGTCTGTGACTAGGTTATCTCCCCACACAAGTCTTTGTCCAGGTTATCTCCCCACACACGTCTGTGTCCAGGTTATCTCCTCACACAAGTCTGTGTCCAGGTTATCTCCCAACACAAGTCTGTGACTAGGTTATCCCCCCACACAAGTCTGTGTCCAGGTTATCTCCCAACAAAGTCTGTTCTCAGGTTATTCTCCCCACACACGTCTGTGTCCAGGTTATCTCCCCACACAAGTCTGTGTCCAGGTTATCTCCCCACACAAGTCTGTGTCTAGGTTATCTCCCAACACAAGTCTGTGTCTAGGTTATTTCCAAACAATTCTGTGACTAGGTTATCTGCCCACACATCTTTAGTCCAGGTTATCTCCCCACACACTGGTGCCAGGTTATCTCCCAAACGTCTGTGTCCAGGTTATCTCCCCACACAAGTGTGAGTAGGGTTATCTCCAAACACAAGACTGTGTCTAGGATATCCCAACGACAAGTCATGACTAGGTTATCTCCCCACAACAATCTTTGTCAGTTATCTGCCCTACACACGTCTGTGTACCAGGTTATCTCCATCACACAATCTTGTCTAGGTTATCTCCAACCAAGTCTGTAGACTAGGTTATCCCGCCACACAAGTCTGTGTCCCGTAGTATCTCCCACACAAGTCTGTGTCTAGTTATCTCACCACTAAGTCTGGTGTAGTGTTATCTCCACACAAGTCTGTGTCCAGTTATCTCCCCAAAGTCTGTCTCCAGGTTATCCCACACAGTCTGTGTCTGGTTAATATCCTCCAAACAAGTCTGTGTCCAGTTATCTCCTACACAGTCTTGTCTTGTTATCTCCCAAAACAAGTCTGTGTCTAGGTTATTCAACAAAGTCTGTGACTAGGTTATTCCCCACACATGTCTTTGTCAAGGTTAATAACTCCCTTGCACATGTCTGTGTCCAGGTTATCTCCCCACAAAGAAATAATGTGTCTAGTTTCTCCCAAACACAAGTCTGTGACAGGTTATCCCCCTCAACACATGTCTGTGTTTCATTTTTATTCCCCCCACACAAGTCTGTGTTCAGGCTGTAATTGTCATGTATCAATTATTGAAATCTATGTTAATGCCCATTGAGTTTTCCCTCTTTAGCTAAGTCACGGCAATAATAAATAAAAGAAAATGAGTAGAGGAAGATAATAAAATAAGAAAAGAATAAAAGGAATAGTAAATAAGGAAGGGTGATAGGAAGAGAGGAGGGAAACAAGTAGAAGAGAAGGAAAAAAGTGAGACTGAGGATAATAAGGAGGGAGGATAATCAGGAAAGATAATAAAGAGGAAGGGGATATTTTTGTAGCTAACGTATTGCCTTTGACTCACCCTGAGTAAGACAGTAACATGATCCCTCCTTGTTGGAATCTCATCCAAGTTTGAGACTTGGATCACTTGACGCCAGACATCATAGTTTAGTCACCCCTCAGTATCAGGTCAGATTAAGTCAGGTATTGTACATGTTATGCACAGCTTGTAATGTTTGTGTAGATGTTTGTCAAGCACTAATTTTTGTTTTCATAAATGCCTGAAAGTCGAGTTTCCTTAACAAGAATCATATTTTTAAATATGCCTCTTAAAACAGTATATAAATTTTATTCATATTTATACAGCCATGATTTTGTTGCATTCCAAAATAATTTTTTAATGATTTATTGTCCTTATGTGACTGTATTAATGGCACTGTGTGTCTGTTTCTTGTGCAGTAATGGGTAAGGAAACTCCACTTAGCTATTGTGTAATGTGTTCGGTATTCTAGATAAGAAAAATAATTTTTTTTTGCTTCCATCAAACTCCTCCAACCTCCAACCTCAACCTTCTTCTTCTTCTCCTTCTTCTTTATCTTCTTTCTACTCTCTCTTCCCTCAATAATTAACCTCCATTCAATAGACAATCATTTTTCTCTTCCCGGATGTTGAGTTTTCCACCATTACTAATCCTCCTTCCTCACTAATTAATCAACTTTCCCCACTAATTAATTAATTTCCTCACAAACAGCCCAGTGGCGATTTACATAACGCTATTATACAGGTACAGTATCTCTCCATTGATGTTTGTTATGACAATAGTCATCAATGTATCACTCACAGTCAAACTATTGTCCAAAAAATCATGTAACACAGTAACACTACAGTGACGCAAACATCCTTGAGTTGCAAGTTAGAAACACTGAAACTCTTCTTTAACCGCCGAAATATCAGTAGGTATTTTAGACGGAAAATGTTTCGCTCTGTGTAGAGTTTTATGACCTGAAAATGAACTCTACTTAGAGTGAAACATTGTTCAAATATTTTGTATCTTTGCTCACTGTTCAAATGAATATGCAAACTTAACTGTCCAGGTAATTAAAATTTGTGTAATTAAGTAATCTTAATGGCAAAACGTGAGCATCTCTACATAATTATCTATATATTTATATCTGTACATACACACACACATACACATGTGTGTGTGTGTGTGTGTGTGTGTGTGTGTGTGTGTGTGTGTGTGTGTGTGTGTGCCACAAACTATCTTTGCGTTGTTCTGTGGCAGTGAAAAGATAATCTGGATACTGTTATATTTCTTCGCCTGCTGTAAAAATTATTTGTAATTCCTGTATAATTGCTCAGACTTTTGAGAGAAATTTGAATTTGTCATATCGAAGCCTTAAAATAATTACAGACCTGTGCAAGTAGTATGTACATCAATGCCCTTTCATAAATTATATGTATGTATAATGTTCGCCAAGACCATAGTCCTGGCAAGGGTCCCAATTTTTCGATGCCCCTTCCTCTGGCTCCCAAATGGAGAAAGGGTTTCCACAGTGATGCGACGCATCCCGCTAAAGCGCCCCCGGCATTTTAAACCCTGGTACATTCATAAGCAAACCCCAAATTGTAACAAGGGCACTAGCGAGGAGGAGGATATGTAAATTATCACGGGTAACAGCTTGTCGGGGTTCGTTGACACCATGGTACACGGGGTGGGCCCGCAGCATCCCCGGGTCCCCCGGGGAGGGAATATCCCCCCTAGTTCCTGCGGGTGTCTCATTTGCTTCGCACCCCTAGAAGATAGTGTGTTAGGAGCCGTTTGGCCCAACGTGCTGACATTTCGGGCCCCCTTTCTCCTCCTCAGCCTTGTCAAACCATCATTTTGGCTGGGGGGAAACCCCAAAACGAAGCCGTTGGATGGGGGTTTAAAATGCGCTCTGGCCCAGTTTTCTATCATATGGAGGGGGTTCCCCTTTTGAGCCTTGCTCGGTCCCAAACTGTTGAGAGGGGGTTTATCCCCCAAGACCTCCCCCATAAGTTTCTTTCTTGGCGCCCCCAATTTTTGGTCTGTCGTGGGTTTGATTGGGAAAATTTAACCCCAAACCCTTGGATGGGTCGTTGCTCCCTTTGGCGCACCATCTGCCGCCCTTTTCCCCCGGTCCCCAGCATGGTGGGGACCCTTTCAATGTCGTTTCTATTCCCCTAAAACTTCTGGGGGCGGTCTTTATGTCAGATGATGGATGAGGAAAAATTTAAACCCTGTGGTTGGGGAAATGGGAGAGGGCTTTTGGATTGCAGAGGTGGAATCAAATGAAAGGGAAGGGTTTGGGGAGTCGATGTCGTGGGGAATGTGCCCAATGCCTGTTTAAATTTCCCCACCAGGTCCTTGAAGGGTTCGTGAAAGGGGTCGGGAAAGTCGCCACCTTGTTTTTAAACCATTGTTTTACATTTCCCAGTGCTGCCTTTTCCCTGTCAGGGTGGGACAGAACCATCTGTAAAATTAAACTGCAAAAGGGGCCTCCCTCTGTCACGCCATGTTGTCTCACATGTTTTGCTGAGGGGGGCCCTTCCCGAAGAGCACATTTTAGAGATGGGTAGCTGCATGATAAAAACATCGGCTGGTTTTGGACGCCGGGGGTGGTGGTTTTTTACCCCGAAAAAGGGAAGGTCCAACTTTTTCCTCACAGAACAGTGACAGGCAGAAAGGCTTCCCCCCAGCAGCACAAAAGGGAACAAAATCCAGGAGTAGTCCGTGAAGAGTGGGGGATTTTTGTGACATGGTTGTTAATATCCTTTCCTCCTTAGTGGGGTACCTTGCTGCCGGTGCGAAATCGTGGCCACTTTGCGGCGTTTATTTTTCTTATTTCTGTCCCCCAAGGAAAAGGGGGGCCTCAGATCTGAAAATTTACGTGTTGGTCCAGTTGGGGGCCCCAAAAAATATTCTTATCCCCCCGGGTTTTGTACGCCTCCCCCCTTTGCCTGCTTGGGGGAAGGATGAGCTAACCCCGGTGCCCCGTAGTCAAGGAGCGAGCGTTTTCTTGTTTTATAGTACAAGCGAAGTAAAACTTTTTGTTTTGCCCCTGCAGGGTGCCCGTAAAGGGTTTCTCAGCTTTGGGAGCCCGGAGTTAAAAGCCTTTGACCGGGACATAATCGGCCTTTTTTTTGAAAGGTCAGCTTTTTTAAATTGTAGTTTCCCCAAGTACGGGTAAGATTTTCCACTCAAGTTTAAACCTAAATTTAAAAAACTTTTTTCCACAGGACCTGGTCCCTTGAAAAACATTGCAAGAGTTTTCTCGGCCGAGATTTTTTGGCCTTTTTCCTTGCAAAAAATGCGAATTTGGGGCCAAACTCTCTAAAAACCTGTCTTTCTTTTTTTGCCTTTCCCATTCCCCTTCGAGTGCAAGGTCACCCATATTTTGTATCCCTGTTTTCCCTTTTATTAAATAGCTTTAGCAATTAGTACCCTCCATGTGCTTTGGGACACGAATCCCTCGTGGGCCCTTTTGGGGTTTGGGAGTGACTTTCATAGGGATTCACATGGGCATTTGATCCCTCTGCCCCCGGTCTCACTCGGGGGAAAGACCTAAAAGACTTAACGGGTTTTGGCACCGGCTCCATCTCTCATCTCAGTCTGACAATCACCCCATCCTCCCCAATTGTGCCCCCCCTTTTTCCTTACGAAATCCCTTTCAAAAACCCCTTTTAACGAAAAAATGGGGGAAAGCGGTGACCCTGAAATTTTGACGATTACAGCGATTTCTGGAGATAAATTTTGTCGACCAAAAGACGGCCTTTTGTGTTCCCATGGGCCTACCGGGTTTTTCCCCCCATCCGCTACCTCAAGCCACTATTTTAACCAGTTTACATTTTTCCCACTGGTCAGCCCTCTTTGTATTAGTTTTTTAATGCTTTTGGCATTACCCCCCGGGGGGTTTGGGCCCCAAGTTTCCCAAAATAACCAGCTTCCGGGTCTTTTGGTGGGGGAGTCAAAACAACCCGAGCCCAGTCCAGCCAAAGCCTACCCCTTTCCCAATTATTTTGCCCAAAAAAGCCAGCTTCCACCCCTGGGGGGCTCATCGTGTGAATTTAAAACCCAAGTTTTCTGTGTAAAAAGGGGTTAAATAAGCCAGCTAGCAACAAAACCCAGGTGCCCAAACCCCGGGTACAACAAGAGCATGGTAGCCTTAAAACGCTTGTAAATTCAATTTCCAAGGCATTCTGAGTCCCCTCCCTTGCTTTCCTTGTGGTTTTTGGGTAAATTTCGGGGGTTTTTTTAAGCAAGTCGGTTAGAAATTTTCTTTGCGGCATTTGGGGGTTTTCTCAGTGAGGCTTCCCGACGTTAAAACCCATAACCCCGCCATCACAATCATTGTGTGCACCATTGCCGGTCTCGGGAGGGCCCTCGCTCAGTTTTTAAAACCCACAAACCCAACTACAGTCGGCCCATTACAACTCACCTACCTCATCAGGGGTTTTGGTGCACTGTTTAAGGGTTGTAGCCCTTTTTTAAAAGGACCACATAGGGGGTCAAGAGCTAGGGGTGTGCCCGCGCCATCTTAAAAAAGCCCCCGTGTGTTGCCCTCTCGCCGTTTTTAAGGAAATTCTACGATCACTGTGCAGAGGGACCCAGCAAAACCGATATAAACAACCCCATCAATCTCATTTTTTTAAGTGTTACAGTATAATATTTTTTTTTTAGAGACATTTGCGAGTGTTTTTAGACATTTTTTTTTGTGTTTCCCCGTGAATTTTTTCCCCTTTTTGGGACATTCATGAATCCCTTTATCAGACTCAGTGTTTATCTTTTACTGATTGCCCTTATTTTTTTTAAACTCCCTTTAAATTTAGTGTTAATTTTTTGGGGGTTAAATTTTTATCTTTTTGTGTTTTTGTTTCTTTTAAAACACACTTTAAATAAGTACTTAGGTTTCCTTTGTTTTGGGGTGCAACATTGAGCAGTATAGGGAAATTGTGTTTAAACTTCAGAAATTTTTAGTAATTAACTCAGTAAATTTTTCACCCATATTCCCGCATCACAACTCATGTTGTCCCGTTATTTTTTTTTCTTCCTACAATTGTGGGATTTTTGTTTGTTTTCCCCGTGTTTGAACATTCTTGTGTTCCCTATTCCTTTATTCAGCCCGTGTTTTAAATTTTCTTATTTCCCAGACAATAGTGCCATTTTTAAAACTCCAGCAAGAAATTGTTACAAAAAAATTTTTTAAAAAAAAAACAAGTTTTATTGCAAGAAAAATTTTAGTACCCGAGTTTAGGGTTTTTGTTTTGTGCTCTTCTTTTCCCGTAAGGTTGTATTTTTTTTTTGTTGGGGTGTTTTTGCACCATTTTTTTTTTTTATATTTTTTTTGAAAAAAATTCACTCTTTAAATTGCAATTTTTTGTTTCTCCTTTTTAAAATTTAAAATTTTTTCTTTCCCCTTTTTGTTTAAGTGCAGTTAAGATTTTAAATGTTCCCTTCTTGATTTTAATTTTTTTTTTGTGTTTTTATAATTTTTTAAAAATTGAAAAAAGACTCATTTTGAAAAAATTCTTGTGCAAATATTGGGGTTGGGTATTAAAATTTTTCCCTTTCAGAAAATTTTATTTCAGTGTTGTGCAATACAGTTTAATTTCAGGCAGTTTCTTATGCCTGTTTTTGTAAAAGTAAATTTTTTTCTGTCTGTCATTTTAATTTTTTTTTCAGTGGGAAATTTTGTGTTTGTTTTAATTTTTTCACAAATTTTTTTGAGTCCATTTTATCATTTTTTTTGTATTTTTCCCTTTTTGCTTAAAATAAAGAAAACTCAAAATGTGCCATTTATTCAATTTAAAGTAAAAATTGAGAATATTGGGTTTGGAAACAAAGTAAAAGTTCTCCCTTATTTTATGTTTGTTTAAATTGCCTATTATTTTGTGTGAGTTCTTTTCTTTCTGTGTTTTCTTTCAAATTTTTTAAATTTTTTGCAGAAAAGTTAAGCATTTTTTTTTTTTTATTTTTAAACTTAATGGTCATTCTCTCCATTTTTCTTGACTTAGCCCTTATTTTTTTACTGAGAAGATGTTTCCCCGTCACTTTTGAAACCCTTCAAATTTGTGTATCATTTCCAGTAAAAATCAATATGAATCAGTCCCCCAGTTTCCAACATTTTCCCTTTCTGACTTAAAGACAATCCTAGGGCCCCCGGGGCAATGTGTTTGTTTCTCAAAAGCTTGTATCTGAGATTTGTTTAAAAGTGCCCGCAAAAGTTTAAGTTTAGATTAAGTTCCTTAATCCGTGGGAAATTTCTTATTAACGTTAAACCGAGCGGTCAGGCAAATAGTAAATTTTTTCTGTTTCCCCGTCGTGTTCCAAACCCATTTCCTTCGACTTGCAGGATAGTGTTTTGTTGCCTCAAGTGTCCGGGGGCACTCCCGACTGCCTTGAGTCACAGCCTTTTTCCCTGCAAAGAAATGCTTGTTCGGAATAGTTTCTTCCCCCCAGGGGGTGCCTTGTCAGAAAACGATTTACTTTTCAACAGTAATGCCAAACTCTTTTTGTTTTTACATGCTGTCTGCAGAAAACGTCTTTTGTTACAGCTAGTTTCTTTCCCAGAGTGGGCTGTTTTTTGTTTTATTTTTCCGATGGGGGATCCCCATCCCCAGTTGACAGTTTAAAAATGCATTGAAAAAGTTATTTTTCGAGTAAAATTTACATGTTAACGTTGTAAGTGTAGTTTTTTTAAGCTGATACCCCGTGTCACTGTGTGCGACTCAGATTGAATTCCGCATTGGGTTTCCCGTGTTTTTATTTTTTTTTCTCCCGGGTTGCAGTTGAGGGAAAATAGTTCGTTTTTCCCTTGCTCATAAATTTCGTGTTTTAGCGTTAAATTTTTTAACCGGGGGGGAGTCATCCACTCCCCGATTTTTTTTTTCCTCCCGTAAGGAAAAAAACTGTTACCTTTTTTTCCAGAACATACAGCCTAATGGAAGGTTTGGCCCCGATGGACCTTGACTATCCAAGAGTTTTAATCCCCCCTTTTTAAAATTTACCTGGCAAGTCAATTTTGTCGCAGATGCTTTAAACGCGGGAAAGTTTTGTAGTTACTGCAGTCCCCATTTTACTGTCGAGGATGGGCAAAACTCCCCCAAAGAAATAGATCCCTTGTGGTTTTGGGGGGATTCGATTCCTGCTCCAGGAAGATCTTATTTTTTCGGGGAAGCCCCCGCATCCCTTATGACTTTGTAATGAGCCAAGAATTACTGTATCGAATAGTCAGTTGAGTACTCCCCAAACAGGGTGAATTAGTAATTCCACATCACTAGTGTTGAGTTGTATCTTTTTTTTAAATAAATCGTTCAGGGTCTCTCTCAGTCAAGGCATGTGGGAGCCATTGCAGAGGAATTCCCAACCTTTCCCCGAGATGATAACCATTCTGCATACGTAAACCTCACCCTCGCAGAGTTTGGGGTTTTAAAATTAAAAAGCCCGCATAATTTTGTGTCCGAGATGAATTTAAATTGTCAACTGGGGTGTTTTTTTTTAGGGTGATCAGTTTTTTTCAGAAAATTTTTGGTTCAAAGTTTCCCCGTAAATTTTGGAAGGGAAAAACAGTCTAGATTTGGTGCACCGAATCTGCCCTTTTTGTTAAACCTTCTTTGTATTTTTAATTAAAAATTCCTTTTAGAGTCCGTAGGGTGATAAAAACAGATCGATTTGTCAATTCCTTTCCCAAAGGAAAAATGAATTTTTTTCTTATAGTTTTTAATTTAAATTTCGTTAACACCCTTTAAAAGCAAAATCATGTTGTTTCCCTCCCTTAGTTTTAAAATTATATATGAAATTTTTTATTTTTATAGAATCAGCCCCGATCCGCCTGCCCCGTTTTAGGGCCCATAGTAGTAGTGTTTTGTCGGGGCGACATAAAGTAAAAAGGGCCGAGCTGTCGGGATAGTTTTCTGAACCCTGTATTCCCCCTATTATTTAAAGGGATTTGAAATTTGTATCCTCCATGTGCTTTGACACGGAAAAACCCCAGGGCCCTTTTGGGTTTGGGGGTGGGCGTCATAGGGGCCCCTTTTTGGGGGAAAAAATGGGGGGGTCCCTTTTGTCCCCCGGGCTCACTCGGCGGCCCCGACCTACAAGACGTGAACAGGCTTTTGGCCCCCGGGCTCCCTCTCTCATTTTCATCTGACAATACACCTACCATCCTACAATGTGTCCCCCCCACCTTTCCACAAATTTTCCATTTAAGAAACCCCTTTCGATAAAAAAATCATCAGCATAGCTGGGGAGCTGTGTACCCCTGTAAAAAGGGGAAAGGGTCCCCAAGTTTTCCCGCCTAAGGATTTTTTAAACAGGGTGGGACTGAGCACACCTCCTTGTGGTGTACCGTTTTCCCGGGGTTTTAAAAAAAAAGTAGTGTCCCTAAAATTGCACGCTGCTTGCCCCCAAGGTAGGACTCTAACCAGGCCAGGAGGGTCCTTTGATTTTCCCTTTGCTGTATTGCCCGAATTGCTGTGGGGGGGCTAGCTCAAAACCTTCTCAAAGGCGGGTAAATGACGATACAGGTTTTTTTTTGCTTTCCAATTGCTTTAGGTGGTTAGCCTCTGCGTTCCCACCTTTGGGAACCAAAAAATTTATGATGAAGGGGCCAAATTTTTCCATAGGGGGCGTTTTTAAAACCCCTCCCTCAGCATCTTGGGTAAGCAGTGGCGGGATATGGGGGTCATACTGCCTGGTCCCTTGGGGTTGGAATTGGTACATTTTAGCTTTCTTCCAACGCGGGGGTTCCGGCCCCCACACTTGTTAAGCTCAGTAGGCCTCCCCTAAGTTATTCAAGTACCGTGAGCTTTTAAAAAAAAAGAACCGCTTTGGGAAAAATGAAATGGCTTTGGGAAAATGACGACTTTTTGGAAAGTGAGCTGACCTTGGAAATGACCGATGGGGGGAAAGGACCTGACCTTGGAAAAGTGCCTGAGGTGGGGAAAATGACCTGACCTTTAAAATGCCCACGGGAAAGTGACCTAAATGAAAATGACCTGACACCGGGGGAAAGGGCCTGACCTTTTAATCTTTCCCATAAAACTTTTTTGTCTTAGGGTCTAATACTAACAATGATTACCTTTCGAAAATGACCCAGGACACTTCGATAACACTTTTTAATTTTTAACTAATAAAAAGTACCTTAAGTGTTTTCTGACGTTATTCTTGGTAAATAAAAAAATTTAACACGTAAATTCACAGACTCACGAAAGAGATTTTTTAAAACAAAACCTAAAACAGAGTTTAAGAAACTCTATCATCGGTGACAGTACAAGATACAAGATACAGAAACAGTAGCTAAAACACACAGATTCTCTTATATTTAATGTTTTATTGATGATGTGTTGCCCTAACACATCTATATGAAATCACAAACTTATGTTTGACTTGGGTGTCCAGTAGCTCGTTTTTTTTTTATTTTTAGCGTACTCAACTCACACACTGAGGTCCGTGGTTTGACCCCCGGTACGAGTGGAAACACTGGGGGCGTGTTTCCTTAAGACACCTGCTGTCCATGTTCACTTATCAGTAAAATAGGTAGTGGGTGTTAGCCGACTGGTGTGGGTCGCATCCTGGGGACAAAATTAACCTAATTTGCCCGAAATGTTCAGCATAATAAGAGACTTTCTATATAATATATCATTGATGTCAGCTATGGTCTGTATAAGTTACATCACATACTTGTAGATATAAACATTATTAAATTATTATTATTCTTGATAAATTATTATTATAATCAAGGGGGAAGCGCTAAACCCGGAGGATTATACAGCGTCTGGGGGGGATTGGAAGGCATTCAGGTTTAATTCGGGAACTGGAGCACCAACCCAAATTTGGTATAAACCTTGGTAATAATACCAAACAAGTTGGTTAGAAAGACACGTAAGCAAACACTATAACATAATTTATTAAAAAACTTTGGGTCCTGGGACCTTGATCACTTCTAACCAGTGATCAAGGTCCCGGGGACCGAAACGTTTTCTAAAAAAATGTTATAGTGTTTGCTTACGTGTCTTTCTAAACCAACAGATCCAATTCCCTAAATCAAGAGCCCCTCACCAATATTCTTGATAAAGCCTACTGTGTAGGCGAAGTGCTACGAATAAAAGTTCCATATAACTGCACTTGTCTCTCGTTGACTGACTTTAAATTCGGCAATGTATATCCCGTGTTATATATAGCAAATCCCCAGCAGTACTGGGTACCCAAGAAGAGGAACTTTCAAGCGACTCCTACAATATCTTTTTCCCTTCCAACTTTCTCGTTTTTACTGCACTTATACCTCAACAAAAGCCCCCATACATTTAGCTTCTAATTTTTTAAAACGAAAAGAAAAGCTGTATATAATTGAAAAGCTGTCAGTGTTAAAGTTCCGATCGATACCATGCCTAGCCCTTCTAGGGTAGGGTAGGTGCCTGAGCCCGAGCCTTTAGCTCACAAGACTGTCATTCCCATTTACCCCCTTGGGGCGGGGATGGCAGACCAGAGAGGCCTAGCTTGTGGCTAGGCCTGGGGACAGTTGGTCCCAAAGATGAGGAGGTACTTGTGCCTCCTCCCATGGGAGACTTAGGTCTCAGACACTCCCTAAAGAGGGAGCCAAGGCCGGGCCACCACTTGGAAAAGGCCCGGGCCGGGAGAATACAGGCTAATCTTTAATAATAATAATGTTAAAGTTCCGTAAACTTCAAGCTAGTCTCTCTCTTATCACTATTTTCCGGCATATAAGACGCACTTTTTTCCCCACTCAGGTCTTTGGGGAAATCAATCAGTAGTTTTGGTTACGCTTTAGCAGTTATTTATTAATGTCGCGTTACAAAATGCTTGGTAAAGTTGTGTTATATGCTCGTGCGTGTTATATGCTCGTGCGTGTTATATGCTCGTGCGTGTTATATGCTCGTGCGTGTTATATGCTCGTGCGTGTTATATGCCAGAAAATACTGTATTTTTTATTCTGATTACACTTAAATAAATTTTTCTTTATAACATATTTAACCTTTTTTTTGAGCTCTGCGGCAACTTACAGTCAAACAAATTTTAATAAAAACCATCAAAACATTAACTGAAAGATGGTATCATACTATTTAAAAATAATAATATAAACCATACCACGGGCGGGATTGAACCCGCGGTCAGAGAGTCTCAAAACTCCAAACCGCGGGTTCAATCCCCCCGTGGTCCCGGAGTTTTGAGACTCTCTGACCGCGGTTCAATCCCGCCCGTGGTATGGTTTGTTTACAGTCGTGTCATTATAAGTTCGTGAGTCATAATAATAATAATAATGATAATAATAATAAGATAAGATTTTCTTCGGATTTTGACCCCGGAGGGGTTAAACCACCAGGATAAACCCAAAAAAGTCATGAGTCCTCAGTCTTGTCCCCCAGTATGCGACCCACACCAGTCGACTAACACCCAGGTACCTATTTGCTGCTAGGTGAACATGACAACAGGTGTAAGGAAACACGTCGAAATGTTTCCACCCCACCGAGAATCGAACCCGGGCCACCAGGCCACCGGGGCACCCAATAATAATAATAATAATAATAATAATAATAATAATAATAATAATAATAATAATAATAATAATAATATTAATAATAATAAAATAAACTATATATATTCTTAAATAACTGTATTTACACAATGCTTAATGAGAGTAATCCAATAACCATAACACTAATAATGCTAATAATACCAGTGCTAATATTACTACTAGTAATAATAATAAAACATTAATATTAACACCACTAGTATTACTAATACGACCAATGCTATTTATCCTTATAGCTGACAAGCCAAAGGAATCCCTCGTAAGAAACAAGTGTCATTCCCATACCTGACTGAGAATATGTATCGCTTAAATTCCTTATGGGAAATGAGTATCATTGAAATCCCTTAATTGGAGCAAGAGTCACTGGAATCCCTCACATAAGAACATAAGAAGGAACACTGCAGCAGGCCTACTGGCCCATTCGAGGGAGGTCCAATTCACCCACCGGTTTAAGCCAATGACTTAAGGTAGTCAGGTCAGGTCACATTCACTAAGGAAGGAGCACGGCAACTGACCTAGTAGCACAGGGAGCAAGTGTCTTACTGAAATCTTATGTAGTGTGTGTGTGGAATCGCTTAAACATATTGAGTACCTGATTAGAATGTTGTATGCTTATTTAGCTGTCAGAATTATGTACTAACGACATTCTCTCTCCACTAATCCATTTTGTCCTAAATACTAACATTACTTTTCTTATCCCAGTATATATATATATATATATATATATATATATAAAATATTATATATATATATATATATATATATATATATATATATATATATATATATATATAGTCGTGCCGAATATGTAAAACTGGTCAATTAGCAAGAACTCATTTAAAATTAAGTCCTTTCTGAAATTTTCTCTTATACGTTTAAAGACATATTTTTTTCATTAATGTTAATGTAAAAATTTTAATTTTGCAAGAAAAGAATCTTAGAAAACTTACTTAACCTTATTATAACAAGAGCAATTTAATTTAGCCTAATCCACCTAAATATATTTTAGATTTCTTTACAGTAATTTAATACTAAACAAACACAGTGAAATATATTTTTTTCGTTAGGTTCAGAATGATTTTGGCGAAATTATTGCATACACAAATTTTCACTTGTCCTATATGGCAAGATGAGCGTTGCTATTTAAGCCAAGATCGCAAGTTCTGCCTATTCGGCATGACATTATATATATATATATATATATATATAATATATATATTATATATATATATATATATATATATATATATATATATATATATATATATATATATATATTAAAATGAATGTATCGTGATGTAGAAGGTAATATAATTTTAGAGTTTAATATAATTCTAAGATGGTTTTGGAAAGTTCAAAGTTTAAAACAACAATTATGAAGGTAACATAGTAATATGCACAAGACACAAACAACAGAAACAGAAATCCACAAACACTTAGTCTAAGCTTTGTCATGAAGCTCTCTGTGACCAGGTGACCTCCCCATTGGTGGATAAGTTCGACCCAATAGTATCCCACTTACAATAGCGATGAGAAAACCCTAGTTGAAAAGAAAGCTTTCCTAGGTGTAACGTTTTGCTCTATGGAGAGCTTGGTTAACCTCCTCTCAGAGCGAAATGTTGGTCTGTAAATAATTCTTACACCAGCTGTGTTTGTTCTCAGGTTCGCTAAGTACACAAGTCAGCCTCCTAACAATGCCACTGGAAAAATTCCTTACGCGAATATCTTGAACTCAGCGTAAATATTTTTTCCTCCCACAAAAATTAATGGGTTTGCTTGAGGGGCGGACCTAATCCAGATGATGGGGAGAGTTACCGTCGCTCTCGTACCTATTGATTAATTGCCTCTTACCTGACTTTGCAGTAGTGTCCGCCATTACTTCGGCATGACAACGGCCTTTGTAGCCACTCGAAGTGGCTTGACCAGGTGGATTGATCTCACCAGGGCTAATCCCATGGACGACGCAGCGCAGAACAACCACTCGGGCGAGCCGTAAGTAGACTATATATAGCCGTTCTGCTCCTCCTCTGTTAGTGTGACTTTGTCAATGGTCCAAGTCGGACCGAAACGTCGTCGTAAGCTTCTGTCTTTTATGTGCGGGTTATTTGTGTATTGTGTATAGACGTGGTTGTCTGGTGGAGAGTGGGAGAGTAAAGGATGAAGAGAGCACCATGGGGGAGGAAGATAGAGAGAGGAAGAGAGACAAGGAGTGTTGCAGTGGTAAAATGGGAGAGAGAAAGATATGAGGTGTACTTTGTGTGTGTGTGTGTGTGTGTGTGTGTGTGTGTGTGTGTGTGTGTGTGTGTGTGTGTGTGTGTGTAATACACAACATCCCTACCTTCCCTCACCTTCTCTCCCTGCTACAGGCACTTTATGAAGATGCACAACAAGGCCATTGATGAGGTGTGGTACAAGAGAGCTGTAGATTACTACGAGGAGGACAACGAAGCTTACGTTTACTCAGTGCCCTTCGATGCGGGTCAGTGCCGGATTGTTTGTAGGGGTTGAGCTGTAGCTCCCGGGACCTTCCATCACTTACATTTGATTCATGTGGTTTTTACCTTAACCCCTCGAGATTAGGAATAAATACTTTTCATTCCATGTATAAAGTCTGCTTCACCTACCTGGCTGGCTAACAGTACTGGATTTGGTCACAGGATCATTCAACTACAACTTAGGATCTTACTGTGAAAGGCTGAATTTCAAAGAGATCATTTTTTTCAATATTTGTTAATATAGAATGAAAAACAAAGAATTTGCGTATGTGTGTGTGTGTTTTCTCTTCGTTATAACTAACAACATTGTTCTCCCTTGCACGTCCAGCAACGAGAAACCCAGACGATGTACTGGTGACAGCGACCAGAGCTATCTTCATTGAGGAGAACTCCTACAGGAAGGCCCCAGCGGCGGTGGTCGGAGTTACCATCAAACACAGCAAGTTCGTTGAATACTTCAAGAACGAGACATACAAGGTGTGATACTAGTGCACGAAGATACAAATGCTTACATGCAAACACAAATACAGTGGTATCTCTCATGCCATGCTGGTCACATTCCTGAAATCTGCGCTGTATGCAAAATGCGGGATATGTAAATTAGTGCAGTGTGGTTTAGGAACTGAGCTAGTAAATCTAGAATTGCTAAACAGTAGGTTAGAGACACATCACTCCAACTGAATTGTTCCATTCGTTCATTGTAAATTTCAACATTTTTTTTTTACTTACCACACAGATCATCTCCCGCCAAGAAAGCGTGGCCTAAAAGAAAAAGTATTCACAATTGTTCATTCAATAGCTCCTTTGCCAAAAGCATGCAGGCATAACATTTCAAATGTGTATGCGAACTGCAACATCTCCCCCACCCTTCTTTCAGAGTGCAAGCACTATGCTTCTCGCCACTAGCACTCAAATCTGGCTAAAGGCACTCAGAGAATGTGATTTGTCTGATTTGAGTACTGGAGGTGGGATGTACAGTGCCTACAATCTTAGGGCGAGGCTGGGGCCATACAATCCGAAGATATCTGCAAGATATCTACTGAGTGAATGATCGTGAGCGTCCTTTCTTCTTTTCGAATCACTCAACTTGGTGGGAAAAGGCTGTGTTCTCATAGGCTCAGAAACCCTCGCCCGTGGGGAAAGAGCACATCCAAGTTCCTTCAGGAACTAGGCAAGAGACTCATCAGAAAAACTAAGGATCACAGAGCAGCTAGTTTTTCTATTCCAGTGACTCAGTACTGCAGTTCAGAATGGTAATGCCTGCTGTATACCTGATACACGTCCCAGCTCTGAGGAGCTGGATGAGATTTTTGTTATGTTGTTTTTGACAAACACATAACACTATGTACTTGTAATGTAGCCCTCAAACCTTATGTATTATATACTCCATCTCTGTGTCATCAATGTATCTTTTAAGTCTTGCTTACTATATTACTGTACGTAAAAGATATACCTATTTGGGCATTTACTAAAGCTGAGTTGGTGGTAGAAGTGGAATATTCAACTGACTTTAGGGAGAAATGCAAATATTTCTCCTCCTCCAAGGTTATGGATTCTCGGAATTTGCGCTAGAGATAGATATACCAGTATATATAATGTTTGTGTGTGTGTGTGTGTGTGTGTGTGTGTGTGTGTGTGTGTGTGTGTGTGTGTGTGTGTGTGTGTAGCGACTGTAAATATTTTTACCTTGATTGCTATCACTCGCTATATCTCTCTTCCTTACCATTTCTCCCTCACTATGTGTCTTTCCCTCACCTCTCTCCTTTACCTCGTGTTTCCCTCACCACGTTTCACTCCCGTCCAGTGCCCATCATACCCTTCTCGAGACTCTAACTGCAAGAAAGCCAAGACATGCGAGAGTAAGTCACTGGACTGCTACCTGCTGGACGACAACGGCTTCATCATAGCATCAGAGAACGACGACGACACAGGAAAGTTCTTCGGCACGTTAGAAGGTACCATCATGGAGTCCTTGGTGCAGAGCGAAGTATACAAAAGAGTCAGAATCTTCGACTACCAGGCGGTGTGTCTCGACACCCGCTTAGAGCCAAGCATAGCATCCATACTTGCCACGGTGAGTACAGCGAGTACAAGTTTTTTCAGTGATTACATTATTATCACAGTACACACTTATCACAGTGAGTACATGCTTATCACAGTGAGTACATTCTCTGTCACAGTGAGTACAAACTTATTACAGTGAGTACAAATACAGTCACCTGGAGAGTCTATGATCTGGAAGGACGGAGTGGCAGTCACAAACATTCCTTTATACTCGTTTGTGATTCGTCATATTTTCTTCTATCAAGTTTCTTTATATCACTTCACTGTATTTTTAAAACTCACTTCATTTGTATTTTCTTACCTGCAGCTTCAAGGTTACTGAATGAAAAAAAAAAGTTAATTTCCTCCATAGCAAAATAGAGAATGCAAAATATTTCACCCCTGTCCTTTATCGTTATTCTGCTGAAGAAAGATTAAAGGTCAGTTTTGCTCTTCGTGACTTATATTTAATTTTTAGCAAAAGTATCCATGTAGTTTTTTGTCACCAGCTGAGAAATCCTCACTAACATTAGTAGCAGCGACAAGAAATGCCAATTGTGAATCCAGGCAAATTCCACGAAACACGGAGATATCAAATATCTTTTAGTGTTGGAGAAATAAACACAAATGAGTGTAATGCGATCCTTTATTGGCGTCGTTTCGCCCACATACTGCATTTGTTTATTTTTCCATTATGTCGGTATTTTATACAATTTATCTCCACCATTTAGTGTTGCAATTACACGTGTTCTTGTGTTGATTGACTCGCACGGGTCATTCAACACAATTAGTGGTGTAGATGAATGGTTCGAAGAACCAACACGTTGTTAAATTAGACACATGTGCAACTCTTGGGTATCTTTATTGTGGATAAAGATACCCAAGAGTTGAACATGTGTCTAACAATTAGTGGTCGAGGCTAGAGCCTCTTTTCCAGCTAGGTTATCCATTCATGGAGCTGGTTACCTTGTAGCTAGCCACACTGATTCACTTCTTGACCTGACATAAGAACAAATGTTAGGAGGAACACTACGACAGGCCTACTGACCCATACTGGGCAGATGCTACTCAAACCCAAACCCACTTAAAATACTTGCCCATCCCATTTACAATGCTACTCAAGTAATAAGCTTGGGTAGCATTGTATTTTTCTTAATAAATAAGCTTGTCTTTTTCTTAATAACCATCTTCCTCATCCCCGCCTCTCCTCGTCTACCATAGCCTCTACAATGGATCCGGTGGATGGCAAATTGGATGATGGGCAACATCTTCTGGATGCTGGTGAAGACACATCTCTACACGTTATGGGATCCTAATCAGGCGTGGGCTTACACACACACTGAAAGAGACATCCAGTATCCAGATCTAGAGGAGCCGCCTCAAGACGTCTTCGACTATAAAGAGCCCAGCTTAGAAGAGCCGAGTATGTGACTCTTCCTTTGGTTCACTCTTTGCTCTTTCGCTCTATCTAAATGTGCCGCATAGCTCTATGTGAAGCACAAATTTGTGTATCAATGAACACAATGAATGTTGTTAGGTAAGACACATATGCAACAGATACTTAACTGTTGCATATGTGTCTTACCTAACAACCTGTCGGTATTTTATACCATTTGAATGTTCACAATGAATGTTGGAGGCTCGAGTCTCTCTCTCCTCTCATTCCATTTTCTACTTGTTTAATTTGCCTGAAAAAATAGTTTGAATATCCACCTCTTTTTTGCTCAAAAATTAATCGCCCTTTGCATTAGATATTATAAATCTTTTAAATATGTAAATTTGCCTCAGTGAAGATCAAATACATAAAATTTCTTTTAGTTTTTCAATGTTTTTCAGTTTATTCAAATATTTTTGTTGATTTTATTAGTCATGATTTCTTGCAACTATTATACATAGCAATTTATTTTTATTCTTTTTGGTTTTCTCTGATTTCAAAACATTTAGGCAAATCCTAATTTCTGCAATCTTAGCATAAAAAAAATATTACCTTAATTTTGGTATTTGTGTATATGAGCATTATTGAGTGGTTTTTTATCTGTCAAAATATAATAAAAACCCATTTTTCCCTCTTCGGTGTCGTCCTGTTCTAGCATGAACAATGTTTCCTGTTTCGTGTGTCAGTTCGTGAACACTTCGGTTCTGTGTGTCAGTTCGTGAACACTTCGGTTCTGTGTGTCAGTTCGTGAACACTTCGGTTCTGTGTGTCAGTTTAAAAAGATTTGCTACTGCCCTGTGTTAATTCATGAACATTTCCTTCTGTTCTTTGTCAGTTCATGAACATTTCCTTCTGTTCTGTGTTAATTCATGAACATTTCCTTCTGTTCTTTGTCAGTTCATGAACGTTTCCTTCTGTTCTGTGTTTAATTCATGAACATTTCCTTCTGTTCTTTGTCAGTTCATGAACATTTCCTTCTGTTCTGTGTTAATTCATGAACATTTCCTTCTGTTCTTTGTCAGTTCATGAACATTTCCTTCTGTTCTGTGTTAATTCATGAACATTTCCTTCTGTTCTGTGTCAGTTCATGAACATTTCCTTCTGTTCTTTGTTAATTCATGAACATTTCCTTCTGTTCTGTGTTAGTTCATGAACATTTCCTTCTGTTCTGTGTCAGTTCATGAACATTTCCTTCTGTTCTGTGTCAGTTCATGAACATTTCCTTCTGTTCTGTGTCAGTTCATGAACATTTCCTTTGTTCTGTGTCAGTTCATGAACATTTCCTTCTGTTCTGTGTCAGTTCATGAACATTTCTTCTGTTCTGTGTCAGTTCATGAACATTTCCTTCTGTTCTGTGTCAGTTCATGAACATTTCCTTCTGTTCTGTGTCAGTTCATGAACATTTCCTTCTGTTCTGTGTCAGTTCATGAACATTTCCTTCTTTTTCTGTATCAGTTCATGAACATTTCCTTCTGTTCTGTATCAGTTCATGAACATTTCCTTCTGTTTCTGTGTCAGTTCATGAACATTTCCTTCTGTTCTGTGTCAGTTCATGAACATTTCCTTCTGTTCTGTGTCAGTTCATGAACATTTCCTTCTGTTCTGTGTCAGTTCATGAACATTTCCTTCTGTTCTGTGTTAATTCATGAACATTTCCTTCTGTTCTGTGTCAGTTCATGAACATTTCCTACTGT
Organism: Cherax quadricarinatus; assembly: GCF_026875155.1. Lineage (NCBI taxonomy): Eukaryota > Metazoa > Arthropoda > Malacostraca > Decapoda > Parastacidae > Cherax > Cherax quadricarinatus. The sequence goes on from NC_069450.1 coordinate 29,517,756, forward strand.
TCTGTATCAGTTAATGAACATTTCCTTCTGTTCTGTATCAGTTCATGAACATTTCCTTCTGTTCTGTATCAGTTCATGAACATTTCCTTCTGTTCTGTATCAGTTCATGAACATTTCCTTCTGTTCTGTGTCAGTTCATGAACATTTCCTTCTGTTCTGTATCAGTTCATGAACATTTCCTTCTGTTCTGTGTCAGTTCATGAACATTTCCTTCTGTTCTGTGTCAATTCATGAACATTTCCTTCTGTTCTGTGTCAGTTCATGAACATTTCCTTCTGTTCTGTGTCAGTTCATGAACATTTCCTTCTGTTCTGTGTCAGTTCATGAACATTTCCTTCTGTTCTGTATCAGTTCATGAACATTTCCTTCTGTTCTCTGTTAATTCATGAACATTTCCTTCTGTTCTCTGTTAATTCACCAACATTTTCTTATATTGTAGTTGATCTACTGTTTGAAAAAATTTCAGAATTTTTTTTTTTTTACTGTATATCATTTACCTTCAAATATATCCCATATGATATTGATGTAATCTAATCCATTCATTATCCTTTGTTGTAGCCTCAGTGCAAGCTTAGTTATAAACTTTACTATAGATAATAAACTTAAGGGATGAAGTTCTCTAACAGCAACTTTCAAAATGCAAGTATTTTTTTTATAAGTCAGTGTGTTAGTTGGTACTTTCTTATAGATATTCAAATGGAATTTCGACTCTTTTTATTTATGAATTTCTTCACATTGTTTATTCTTCTGATTTAAACAATTAATACGCATTTGTTTACTTCTGATAATCTTATCTAATTTGTCTCCACCAAACACAAGTAATTTCCTTTTTCTCTTAAATCTAAAGAATATAAATTTTCGTGTACATTTCCCAGTTTTTCTTATATATTAATGTCTGTGTGCATTCCAAAGTCTCTTTAATGTTAATATTAGTGTCTGTGTACATTATCCATTTTCTCAAATACAAATGTGTGTGTGTGTACATTCCCGTATGGAAGTGGGTCACCGTGTATACACGGAGGCAGGACCTCAGGTGTGTCTAAAACCTCATTACGCACAGGGAGTGTTGATCTTCCTGAATACTTGGCAGACGACGGTACAGAGGAAGTTCTCCCCGAGGTAGCAGCGCCAGATGACATCCCCAGGAGTTTTGACTACGGTGACTAAGATCTGCGTGTTCTCACCTCAAATAACACGGTGTTGCACCTGTAAATGTACCAGCGGGTGCCACTGGAGGGATTAGAAGTAGTTGTACCCACTTTGACTAAGCATTCACTCGGCGCATCCCCGATCTGAGAGAGAAAAAATCTTAATATGCTGCAATTTAAGAAATTCCTTCCAAGCTTTGTAACTGATCTGATCTGTAAAATTGCGAATGATTCTTCTCAAGTTAATTTAATTCTTCCTCGAATTTTTCCTACTCAAAGATTTATATCCCAAAATACAGACTGTAATTATCAATAAGGAAACGAATAAAAATCTGTAATTCTCAGAAATAGATATTACTAACTGGTAAATTCGTGCTAGAGGTTAAGTAACCTATTAAGACTTCTAATTACATATCCCAGAGTCATCCAGCTGAACCATTCCATTTACCTACTTAGAGTACAGGTTTCTCCCTCAAAGACAGTGCAGCTATTGCCAAATAGGTACTCCTTCTGTACCGCTTCACAATCGCTTGAAGATTAATTTCTTTGTCGCCTCTTAGCTTTGCACTTTATTTAAATTACCGTCCCTAACTAGGGACTTTTCTGCCTTTCTTACCGTTCAGTGTTTTGAACCCTGTTACTGGTACTGTACTTAGCTAGGTTTCAAATATTTTTTGGCTTGAAGAATGAAACATATGTG
>NC_069450.1:29522103-29524603 GCF_026875155.1 Cherax quadricarinatus
TCTCGACTTTGTGTAAGAAGACACACATTGATGATACTCTCAACTTTGTGTAAGAAGACACACATTGATGATATTCTCAACTTTGTGTAAGAAGACACACATTGATGACATTCTCAACTTTGTGTAAGAAGACCTACATTGATGACATTCTCAACTTTGTGTAAGAAGACACACATTGATGATATTCTCGACTTTGTGTAAGAAGAGTCACATTGATGACATTCTCAACTTTGTGTAAGAAGACACACATTGATGATATTCTCGACTTTGTGTAAGAAGACACACATTGATGATATTCTCAACTTTGTGTAAGAAGACCCACATTGATGACATTCTCAACTTTGTGTAAGAAGACCTACATTGGTGACATTCTCAACTGTGTGTAAGAAGACCCACATTAATGACATTCTCAACTTTGTGTAAGAAGACCCACATTGATGATATTCTCAACTTTGTGTAAGAAGACCCACATTAATGACATTCTCAACTTTGTGTAAGAAGCCCAACATTGATGATATTCTCAACTTTGTGTAAGAAGACCCACATTAATGACATTCTCAACTTTGTGTAAGAAGTCCCACACTTAGGTCCTTACCTCAGCTCTCGGTCATAACGAGTGTTGGATTTTCACACATTTTTACCAGCAGCAAAATAACACTCGGTACTTTTTTTTACGATTGACTCTTACTGTTTTAGCAGGGAGTGCTTCAGTTAGCTTGTGGAACTGGTAATTGTATCAGTTTGCTTACTGACTAAACAAAATCAGCTCAGTCCAAATGACCCTGGTGGTAACGACTCAATTTGTGTGTGTGTGTGTGTGTGTGTGTGTGTGTGTGTGTGTGTGTGTGTGTGTGTGTGTGTGTGACATCGAAAGTTACGAAGGCTCGAAATCCCGTCAGGAAATTCAGGTCTATAACCCCCCATCCCCTTTATTTTCACAAATTTTATACCTTCACGATATTGTGGTACGCCAGTTTGCACTGCTAGATATGACGGACTTGAGAACCAAACATTACCTTGAAGCCCAAGAACGACCAGGAAGTGTCAGAAGTGACTGAAAGCCGGCGAAGAAAAGATTCACGGTGCAGAACAACATTTTACTGAGACTTTTCGCTTTGTGTTGAGCGAAACATAGTCCCATTAAATGCTTGTTTCGCATTCTGTATATTTTCTTCGCTATTGCTGGCAATAAGCCATATGGATCCAGAGGCCAGTGATGATCGGAAAGTCTAATACACACATCTACTTTCACTTATTTGATCTCTCAGTGTTAAAGGGGTAAGGTGCCTGTCTGCTATATGTAACAGAAACTAGAAAAAAAATCACGATATCCTCATCATGCTTAGTAAGAAGCAACTACTGTATACAAGACTTCCTTCCTCCACCAGCAATATTATTACCTTTGTTTACAGAATCTAACTGAAATTCATATTTTCATCCCCCCCAGTAAAAATTTTTCTCGCATATTCCAACAAATAAATATACATATTCCAGTTCATTTATTAAGTCATTATTGTATATTTTCCCAAGCCAGCGGGGAGAATAGATTTCCATCTATAAGCCAATATTTTTCTCGTTTTATGTACGAACAGGGTCGGGAAACGATAGACACGCTTCTAAACTGTTATTTTCTCCTCCTTTACTGTCCCTGAAGGTAATTCCCCCTACAATCTCCCCGCAGGTATGCATCCTGATGGTAAAGTTCCCCCAGACTATGATCCGCCTTACGGGGAGGAGGATGGAGATTTCCCTAGCATCGAGGTAAGCAAGGGGAAATAATTATGATTTTAATATTTGTTTTACAGCCTGTCTAAGATTTCTGTCTGTGTTCTGGCTATGATGAATTCAGAGTTACTTTTTTTTATCCTACGTGGTTTATGTGTGGTTACATTATTACTGTCGTTTTTTATGTGTATTTTTAAGATTATCTTTGTCGAGAAGTTTAAAGACTTGATTTTAGTGTATTTGGTTTTAGTTTTCAGCTGCGTGTTTACTCGTTTTACGACAAGGCTTCTTGTATCAGTGTGCCATTGTGCTACAGTTTTCTAAATGGATGAGGTCCTTCCGTTTATTGTTGAGAATGATTATCTTATTGCAATGTGCGCTTGTCATTAAAGGGGTCATTTGCATGTCTCTGAGGGTTATTGTAGGTGAGCATTGATTATTACAGTGGTGTTAGCAAAATTATATTATTTTCTGCTACGGAACTGTGATTTTCATTTATAATAAATGATGCCGTAAACAGTACTAAATTTTAAAATAAATCGATGTATGTATATATATATATATATATATATATATATATATATATATATATATATATATATATATATATATATAATATATATAATATATATATATATATATATATATATATATATATATATATATATATATATATATATATATATATATATAAAAGTGTACTGAAAATCGAGGTTAACAACGATTTGTATACCTGAAGTATACCTGGAGAAGGTTTCGGGGGTCAACGACCCCG
>NC_069450.1:29529603-29547103 GCF_026875155.1 Cherax quadricarinatus
AGCTGCCTCTCATGAACATTCAGGTGACAAGCCAAACTACCTCGCTCTCTCTCTCTCTTGCTTACCTTAAAAGCCACCATCATTCTTCCTCTTTTGCTCTGCATTTGCTTTATATATGTATATATATATATATATATATATATATATATATATATATATATATATATATATATATATATATATATATATGTATATATATATATTATTATTTTTCAGCATTTGGATTCTAATATTAGTTATTATTACTATTGACCTCATCTGTTTGATATGCTTTTCTCTCTTATCTCTTTCATGGGGCAATGACAGCTGGAGCCAAGCTTGTCTCAGGCACAGCACACATTATACCTTTCGTTACTTCATCATTCATTCATAGAATTTTTAAGCACTATATGGCAGTAACAACCAAGGCTTGATCCTCTTTTTTTTCTCTTCCTCTTTTATGGGCATGAGATTACAATTTTTCTGTGCTATACAAGACTTGCTAGTCGGCCTCAGGAGAGTTGGCCTTTTGCAACGAGGTATCGTCCTGATGCTGCTCTATTCAGTACTCACCGAACCACCTACCAAATGTTTTCTCATTTTACCGAGACGAGACAGTCGGAAACATCTACAAGATGGCCGCCAGTAGAGGGGCACAGGGACTTGTGCCCAGAATGTAAACAATGTTGCTTCAACGAGTTTTCCGATACCTTGCACAAGCGGCGCTTGCCTGGTGAACATGTGGGCTAGTTTGATAGTTTTATTAATGCATGCTGTGCCCATCGTGTGAGTGGCAGTCAAAATCGAGTGGGTCCAGGGGCTATGCATGGAAATGCCATAAGGACAGTCAATGTAGCTAATACCAGCCATGTCGCTCACCTAAGAGCAACTCCTAACAACGGCCATTTTAAACCCATGTGGGTCATGCAGAACAAGGACTTTCAGAGGCTTGATAATTTGTCCACTATGCACGGTGAGAACTAACTCTAATGACCAATTTCACCAGGATTTAATAAGTCCTGGCGATTCATTTGCGATGATACGGCGAAGTTAGTTGTGATGAAGCTAGTTGTGACGAAATTAGCTATAACATACCTAGTTATTACGAAGCTAGTTATTACAATGCTAGTTATTACGAAGCTAGTTTTTGCTGAAGCTAGTTGTTATGAAGCTACCTGCGACTGAATTGTGACGAAGCTAGTTGTTACGAAGCTAGCTGTGACAGTGAGTTGTGATGAAGCTAGCTGGGACCAGCATGGTATGTGATGTCGAGAAAACTTACATCCTGCATATTTTTAAGCTAATTTTGCATTGCTCCATCATGTGCCCTCAGCTTGTTAAATATATATTTTTTTTTCTGGCACCTCTATCTACCTATACAATACATATATATAAGAAGATTGACTCTCACGCATCAAGAGTCATATTACTGCACTAGGGATTGCTCGCACGGAGGGTTGGGCTTTTGACCACTTATGTATATATATATATATATATATATATATATATATATATATATATATATAATATATTATATAATATATATATATATATATATATTATATTATATATAATGTATATATCTTCTGCTTGATCTACCGTCATTTGTTTGTGCTGTGTTGAAATAGCTTTCAAGTTTATTGTATCTTTTTCTTTAATTATTCTTTAGTCTCTTTTTTTTATCAAGTTCTGTGTTGGTTCACTCTGCATGACTCGGATGGTCATCGTTTTATTTTCTTTACTTGTCTTGTTACTTCACAGCATCTTCTGGTAATGTTTTGTTATTGTAATATTAATATTTATTATTGCTCGGGGAAGGTCTATGTCGCCCGGGGGTTCCAGACTTCGGGAACTTGATCGAGACGAGTTAGCTGGATCCATCACCCCATTTTTTGACCCCACTCAGTCCTCGCGGGTTTCGAGCTGCTCCATCACAGCACATTTCGCGCCGTTTGATTATCTCTCGCTTCGAGCCTCGTGGCTTTCTCCTCGTGTCTTCTTGCAGGCGTTTTTTAAAGATCGTTACTGGCGTTCGCGTTTTATTCCCTGACAAGCATTCCGCTACCGCTTCGGCGTGCCCACGAGCCATCCACCACTCTGTAGTGATCTGTTGCAGTAACCACTCCTGAGTAGTCTAATTATTCAATCCTTCTGAATAAGAAAGATATTTTAACATGTAAGTGTGAAGTCTACAGTGTTACTAGGTATAACGACACTCCTGGAAGAACACAAGAATCCTTTAACATATCGTCTGGTAGATATATTTTTTCATATAACTATTAATAAAACAAAAAGTTATAATAATAATAATAATAATAATAATAATAATAATAATAATAATAATAATAATAATAATAATAATAATCTCAGCTGGTGGAATTCCACGGAAGTCATTGGAATTTATCTTATAACGTTACCTGATTCCATTCGTTGGTGCCAGGTAAGCTACGCGAGTGATTTACACGAATTTTTCCTACCGACCTGATATCTCTTCCTTCATGTCCATTATGTGTATACAAACATTTCCTAACTCTTTAATTACCCTCCGTTTTCCTGTCTCCCAACCTCTATTTTTTCCCCTCCCACAAAGATGCTTCTCGCTATCCGGGCAAAGCTGACGCCTAGCTAATACTCTTGTAACTTTTTCCCTTGATAGGAATGCTGCGTACTCAACAATTTAGAGCTCGATAATGCTATATTCTAACTTGGCAAGAACTTGAAACACTTAGCTAGCAGGTGATAACAAAAATTTTAAACATCCTAACCCATGACCCTATCATAGCTGGCGTAATTTGAACGAGTTTTATAAAAACCCAAAAGTAATTTGACCTTCAACATAACAGATCATCGATCGAGAGTTATTATATTAAATATGACTTAAATGATCCAGACAATATTCTGACCCTCCTATCTTGCGCTTCTGACTAACATGTTAAGTGCAGAGAGAAGAGAAATCATGTTACTCTCCTCTGGCGTCATTACAGCTGGCGTACATCAACAAAACGCATCCTCGGCCTTGTGACAAGGAGGTTTATCTCTACAAACTACAGAACCATAAACTACAGCAGGAGGGAGCCTACAAGCCAGTGAAGGGAAAATTGTCTAATTGCCATACAAATGGTTGTGGAAGGTAAGTGATTCTGGTTCACGTAGTGATGGTGGTGTTGGTTGTGTGGAGATGGGATATGTCGTGGTTGAATGATGGTTGTGGTATGGTGGTTGCTGGTGGTGGTTGCTACTGCAATGGTAGAGTGCATGATGGTGGTGGTGGAGAGTGATTGTAGTGGTGTGTGTAGTGTGATGGTGGTTATCTGAGAGTGATGGTTGTAAGTGCTGACATAATATTAAGGACAATATTAAGCACCCAGGACCAAAAAGAGATTTATAAGAAAAAAGAGTTCAATGAAATCCCCGATAAGCACGGGGATCGAGCCCCGATTCTCAGCTATTTGTGCTCACCTATGTGTGGTTGCAGGGGTCGATTCCCTGCTTCTGGCTCTACAATGCGAGCTGAGGATTCTTAATCGAAGGAATTGTTGATACCTTTCTTTTCCTTCGACCAAACGTGATTCCTCCACGACTTTAAAGCAACAACAATAATAATAATAATAATAATTAAATGAATAATAAAATCAATAATAATAATAATAATAATAATAATAATAATAAATAATAATAAATCAACATTGATGCTACTAGTAATAAAATCAATAACAACAGTAATAATAATAAAAATATCAACAGTAATAATAATAACAATAATAACATCAATAATAATAATAATAATAATAATTATTATTATTATTTTTATTATTATTTTGTGTTGTCTGTGTTGACGATTTTCTGCCTCATCAACACTTCCTCAGGCCGTTCAGCGTACAGAAGGTGATCTCAACTAACCTGATCCTGGTGGCCGTGAACAACCTGTGTCCGTGCGAGTCGAGGAAGGTAGACATCGAGCCCGTGGAGGTCGACTACAACGAGACCATGCACTGCAACCGCTTACTGCTACAACACTTCAGAAAGAGGCCATCCACTTGCTACAACTACCACCCTGACGTAAGTCTTTGCTTCGGCTTCACATGCCTGCTCAATCACCCACCCACTCAACCACCCACTCACCCACTCAACCACCCCCCAACCCACTCAACCACCCACACCCGAAAATTCAACCGCCCGCCCGCCATCCACCCTTTCGCCTCATATTAGGATAATCATGTGACATCTAATTTTATTCTATAAATTATTTGAATTACCTAGCCAAACTCTAGCCAATTTATTAATTAAAGGACCCGTTGTGAACGACGGTTTATACAGAAAGATACATATAAACACGCTGGCCATCTCCCATCAAGACAATTTAGATATTACTCTAAACATCAAATATCCCAAACCCTTCTTTAAGGTACAAGAACTGTACTTCCCACCTCTAGGACTCGAGTCCAAGTAACGGGTTTCCCTGAATCCCTTCACAAAAATATTACCCTGCTCACACTCCAACAGCTCGTCAAGTCCCAAAAATGCACCCACTCCTATCTAACAGACTCATACATGCCTGTTGTATGTTGAAGCCCCCTTTTACCCCCTCCTTCCATTCCTTCCTAGGACGACCCCTGCCCCTCCTTCCCTCCACTACAGATTTATGCACCCTCCAAGTCATCCTATATATGTATATAGATGTTTAGAATTCTCAGAACAGGCGAAATATTCACAAACACTAATCTCTGGCCAAAGGAGACTCGAACCTACGAACCTTGGAACAAGGTACGCAGTGCTCTACCGCCGTACACACGCCGTACAGCGGTAGAGCACTGCGTACCTTGTTCCAAGGTTCGTAGGTTCGAGTCTCCTTTGGCCAGAGATTAATGTTTATGTATATTATTATATATATAATATTATATATATATATATATATATATATATAGACATATATAATATATATATATATATATATATTATATATTATATATATATATAATATATATATATATATATATATATATATATAAAAGTTTGGATAGGTAGTAGGTTGGTAGACAGCAACCGCCCAGGGAGGTACTACCGTCCTGCCAGATGACTGTGAAACAAAAACCTGTAGCTGTTTTGCATGATGGTAGGATTGCTGGTTTCTTTTTCTGTCTCATAAACACGCTAAGATAACAGGGATATCTTGCTACTCCTACTTACACTTTGGTCACACTTCACAGACACGCACATGCATTTATATATATACATACATCTGGGTTTTTCTCCTTTTTCTAAATAGCTCTTGTTCTTTTTATGTCTTCTATTGTCCATGGGGAAGTGGAAAAGAATCTTTCCTCCGTAAGCCATGCGTGTCGTATGAGGCGACTAAAATGCCGGGAGCAATGGGCTAGTAACCCCTTCTCCTGTATACAATTACTAAAAAAGAGAAGAAGAAAAACTTTATAAAACTGGGTTGCTTAAATGTGCGTGGATGTAGTGCGGATGACAAGAAACAGATGATTGCTGATGTTATGAATGAAAGAAGTTGGATGTCCTGGCCTAAGCGAAACAAGCTGAAGGGGGTAGGAGAGTTTCAGTGGGGGGAAATAAATGGGATTAAATCTGGAGTATCTGAGAGAGTTAGAGCAAGGAAGGGGTAGCAGTAATGTAAATGATCAGTTAGGGAAGGAGAAAAGAGAATATGAATGTGTAAATTCAAGAATTATGTGGATTAAAGTAAAGGTTGGATGCGAGAAGTGGGTCATAATAAGCGTGTATGCACCTGGGAGAGAGAGGAATGCAGAGGAGAGAGAGAGATTTTGGGAGATGTTAAGTGAATGTATAGGAGCCTTTGAACCAAGTGAGAGAGTAATTGTGGTAGGGGACTTGAATGCTAAAGTAGGAGAAACTTTTAGAGAGGGTGTGGTAGGTAAGTTTGGGGTGCCAGGTGTAAATGATAATGGGAGCCCTTTGATTGAACTTTGTATAGAAAGGGGTTTAGTTATAGGTAATACATATTTTAGAAAAAGAGGATAAATAAGTATACACGATATGATGTAGGGCGAAATGACAGTAGTTTGTTGGATTATGTATTGGTAGATAAAAGACTGTTGAGTAGACTTCAGGATGTACATGTTTATAGAGGGGCCACAGATATATCAATCACTTTCTAGTTGTAGCTACACTGAGAGTAAAAGGTAGATGGGATACAAGGAGAATAGAAGCATCAGGGAAGAGAGAGGTGAAGGTTTATAAACTAAAAGAGGAGGCAGTTAGGGTAAGATATAAACAGCTATTGGAGGATAGATGGGCTAATGAGAGCATAGGCAATGGGGTTTCGAAGAGGTATGGGGTAAGGTTTAAAAATGTAGTGTTAGAGTGTTCAGCAGAAGTTTGTGGTTACAGAAAGTGGGTGCAGGAGGGAAGAGGAGCGATTGGTGAATGATGATGTAAAGAGAGTAGTAAGGGAGAAAAAGTTAGCATATGAGAAGTTTTTACAAAGTAGAAGTGATGCAAGGAGGGAAGAGTATATGGAGAAAAAGAGAGAAGTTAAGAGAGTGGTGAAGCAATGTAAAAAGAGAGCAAATGAGAGAGTGGGTGAGATGTTATCAACAAATTTTGTTTGAAAATAAGAAAAAGTTTTGGAGTGAGATTAACAAGTTAAGAAAGCCTAGAGAACAAATGGATTTGTCAGTTAAAAATAGGGAGAGGAGAGTTATTAAATGGAGAGTTAGAGGTATTGGGAAGATGGAAGGAATATTTTGAGGAATTGTTAAATGTTGATGAAGATAGGGAAGCTGTGATTTCGTGTATAGGGCAAGGAGGAATAACATCTTGTAGGAGTGAGGAAGAGCCAGTTGTGAGTGTGGGGGAAGTTCGTGAGGCAGTAGGTAAAATGAAAGGGGGTAAGGCAGCCGGGATTGATGGGATAAAGATAGAAATGTTAAAAGCAGGTGGGGATATAGTTTTGGAGTGGTTGGTGCAATTATTTAATAAATGTATGGAAGAGGGTAAGGTACCTAGGGATTGGCAGAGAGCATGCTTAGTTCCTTTGTATAAAGGCAAAGGGGATAAAAGAGAGTGCAAAAATTATAGGGGGATAAGTCTGTTGAGTGTACCTGGTAAAGTGTATGGTAGAGTTATAATTGAAAGAATTAAGAGTAAGACGGAGAATAGGATAGCAGATGAACAAGGAGGCTTTAGGAAAGGTAGGGGGTGTGTGGACCAGGTGTTTACAGTGAAACATATAAGTGAACAGTATTTAGATAAGGCTAAAGAGGTCTTTGTGCATTTATGGATTTGGAAAAGGCGTATGACAGGGTGGATAGGGGGGCAATGTGGCAGATGTTGCAAGTGTATGGTGTAGGAGGTAGGTTACTGAAAGCAGTGAAGAGTTTTTACGAGGATAGTGAGGCTCAAGTTAGAGTATGTAGGAAAAGGGGAAATTTTTTCCCAGTAAAAGTAGGCCTTAGACAAGGATGTGTGATGTCACCGTGGTTGTTTAATATATTTATAGATGGGGTTGTAAGAGAAGTAAATGCGAGGGTCTTGGCAAGAGGCGTGGAGTTAAAAGATAAAGAATCACACACAAAGTGGGAGTTGTCACAGCTGCTCTTTGCTGATGACACTGTGCTCTTGGGAGATTCTGAAGAGAAGTTGCAGAGATTGGTGGATGAATTTGGTAGGGTGTGCAAAAGAAGAAAATTAAAGGTGAATACAGGAAAGAGTAAGGTTTATGAGGATAACAAAAAGATTAGGTGATGAAAGATTGAATATCAGATTGGAGGGAGAGAGTATGGAGGAGGTGAACGTATTCAGATATTTGGGAGTGGACGTGTCAGCGGATGGGTCTATGAAAGATGAGGTGAATCATAGAATTGATGAGGGAAAAAGAGTGAGTGGTGCACTTAGGAGTCTGTGGAGACAAAGAACTTTGTCCTTGGAGGCAAAGAGGGGAATGTATGAGAGTATAGTTTTACCAACGCTCTTATATGGGTGTGAAGCGTGGGTGATGAATGTTGCAGCGAGGAGAAGGCTGGAGGCAGTGGAGATGTCATGTCTGAGGGCAATGTGTGGTGTGAATATAATGCAGAGAATTCGTAGTTTGGAAGTTAGGAGGAGGTGCGGGATTACCAAAACTGTTGTCCAGAGGGCTGAGGAAGGGTTGTTGAGGTGGTTCGGACATGTAGAGAGAATGGAGCGAAACAGAATGACTTCAAGAGTGTATCAGTCTGTAGTGGAAGGAAGGCGGGGTAGGGGTCGGCCTAGGAAGGGTTGGAGGAAGGGGGTAAAGGAGGTTTTGTGTGCGAGGGGCTTGGACTTCCAGCAGGCATGCGTGAGCGTGTTTGATAGGAGTGAATGGAGACAAATGGTTTTTAATACTTGACGTGCTGTTGGAGTGTGAGCAAAGTAACATTTATGAAGGGATTCAGGGAAACCGGCAGGCCGGACTTGAGTCCTGGAGATGGGAAGTACAGTGCCTGCACTCTGAAGGAGGGGTGTTAATGTTGCAGTTTAAAAACTGTAGTGTAAAGCACCCTTCTGGCAAGACAGTGATGGAGTGAATGATGGTGAAAGTTTTTCTTTTTCGGGCCACCCTGCCTTGGTGGGAATCGGCCGGTGTGATAATAAAAATAAAAAAAATAAAAGTTTGGATATATATAATTGCAATTTACATGAATGTATATAGCCGTGCAATATGTAGACATGTATATCCATGCAACGTGTTTATAGTTGTATTTCACTGCGTCTAGAAATAAGATGCATGTATGGATTTAAATATACATGCTAAGTAAAGGCATGTATAGCAAAACAGTATTTGTATCATCAATGTTTTCATAGCTCTATAATGGTTAAATGTTTAGACATATAGAGATATACGGAGATGTATATCACTACAGTCTTGGGCATGCCTTAAAATACAACATTTAGATGTGCATGGTCTTATGTATTTATACCTGTACAGTAATACAGTGTTCAGATATTCGTAGGCAAACAATGTATAGAAGTGTATAGCTATACAATGGCTAAATGTATATAGCAATATAATGTTAGAGTGTGTAGAAGGCAGTTAATTATTTACTTCTAGAAGTAAGCAGTATTTAGATGTGTATAAATTTATAGTGTTGGAAACTGCATAGATATTCAGTGTTTATACATGTACCTGTATATAATATTTGAATGTATATTGGTAAATTATGTATGGAGCTGTATACTAAACGAATGGATAGAAATGTATTACAATTATATTGTAAACTTATATAGATTTATAATGCATGAATGTGCATAGATATGCCGTAAATGAATGTGTAGAGTTAAGCAACATTTGTTCGGATAAACCAAATACATGTAATGTATAAAAATATTTACTTTTAGAATGAATGGACATGTGGTATCAGTGTATGAAAGTATGTACGTATAAAATGTATGGATCAATCAGCCTTCTGTGTTTTTGTCTCCATGTGGGTTATTATTGGGTATTGACAAGTGCTCATTACACTTTAGTTATTCATTAGGTATAATGTCGAGTTAGAAGCAGGGTCGTACAATGTATCACTTGGGAGATATGAATTTTTTCATTATTCACTTCACAGGACTCAAACATGTCTTTCAGTTACAAACTTTTCTCTGTTAATTCTTTAGTTGACATTTTATATCTTAAAGGTAAGGAGTGAATTTATAAAAGATATTATAATTTATAAGGATCCCTAATTAGGTAAATAAATAGTGCTGTGATTATGATACTTTAAGTAATGATCTTATAATGTTAGGAAGTGTCTCCCAAGGGTACAGTGCCCATTCACAATTTTTACTGTGGTCACCTTTGATCAAGTCACTAATATTGTGGATGGAGAAATTCTCTCTTGTACAGTAGAATTCTAACGTGCTCCTTCTGTACTTCCCTTCTGCCTCCCTGATACAGGAGTTTCGGGTAACGATGCCACGGGATTCCTCCCACCATCATATTTGCTCGTCTCTTGTTCCTCCTTCATCTGCTGTCGCCTCCTTCTGCTTGTTCCTACTTAAAATTAACAGCAGTTTATCATCACACATCCTTTCTTCTACTAGTCTGAACTTATGCCAATATATGTTCATCTCTCTCTCTATATATATATATTTGTTTCTTTCCCTCTTTTCTTCATCTTCATAATATTCTCTGCATTCTTCATGTAGACTTTTTTTTCCGAAGATGGCTTTACACTATGGTCTTTTTCCTTGAGACATTTCTCTTCCATTCTGAAGAAAAACGTGAACCGGATACTAGAGACATGATTCCAACTCTCGTCTTGACCAAGATCAAATTTTATCAATTACTAAATAAAAAATAATTTCTCTTACAAAGTGTAGATGCTTCTCATTGTATTTCTTTGGCAATCATTCCAATCTGTTGTTTGGAGTTCAGCAAGTCAGTCTGGGAGCGTAGAGATAAATCCCACCGTTTTGCAATAGCCTAACAGAGTTAACTTCGGGATTCAAAGGAATGAATCAAATCCCAATAACTTAACACTTTCACAGTCTGGCCCGAAACACTACTTCCTCAGCAATGAATAATCCTTCCCTTTTAGGCTTCAAACACAGGCTCACCAACACTTGTTTCACCAAAAAAAAAAAAAAAAAAAAAAACGGCTTACAGCCACACTTGTGTCACCTCCGCCTCTTCCCCAACCCTAAGTAGAGGGATGGTTAGCACACTGACTCTATTTTCCCAGGCGCTGCACCACCCTTAGGAGTTTAGCGTTTTCATGCAAATGTAGAATAATAATAATAATAATAATAATAATAATAATAATAATAATAATAATAATAATAAAAATAATAATAATAATAATAATAATAATTATAATAATTATAATAGTAATAATAATAATAATAATAATAATAATTATTATTATTATTATTATTATTATTATTATTATTATTATTAATACCACACGAAGCCCAGTTCCCCTTAACAGTAATCAATCTCACAGTATCAGTAGCAGCTTCAGCTTGAATTAATAATAACAGCTTATATTCCTGAGTAGATATCCTCGCGTTCTCGTTATTCTTGAGAATGGTCCTCTTATTCTCTCTCTCTCTCTCTCTCACACCTAACAAGTTCTCCTTCTCAACTTCTTGAGAATGTGTCTTCATATTACTCTCTTCTCTTCCTCCTCCTCAACACCTAACAAGTTCAAAGGCAGCAATTACTCAAGCTTGCTTAGAAAAAGTGGTAAAGTTTACAATATTACCATAAACAAGCTACAAAGCAATCATACACGAGCTCTTTCAGGACTCCAGGCTACCATCCCCTGAAACAGCAGATAACCGTATTCATTTTTAAATAACATTGTATATTTATTCATAAATAATAGTATAGAATAATATATATATATAATAAATATATATATATGTATTTATATTATATTATATATTCTTAGAGATATTTTTCATGTAGTTTTACAGATTTATGCATTGTGTGGAATCCATCAAGAGTAATAACCAGGGCTTCCTCCAGTTTGATTAACCACATTGTATATTTACTGTTTTCCTCATAAAGAATAGTCACTTTAGACCCCTAGAATTATTGCTAATAAAATATTAAATTGTATTTAATATTTCTGCTTCTGTAAGAGCCTATTTGTTTTTTTAAATTTCAGTACTTTGTGTATTCGGAGCATTCTAAATTACATAATGCTTCCTTCCCCTTCTCCATTTGAACCTTCCCTCCCTTGTTCCCATTCCCTTCCCTATCTTCTTTCCTTACCCTCATAACGGTTCTCGTACCTTCAGTCCACTTAAGTGTCACTTTTAGTGGGCATAACTCAAGGAAGAAGAGTTTAGAAAATTTAATCAACTGGAAAAAAGAGCGTAGTCAATTTGTTTTAAATAAAAATTAGCTAAGTCTTTTCTAATATCATTATGATAATTAATGGTAATTATAACATTCACTGGTCTGCCTCGGAGGCTTCGATTCGGATCCACACCCCTGTCACCACTTTGTCATACTGGTTCGATAGGGTCACTTCATTACGCTCAGGAGAGATAATTACACTACGCTTAGCAAATACCACTTAATTGGCTACTTAAGTGACAGTTGCTAAGTGGAGTGTAATTAATAATAATTAATAATAATAATAACAAGGGTATAAAAAATATTTAAAAAAAAAATGAAGTGAAGTTACCTTCTTTCTGCTCTTCTTAGAATTACATTGTTACTTAAGCCATACTAAATTTTACTTGAGAAAGTGCTGGCGTCAGAGAGTGTCACCCTTCCATCCCCTGTCAACACCTCTGCCACAGCAGTTGCCAGGCATGGTAGTCAATAAGTGTACCCTGATAGCTGACACGCATTGGGTAATATTAACTTGTAGCAGAGCAAACCTCCACACAATATTTTGCTCTAAGGCTGGCAAAAGGTATAAATAAATGTTTGTATTAACCTACTTGCTGGCATTTTGATTAAAACGGACAGAACTAACAGGAGGAGATAAACGCTAATACACCGTCTTCTGTAAACTGAATGTTTTTGCCCACTTGTCACCTGTTTATATTTTACCTTCTTGGCATATTGTCTTTCATCCAGGTGGCAGGTGTAAAGAGTGTCTCAGTGCCCACTCTCTTACTCTCTTTCTCTCTGTTCATATAAACAGCATGAGCAACAGAAAAGAATGCTCTGGCGCATCTGGGGAAGAGGAGGCTGTGCCTTATGCTGGCCCGGGTTTGGTGTACGCTGGTGAATTTGTATGAATTTAGTCCAAAACACTAACAAACCAGGGAAATATTCGAAGCAGGAAATTAACAAATCATAGAACAAAAAGGCATAATACCGTGACTGGAACAATACACAAATAACCCTCACGTAGGAGAGAGAAACTTGTGATGACGTTTCGGCCCGACTTGGACCGTGTGACTTTGTAAATGGTCCAAGTCAGACCGAAGGAAGAAATGATTTCGACAGAACAGTGAAAAACAGGTAAAAGTGAGGTGTTGTATAAAGACAACATGCAAGGAATAGCCTTAATAATATTTAAACTCAAAAGTAAACAGAAGAATGGACGGGGGACTTAAAACTTTCATTTATACGTGATTTCACCCAGTGGGTGAAACGTGCTTGACAAAGCCGTCACTGAGTCAAACGGGCTTGACAAAGCCGTCACTGGGTGCAACGTCCCGGTCGTATTTACAATTTACCACTCAAATATTTTTTTGTTTAGCTCTTCATCGATTAGCATTTAACGACACTTCAGCTGAAGTCTATATACACATGTTCAATATACATGCACAACCGTCACAGGTGTAACACCCAACCCAGCTGACTCTTCTTTCTCAGATGAGCCACCTCCAATGACACCCATATTCTGAAAGATTTCCTTAAGTTGCAGTTTATTGGCTCCCTTCTTGATCTGGGCTTACGTATCAATGGCAAATTCTTAGACGGAACCAGACGCCATCTTGAGCATCACCCAGTAATAATAATAATAATAATAATAATAATAATAATAATAATAATAATAATAATAATAATAATAATAATAATAATAATAATAATAATAATAATAATGAGTAATAGTTATTACTTTTTATAATATAGTAATGTATTGATAATCAAAAAACTTTTGAAATATGGGTTATGAAGTTGAATAGTACTGTATTTAAATAAATCTATCCATGAGAGGAATTTTGAACAAATGTTCTTTTGGTTGATGAACAACTCTCTTCCCTTAGTTCTACATGTATATTCATGTTGTAGGAAATGTTAAAATGCAGCTAAATGTACTGGAATGAGTATATTGTTGTACAATTGTACGATTAATCTCCTACAAATTATCATTTTTAACTTCTAAATGAACATTAGAGCATAGATTTTTTTTTTCAAAAGGAATAATCAGCTAATAATGATAATAATAATGTTCTAATTCTAATTAAGATGAAATTAGATGTCAAAATGAGTATAGCAGGGAAGGATAATTTTTTTTTCCTACTGTCTTTCATGGTAACCTGTGTTTTCTTTTTCAGGAGCACGAGATCAAGCTGTGTGGAGGAGCTGGAGCACTGGGCTTGCCCTCACTGGCCCTGCTGGTCCTCCTGACGCTGGTCCACATCTTCAACAACCTTAGCTTTGGTTCGTGATAGTTGCGGTGTGACTGAACGCCCTCTCACACACGCACACACACGCGCGCTCTGCTGTGAACCGAAAATACGCAACAGAAAATAAATTAAGCAGAAGCAGTGATTTTTTTTATTGGTACTTGTTTCTTTCATTAATTTTGTGTGTTGGTAGGTGATCCTTTTTTGTTTGTAACTACCTTTGCAAGGATGAGCATCTGCCAGGGAAAAACTGTAGGCCTGTTCTGGATTTCCTGTGTGAGCCGATTATTGGAAATCTTTCAGCAGGGGACGTTTTCTCTTTCTTGTATGTAAATAATGCGGAACTTTCTTACAAATCGGCCAGAGGATGCAGCCAGTCAGGAAGCAACGCTCCTAATTCATCAAGCCGAGAGTCTGATGGCAATTGTTGTTTCTGACTGGCAACCGAGTGTTAAATAGACAAAGAAAGGGTCAGAAAGAGAAAGAGAGAGGAAGAGAGAAGGACCTCTTCGTTCAGAGACAAAGGAGGTCTTTAGAATTATCGCCAACCAGCAGGAACCTCTTAAATCCATTATACATATAATTCGAACCTCTTGAATCCCTTCTTGAACCTCTTCTCTTCCTCTCTGGTGAACTCTTCAGTGTCTCGCTCCAGTGTGATGACTTGTGACTCAGAAGAAAAATATAGAGACAAAGGCAAGTTCCTTGGAGTATAAGAGTACTTGTTAACGTTTGTTTTTAAGGATATGGAATCCCGTTCTCTTAAACTGTCAATTTATACACATAAACTGTCCCGTTGGAACGTGTAGAAGTGTGGCTCCAGCCTCACCTGTCAACTGGAATGTTTTAATGGAAAGTAAAAAACAGAAAATGTAAATTTTTCCTACGAAAAGTGACATGAACTGTGAGGTCAGTACTGTTACTGAATGATATGAGCAAAATCTATATCTTTCTTTATTTTGCGTGTATAAAATATGATGAATAATGGTTGTCATTTCGTTGCTTCTGGCATTTTTTCTTGTGTTGCTACTGGTATTACTGAGGAAGTGATGCTGCACACTGAAGAATAACATCACAGCTCTGTACATGTAGTATAATCACCTCTTATTTCATTCAGTATTATTTTTACTTAAGACAGTATTCTCACTATTGTCTTTAGTCTGTACTCTTGCCATTTTTTTTATAACTTTTATTAGGACTATTGAATATATATTACCATAAAATTTGACTTCAATGAAGTTATCAGAAAATTAAACATTTGGAAAAAAAAGTAAAATGCAGTAGAGTATTTAAAACAAGGTACATGCAAATTAATCTGGCCTTCTAGTTGACTAGTAAAGTAGAGAGGACTCCTCAATTTTCTACCAAGCACTTTAGTTGTGACTAGTGATTAGAAATTTATACACTAGTGGACTGTAGCCTCTTAAGTGATGATCTAGGAAAGGCATATCAAAAAAGTGACACATATCACTTTAAGTAATGTAATTGTTACATTCGCTTTTAATTACCCCTCCGAGAGAGGCTTTAATTTAGTTTATTGTTCATTGTTATTTGTTTAAAGCTATGATTTATCCGATATATATATATACACACACACATATTTATAAATACATTATATATATATATATATATATATATATATATATATATATATATATATATATATATATATATATATATATATATTATATATATATATATATTATATATATATATATATATATATATATATATATATATATATATATATATATATATATATATATATATATATATATATATATATATATATATATATATATAACACACACACACACACACACACGCTACAGTATTAGGGGTATGAGACCTCGACTGTGATGAGATGTAAATTGTTTTACAGTAAGATGTTGTTGCTAATGGGAAAGACCTCTGCTCTCCTGGGGTAAAGAAAGACCTTATAATATACAGGACAGCCACTGTGAAAAAACAGCGAAATTCCATGATGAGAGTCATGAAAACGCTTGGAATTTCGTTGTTTTTTTCACAGTAGCTGTTCTGCATATTGTGATATCACCTGTTTGCTGTGATTTTATTGCATACATATAATATGCATTCATTCATTTTCTTTGGCAGTGATATACTAATTGAGGGACGTCGTGCACTGTGCCTGAGAGAGAGAGAGAGAGAGAGAGAGAGAGAGAGAGAGAGAGAGAGAGAGGGAGAGAGAGAGAGAGAGAGAGAGACAGACAGACAGACAGACAGACAGACAGAGACAGACAGACAGACAGACAGAGTGAGGTCGCCTAAATATTACACTAAAGAATAGCATAAAGCATTGCTCATAGACATTGAAGAGAAGAATAAGAAAAATGATCGAATAATACGAAAATATTAAAGAAAAATCAAAGAATTCGATATAATATAGTAAAATAGGTATAGGAAAACTGTTAATTTTGTGTTTATTGTCATTATTTCCTCGGTAGAAAAATATTACTTTATCATATTAGTGTTATTATCTCGGGAGAAAAATATTATTTTTATCATAATATTAAACAATTTCTTTTTTTTAAAATAACTATCTGGAAAATATTTGTAAAAAAAAGATGCGAGTAGGCTGTATTAATGTGTTCAAGACGAAGTTTCAGGCCTAGCACTGGCGCCAGGCAGAGCAAAGGTTGGTGCCAGGCAGAGTTAAGGCTAGTGCCAGGCAGAGTTAAGGCTAGTGCCAGGCAGAGTTAAGTCTGGTGCCAGGCTGAGATAAGTCTGGCACCAAGCTGAGTTAAGTCTGGCACCAGGCTGAGTTAAGGCTGGTGCCAGGTTGAGTTAAGGCTGGCATCAGACTGAGTTAAGGCTGGCGCCAGGCTGAGTTAAGGCTGGCGCCAGGCTGACTTAAGGCTGGTGACAGGCTGAGTTAAGTCTGGCATCAGACTGAGTTAAGGCTGGCGCCAGGCTGAGTTAAGGCTGGCGCCAGGCTGAATTAAGGCTGGCGCCAGACCGAGCCTAGAATGATGCCTCGTAGAATTTGATATGAGAACCGAAAATCTGGAAAAAAATGAAACATCTCTAAGTGTTGAAGAGAAAAATTGGAAGAGAAAATAGAAAATGTTGGAGGGAGGTAGAAGAGAAAATGTTGGAGGGAAGTGGAAGAGAAAATGTTGGAGGGAAGTAGAAGAGAAAATATTGGAGGGAGGTAGAAGAGAAAATGTTGGAGGGAAGTAGAAGAGAAAATGTTGGAGGGAAGTAGAAGAGAAAATGTTGGAGGAGAGTAGAAGAGAAAATGTTGGAGGGAAGTGGAAGAGAAAATGTTAGGAGTAGAAAGAAATGTTGAAGAAGTAGAAAAAATTTGGAGGGAGGTAGAAGAGAAAATGTTGGAGGGAAGTAGAAGAGAAAATGTTGGAGGGAAGTAGAAGATAAAATGTTGGAGGGAAGTAGAAGAGAAAATGTTGGAGGGAAGTAGAAGAAAAATGTTGGAGGGAAGTAGAAGAGAAAATGTTGGAGGGAG
>NC_069450.1:29549603-29634603 GCF_026875155.1 Cherax quadricarinatus
TTTTATATTCACAATACTGTTGCATACGTCTCTCAATTTTTCGAAGAGCATGTGCGGTGATCTTTTGTCTTCTTTTATATCTGAGGGGCAACTTTGCCTCCCCTCTCTTCCCAAATCCAACTACTCGCTCACACCTCTCCCACCCCTCTCCTGAAGGCCACAGAGCACACACAAACACACATATACAGTTCGAGGTAAGGGTCGAACTTGTGTCATTCTCGGTCCTATTATTTGCCCAATTTCCAGCAAGATGTTTACTGTCCACCTGCTCTTTCTTTTTGTTTATATATATATATATATATATATATATATATATATATATATATATAATATATATAAATATATATATATATATATATATATATATATATATATATATATATATATATATATATATATATATATATATATATATATATATTATATATATATATATATATATATATATATATATATATATATATATATATATGCATTATGTCACATCGACAGTACTTTGTCAGTCTGGTGACAATGCTGGAGAAAATCCTCCACTGCTCTCTATGTCCTCAGTTGTAGAACTTCCGTGCTAAAGGAAAATCTTCCATTTCGGGCTTGTGTGCATTGTAAATCCTCTACTCTGTATTTTGTTGTTCTTGTGGACTTTTTAACCCGTGGATACTTTTTTGTTTACAAATTTTTTTTTTCAGTCTACGTGGGTTCGTTATCTGTTCTTTCACTGTTTGATCCTTCTCTGTTTGTCCCCTCTCTATGTGGGTTCCTTCTCTATAAATCGCATTAACGGGGAAATAAATTACTAATTATCCTCCCTATCCTCTTCCCTCCCCATCTTCATTCTTTGCTCCTTCTCCCCGTACCACGCCCACTGACCCTCTTCCCATTTCTCCACCTTGTAAGTAACAAGTAATAATGTAGTGGAGTAATTTGGCTAAATACAGAAACTATCAACGCTTTAGATAGCCACCGCAGGACTCCACGGAGGGGATCCAGTCCTTTGGCCAGGTCTCCCCCCCTTTTATGAAGTCGGCAATCAGTCATATACCTGTGACACAGCTTAGGAAAAAATCAAGTCTTAGCCGCCAAGGAGACTGTAGAGTATCTCCCATGGTTCTGTACTTTCAGAACTTTATATAGGGGGGAAAAAGCTACCTTGTATTATGACAGAATCCCAGCAATTGCAATTCATTTCATAATGGGCGATTTTAGGTAATTCTATCAGTTAAGGGTGAAGTTATAAAGGGCGAGAGGTCTCCCTGGTTGAGGACCAATTAAGCACCCAGCACCGAACGCCTGCTTCTCCATGCAGTCTCGTTAAGAAAAAAAATCTATGGGAATCACTCATCACCCCCATATGCTTGCTCCTCCGTGCGGTCTTTTATAAGACATCCATGAGAATCACTCACGACACTAAGCGCTGGATCTTCTATGAGGTCGTGTATTAGTAATGCACACCAAGCGCCCATTCTCTCACACAGTAGTACAAAATTCTACCGGAATCACGTATAAATTTCTCTTGATTCACGCACTACTACTATTACTGCTACGACTACTAATATGACTACAACTACGACTACTACTACTACTACTACGATACTACTACTGCTGCTATTGCTACTTTACTATTACGACTACTAGTAATAATAATACTACTATTACTGTATCCCTTTATTACTTTTCTCGTCAACTACTACAACTTCCTCGCTATTAATTACTACTCATACAACTACTACTATTACAACTACTACTCATGAAGACTGTAGTTGCATATTTCATCAGTTACTGATATATTTCTCATCAATGCCAAATGAACCGAGAAGTCGAGTGACTTCCAGACTAATATTACAGACTGTCAGGAGAGAAACTAAGAGGGGTAAGATTTTCTTCAAATTCTTCCTTAATCACGCACTGGTAATCACGGAATTGTATAAAACAAATGCACTAATCACCAGACGACTGAGGGGAGACCTATCGCCCTGGGGTCATTAGTGAGGGGAAGCTGATGACCTGTCATTTTGGGGTCATCTTAGGTCAGGTGCAGAAACATTTCGCTCTCCAAGGTTAAACTGGATCACGGAAAATTCAGAACGTTACTTCAGTTTTGCAACCGCGTTAATATGTAAGCACTAAATCAGTATAATTAAGGATCATTTTAATTTTCAGAGGTTTAGATTAAAAAAAAATTGCAAAAGTTGTTGCAAGTGTAAAATTTATAACCTTTAAAGCACAGATTTCATTCTGAGAGTAATGCTCATTTGCACATAGAAACTTAGAAGATGAGTATACAACACAGTTCTCAAACTCGACGGGATGTGCTATTTCGTAAGATATTTAAAGTAAGATAAAGAGAAGGCTTGGATGAGACAGATCCTCGAGAGCCGTGGAGGACCTGCACCTGACCTGTGACCTGCAGCAGGAGAACGGTGACCTGAACGTAATGCTGTCGTCCGACCAGCGCTGCTAAATACTCTGGTTGGCAATTAAAACATGCACTTATATGCACACACCTACACACATACAAATACACAAAGTACACACGAATACATGTACATATATACTGTATATATATATATATATATATATATATATATATATATATATATATATATATATATATATTATATATATATATATATATATATATATATATATATATATATATAGATAGATATACACATATTTATATACATTAGACGAGTTTCCCAAGAGCTATTTTTACCTTTCTTATTCACTAACTTCGTCCCTTGGCAGGGATGCCATCGCGTCTATCACGATTCGTCTGATATAAAATACGAAAGGTCAATTCGTGACAAGTTTTTGCATAACGTATTATATTTTTTACACGTTAGATTACAAATAACATTTGCAGGTTAAAATGAAGCCATTCACAAATAAATTTGTTGATTGATGTCAAGCCATTTAACTGTGCAAAGTGAAGTCACAGTCATTAAAATCCAGGAAATTAACCCTATTTATTGCTTTTGAAGGATCGAATCTGCAATATCTGCATCAAGACTGTTGATATAAAAGGTCACGATTGACAGGTACACTGCAGGGCGCCTCCTGCTGCACTACGGGTTAGTGGCGAAATATATTTATGTTAGACACGGGGGTGTTGCTGCTAGTAGCAGCCACCGGCCTCCTGGGATTATAATTATCTATCGTATAAAGCTATTATGTGAAGGGAAGATTATACAGCCTTACGGGTTATTTAAGTTCCTGAACGACGACCACTAGAACTTCCCCCAGAGCCCGGGGTTTGAATAACATTATAGTCATTGTTGTATTGATATAACATATCCATGTAGTTCATGAGCTCTTAGAATATTTCTGTATATGTATTAGAGATGGAATATAGGCTTGGAATGTGCATGAATGTGTTCAGTCCTACAAGATGTTGGTTAACGATGAATTAAAATATATATTTATGTAAAGACTACATTTTTCTTCAGTGTGGTTTTAAAAATAAGTTTCTACGTAGTTTAAGTGATGCCCTAACTCAAGAAAGGTAAATATTGCCCTTATAAAACTCGACTCTCATTATTAAAACTACTAGTGCAGGCATCCAAGGAAGTAGGTCACACTCGGAACTACTGAGTGGCTATTTTCACAGGTGCGAAGTCGATAAAGAAGTCAATTTGAGGAGGACTGGTCTCTGAGGCTGAGAAGTGCAAGCTGGTCAGAAGCTTAGCAGAATTTGGTCATTACCTGGTCAGTTGCTGATCAAAAATTGGTTGCGT
Source organism: Cherax quadricarinatus (assembly GCF_026875155.1). Taxonomy (NCBI): domain Eukaryota; kingdom Metazoa; phylum Arthropoda; class Malacostraca; order Decapoda; family Parastacidae; genus Cherax; species Cherax quadricarinatus. The sequence continues at coordinate 29,553,341 of NC_069450.1, forward strand.
GGTCAGTAGCCGGTCAGAAACTAGTCAGAAATTGGTTAGTTGCTGGTCAGATGATGGTCAGTAGCTGGTTAGCAGCTAATCAATAGCTGGTTAGAAGCTGATGTTAAGCTGGTCAGGAGTCATACAACTGATCTCTGATGCCCTACCAGCGTCTCGCTCTCCCCAGCGGACGAAGGACCCAAAAATGTCCAAAGAATCAACAAGGGGTTAGTAAAGAGTTGTGCAGGAACATTGTTTGTCTCACCAACACTGTATGATTTAAGAGATGATAATCACATCTGCAGAACGCGATTCGATGCTCATTTCTCCTTCCCCCCTCCCTCATGTTTAAAATATTGGGTAGAGCAGTTGTATAATGAAAGAGATAGGATCTCACAGTATGGATCAGCTTGCACAGGTCAGTCCCCGTGAGACGAGTTTCTCTTGGTCATTAGGCCGTGAACCCGGGCGCTGCTCGATGCCATTCTCCATCTTCAACTCTCTTGGCCGGGTTGGACATCAGGGAGGCGCTCAGAGCCCTCGCCATCAAATCCTAACCAAAATCTATCACAAGATGGACAGATTTAATTTTGTACCTCCGTTTTTTCGTGTGTTTATCGGTGCGGTTAATTGGTGGTGGTAGTGGTGGAATGTTGCGCGTGTGTGTGTGTTGTGTTGTCCCACACACCGCAACACCTCCACACACACCCACATACCGCGGGCGGCTGCCTTCCACAGCTTCCCAGCCCGGCCCTGACCTGTCCCGGCTTCTCTTTATTTGTCAATGTTGCCTCGGAATCTGAGTGATCTGATCCTATTTGTTGTCTTTCTATTGTATTATGTCCGTACTGTCCAAGATATCAAGAATCGGAGTAACAAAGAAATAAATTAATCAAAATAATCATTTACGGGGTCTGTCAGTAACTTGGACAGGTCTACCAAGCGGCAGTTGAAGAACTGCCTTTTACCTGGCTGACCGCTGTTTGTGTATTATTCCTTTAGTTTCCATGTGCGAAATAATATCATTTAAAGTTAACTCTCGTCTTCCAAGCACATGATAATACCTCATTATTCCTTGCACCTCACACTCACAACTCGTCAGAACCAGAAGAAATTTTGTTTAAATATTTTAGATCCAAATTCTCATTTATATATATATATATATATATATATATATATATATATATATATATATAATATATATATATATATATATATATATATATATATATTATATTGCCATCCATAACATGTCATCAGTGATCTGCATATATTAAAACAGTGTATCTTTAATATAAAGCAATATCTCATAGAGGGATGATTAGCTTTAAGTGGTGGATTGATAAGCCAGCGGAAGGCTTCGGTCAAATAACCCGAAACCTTGCTAAGCGGGTTATCCAAACCCTCATCAGAAATGCTCTCTTTCTCCAAGAAAAAAGAAAACCTTCACCCCATCCCTCAAGTAAAAAAAATGCATTCTTTTGAATAACTAACCAAGTTTGCTATTAAAGACAGTGATTGGCAGAACGTACAATGATCGTTTCAAACGAGAGCAAGTTATGCACTCACTGGCGGCTCTTGCAATGGTGGCAGGCAGACTGAGAACACTCAGGCGCCGATCCCAGCATGGCTTGGTAGGAGAACTTTCAGGTGACGCGTTCTTCACCTCTTCCCTGTGTAACGGTTTCTTCCATGCGACGCCTTCGCTCCTCACGAGAATTCATTTGTATCCTGAGGACACAATAATAAAATGTTAATTGTCTCCGCCTGGTTTATATACCCCAGTCTTGGTGTGACGCGTGTGAGTTGTTGGCTTAAGGGAGGTTTGTATCCTATCGACTGCAACAGAGTGGTTAAGGCCGCACCTAACCTTTTCACCATTAAACAAGAGATTAAAGTGAACTCTCAGCATGTGTAAACAGAGAGGTGGGTTTAGCGTTTAGTCATGATAATAATAATAATAATAATAATAATAATAATAATAATAATAATAATAATAATAATAATAATAATAATAATGATAATAAATAATAAGATTATATAATCAATATAATAATATTAATAATAAACAGAAATCACCTCTATGTATATTGTTAACTTGATTATCATTGGTGTTGTAGTGACTTGTATGCCCAGGATGCCCCAGTCTACAAAGGCTGAGGGAACCGATCACTTCAGAACTCAATGTTCCTATCGCCTCAGTGTCATATTCGACAGAAGAAGCCTCTGTGGCAGCGGCAAGTTTCGGCATAATGAAAATCAATGTATGCAACTTTTTATAACTTGCCAAGCACTGATACACCCTGAGACTCATATTGCCTTATGATTTGGGTGAGTGAGAGGCCTTGATCAAAAGTAGGAGTCACCCCTTCCACCACTCAGATCAAGTTTGATTAATACCATTCTCCAAGGCACTGTAGACCCATTGTGTGCTTTAGCGCTTCCCTAATAACTAATATAACTCATAAGCAATTACTTTCATGATAACATTGGTACGCCTCTGGCAAGAAAGTGATGGAGTGAGTGATAATGAGAATGTTTCTTCTTTTTAGGGTCACCCTACCTCAGTGGGTAACGGCTGCGTTAAAAAATAATAATAACCATTATTTACATAGGTTCCTTATTAAATAATTATTTAATAAGCTTTGTGTCTGATGAACCACTTTAAGTCTTGCTCCCAGTCTGTGTATTGCTTGTGATATTACTACACAGGATCTACCTGCCGCTGCTACGAGTATATTACACCACCTTCTGGTGAACTCACTAGGCAACAGTCTTCTCGTTTGAGTTATCGAAGCAGATGGCTTTGGTAAATTTACAAGAATAGACTGGAGAAGCATATTTGCTAGAAGGATTATTTAAGGATGACATGACAAGCATGGGTTAGTAGATACACTGTATTGTTTCTCTGGATATAAAGGTACACGATACTGACAAGTAATGGAGAAAAACAGAATGCAACACCAAGACATGTTCACTACAAACACTTTAGTCCTGGAACTCTACTAGTGTTTCTCTCTTCTTATGGTTATATTCCTTAACATTAATTATTAAAGGGGGGACTGGTAAGCCAGCTGAAGGCTACAGTCAGATGATCAACGGCTCCAGCTGTGGGTAATCATATAGCTAAGACTCACGTCAGGAAACACTTGTCCTGTTTCCTGACAAACCTTACCTAACCTGACCTATATTCCTTACACGAGCCTACAATCAATGATATATTTTTTTTACAATACACGTTTAGCGCTAAACTCACATGGGTCATTCAGCGCAAGACGTAATGGAGGCTTGATCCTCCGTCTGCTGAACGCAAGACAGACGCGCTCCCTATTTGATGATATAAAGCTGAAAATTATTAATAAAAATTTAGTTAATGAAGAATTCTATATCTCATAGACTGGTATGGCAATGAGGAATCCCATATACAGTGGACCCCCGGTTTACGATATTATTTCATTCCAAGTTTATTATTGAGTTAAATAATGTTGCTTCATGTAAATGAAAACAGACACTATGGAATGAAAAAAAAAGCACTCAGTGCTATATTAATATGTATTAATTCTTAACCATGAATCAAAAATCAGAATATACAGAAAACCGAACATAGCTCTGCTCCTGTAGATACAGACACTGCAACGTCATGGGATCTTGGTACAAGGAATTCTTCACTACTTGTCAAACCTTAGGACGAAAACCTACTTACACTAGTGGATGGTTCCACTGTGATCCCGCCTCCTCCTGCTTCCACTCACCTGACTTCCATTCTCTGGCCACATGCTGTACTTTCTACAAGATTGATGGACTGAACACATCGATTCCAGGTTGAGGGACTTTTTCACCTCAAACTACTCCTCTCCTTACCCAGTTCTGCTTTGTACTGGACTGGTGAAGCTACTGTGTGGCGAAAAGTTTCCTTAATAAAGATTCCCATATGTTGCATGTCTCAATCTTAAACAAATAACATAGACAATTACAAATAGGAAATTAAAAGACTAAAAATGCTCAATAAAGTGACTGGAACAACAGTCAACCCGCACATGGGAGACCGAAACATATGACGACATTTCGGTCCGACTTGGACCATTAACTACACCCTGTGACTAGTTAATGGTCGTCATAAGTTTCATTCTGCTATGTGTAAGAAATCACAAATTTCGTTTCAATTTCAATGGCCCCATATTGTCTACAGGCTTTAAACCAAACAAAGCAATCTGGAGGTATTCATTAATATTACAGTCTGTGAGAGTTGTAGGGTCTTTTAGATTGGCCCGATCGCTCTTAACCTACCTGATATGACCTTACTAAGTCATAAGACCAAGGTAAATAGAATCTCACTAATATAAGAGTAACTGGTTAGTTTTTCTTCACTACATTCCTTGAGACAATGATCAATTAATTTTCTGCTATTTCTGACTTTTAGCTAAGTTAATCTTTTCTTTTTTTTTTGTTAATGGATGTTGAGTTTAACTCAGTACTAAGCACTAACTTTTAGCACCTGAAATTAGTTCAGTAGTTAGAGTGAGGTCTTATGGAACGTATGTAACTGACTATATGCCGTTGGGATGTCTAATTGCTTGAAGAATCGGCGTTTCAATTGGCTGAACCCGAATCGTTTGGCTGACATCTGGTTGGCGAGCTACCATTGAATCAGTAACGGTTCTAACAGATGATTGGCCAGCTTGTAACCAGTCAGAAGAGGATATAACAGAACCCTGGTTAGATTGCATCGAATCAGTAACCAAATGATCTTTCGAGGAGTTAGAGACGGTCGTCAGTATCTCAGTGGATCGGTGAACTGTCGGCGAATCACGAGCCCTCGAGTGCGTGATAAATCCGATAGCTGATTCTTCAGCCTCCGGTGAATGTGAGATTGTCATTTGAGCTGAATCGTCGTCCTCGCTAGGTCGATTCTTCCCGCTGACTGTTTCATTAACTTCAGCAATGGTGATCTGTCTGTTGTAACGGAAGTGAGGTTGATCATCCTGTTCATCTGCTCTTTCCTCCCCTTCCTTCATCTCATCCTCTTCCCTTCCATTTGAGAAATGGAGTGAACAAGTCAAAGGATCATCGACTTCGAAGGAAAGGTTAGAAACTCCATCCGATTGACCTACGAGAAATATAAACTTTAACAGCAAAGTAATCAGCTAAACAAATTAATTTGCCCTGTCATCTTATTTAACTAATAAGGACAAAACAGTCTACCTCAGGGCTCTAGGTCATGGGGAACGAGCACATACGAGAAATATAAACTTTAACAGCAAAATAATCAGCTCCAATTAATTGCCCTGTCACTTATTAACTAATATGACAAAACAGTCTACCTCAGGGCTCTAGGTCATGGGGAACGAGCACATACGAGAAATATAAACTTTAACAGCAAAATAATCAGCTAAACAAATTAATTTGCCCTGTCATCTTATTTAACTAATAAGGACAAAACAGTCTACCTCAGGGCTCTAGGTCTGGGAACGAGCACTACGAAAAATAAACTTTAACAGCAAAATAACAGCTAAACAATAATTTGCCTGTATCTAATTAACTAATAAGGACAAAACAGTCTACCTCAGGGCTCTAGGTCATGGGGATCGAGCACATAGGAGAGAGGAGCTACTTATTAACTCAAAAGACTCAATTTATTACCTTAAAAACAGTTTGAAATCATGTGAATTTCGATGTCATGGGCGATTTTAGTGTATTAATCTTCTTCTAAAGTCAACATGCTTATTTATCGTTCTCTGCTTATGAATTTTCGTAAAATTCAATTTTAAACGTGCTGATAGCTAATAATTATATCAATTACAAATAAAACATAAAACTACCATGCATTCACGAAGTGGTCAAGATAAGTCGAATTTTATGGGCTTCAATACGCTTAAGAAATATGGAAAGCTACAACAGCTGAAGGAAAAGCATCGGGGAGTGGAGAACAAGAGACACTGAATCTGCTCAGGGGAACTGAATGCTTTTCTAAGTCCTCCCTTAGTTATGCCACAGATTTAATTTTCTTTCTTTCTACAGAGTTTGATGCATTTATAGTGTAGCAGAAGTCTCTCTCTCTCTCTCTCTCTTTCTCTCTCTCCACCCTCCTGCTAAAGCTTCCACCAAACATGAATTTACACGACACAAATTTACACAGGAAAAAGCTTACGAGGGTTGCCATCCTGAGTGCATCTTGGTACGTAGGAAGTTTATTAGCGACCTCGTCGTAGCTCGGCGGCGCGTCCCTCTCAGGGGACTGTACGTTGAGTGGGCGAGGTAGAGACCGCAGGAAGTGGAAGACGGGAGTGTGTGAAGAACACGGACGGGAAAAATTGAATGGGACAGAGAGGAGTGAGAGAGAGGAAGGAGGAGGGGGGATAATGTAGTAATTTATTAGTGCAGAATTACCTGAATTAGACAATAATTTATAAATTCAGTACAACACAAAACATGATACTATAGCCTAATATATTAAGAAAAGAATATCAGCGCTGTATGACCCTTTGTGGGTTTAGCGCTTGATTATGATAATAATAATAATAATAAAGGAAAGAAACATGAATACTGTTAATTTAACTAAAATATTAAATGATGAAGAAATGACGCAATTTATAAATAACTGTTTTTCTCACTAAAATAATAAATTTTTGAGTTACATCACTAACAAATTAAAAGAATATATGAATTAATGAATATAACATGTATACATTTATGCCATAATACATTAGAACTGGAACACATATTGCAAAAAAAATTACAATCTTCCATACAAGACCTAACGTAAGATTTCAGTTCTTTTTTGGCAAAACAAAAGCAGAAAAACTTATTCCAAATAATTTACAAATAACTGATACTGACACAGGGACGGACACAGAAAAATATAGTAAAACTTTTATTTGCTGACATCTCGCCCCACTGCAGGACTTTAAGTGCTTAACAAAAGCCCCGCAGCGGGTATTGAAGTCAGAGGATTTCCTTGTTTTTTGTCTGTGCTTCTTGAAGGAGCACAGGGAAGATACAGTAGTGAGAGAGGAGGGAGCACTGACCTCCCGAGTTCCTTCGTGCCTCCGGCGTCTAAGAAGCAACCTGGGAACCCTTCCTGGCAAGCGTCTCCTGGACGGGGGAGACAGAGGTGGGAGAACAGCGTGAGTACAAGGACTCATCGAGTTGCCTTTGCTAGGGCCGAGACTTAGCTCCTGGCCCAGGCCACCTAGACAACTTTGATCGGCATTACTGATTTGTGGCCGCTTGGGCCTTATTATATCAACTCATGAAGCTGCCTTATTTACCCTCACCACACACACCGGTCCTAGACCAGTTCTCACCCGAAGAAGATGCTATACAAAGAGGCAATTATCATGCAGCAGGCGATGGCTATGCAGATGATGATGACTATCTGAAGAGCTGTCTCGTAGCCCATGAAAGGAATGTCACTGTAGGGGAAACACAGAGTCCTCAGGTTAGTCGAGATAGAGAGTGAGAGAGAGAGAGAGAGAGAGAGAGAGAGAGAGAGAGAGAGAGAGAGAGAGAGAGAGAGAGAGAGAGAGAGAGAGAGAGAGAGAGAGAGAGAGAGAGAGAGACAGACAGACAGACAGACTGAGACCAATCACAATTCTGTATTATTATTATTATTGTTTTTATTATTATTTACCTAATAAAAAAGAGCTAAACCTTGTTGGTCATTCACTACAGTGCTGTTAGCACTCAACTAGTGCTGTTAGTACTCAACTAGTGCTGCTAGTACTCAACTAGTGCTGCTAGCACTCAACTACTGCTGCTAGTACTCAACTAGTGCTGTTAGTACTCAACTAGTGCTGCTAGTACTCAACTAGTGCTGTTAGCACTCAACTACTGCTGCTAGTACTCAACTAGTGCTGCTAGTACTCAACTAGTGCTGTTAGCACTCAACTACTGCTGCTAGTACTCAACTAGTGCTGCTAGTACTCAACTAGTGCTGTTAGCACTCAACTACTGCTGCTAGTACTCAACTAGTGCTGCTAGTACTCAACTAGTGCTGCTAGTACTCAACTAGTGCTGCTAGTACTCAACTAGTGCTGCTAGTACTCAACTAGTGCTGCTAGTACTCAACTAGTGCTGTTAGCACTCAACTATGTGCTAGTACTCAACTAGTGCTGCTAGTACTCAACTAGTGCTGTTAGCACTCAACTAGTGCTGCTAGTACTCAACTAGTGCTGTTAGCACTCAACTAGTGCTGCTAGTACTCAACTAGTGCTGTTAGCACTCAACTATGCTGCTAGTACTCAACTAGTGCTGCTAGACTCAACTAGTGCTGCTAGTACTCAACTAGTGCTGTAGTACTCAACTAGTGCTGCTAGTACTCAACTAGTGCTGTTAGTACTCAACTAGTGCTGTTAGCACTCAACTAGTGCTGCTAGTACTCAACTAGTGCTGTTAGCACTCAACTACTGCTGCTAGTACTCAACTAGTGCTGCTAGTACTCAACTAGTGCTGCTAGTACTCAACTAGTGCTGTTAGCACTCAACTAGTGCTGCTAGTACTCAACTAGTGCTGTAGACTCAACTAGTGCTGCTAGTACTCAACTAGTGCTGCTAGTACTCAACTAGTGCTGCTAGTACTCACTAGTCTGTAGACTCAACTAGTGCTGCTAGTACTCAACTAGTGCTGCTAGTACTCAACTAGTGCTGCTAGTACTCAACTAGTGCTGCTAGTACTCAACTAGTGCTGCTAGTACTCAACTAGTGCTGCTAGTACTCAACTAGTGCTGTTAGCACTCAACTAGTGCTGTTAGTACTCAACTAGTGCTGTTAGACTCAACTAGTGCTGTTAGCACTCAACTAGTGCTGCTAGTACTCAACTAGTGCTGTTAGCACTCAACTAGTGCTGCTAGTACTCAACTAGTGCTGTTAGTACTCAACTAGTGCTGCTAGTACTCACTAGTGCTGTAGCCTACTGTGCTGCAGTACTCAACTAGTGCTGTTAGCACTCAACTAGTGCTGCTAGTACTCAACTAGTGCTGTTAGTACTCAACTAGTGCTGTAGCACTCAACTAGTGCTGCTTAGACTCAACTAGTGCTGTTAGTACTCAACTAGTGCTGTTTAGTACTCAACTAGTGCTGCTAGTACTCAACTAGTGCTGTTAGCACTCAACTAGTGCTGTTAGTACTCAACTAGTGCTGTTAGTACTCAACTAGTGCTGCTAGTACTCAACTAGTGCTGCTAGTACTCAACTAGTGCTGTTAGCACTCAACTAGTGCTGCTAGTACTCAACTAGTGCTGCTAGTACTCAACTAGTGCTGTTAGCACTCAACTAGTGCTGCTAGTACTCAACTAGTGCTGTTAGCACTCAACTAGTGCTGCTAGTACTCAACTAGTGCTGTTAGTACTCAACTAGTGCTGTTAGCACTCAACTAGTGCTGCTAGTACTCAACTAGTGCTGTTAGTACTCAACTAGTGCTGCTAGTACTCAACTAGTGGCTCACTAGTCTACTCAACTAGTGCTGTTAGCACTCAACTAGTGCTGCTAGTACTCAACTAGTGCTGTTAGTACTCAACTAGTGCTGCTAGTACTCAACTAGTGCTGTTAGCACTCAACTAGTGCTGCTAGTACTCAACTAGTGCTGCTAGTACTCAACTAGTGCTGTTAGCACTCAACTAGTGCTGCTAGTACTCAACTAGTGCTGTTAGCACTCAACTAGTGCTGCTAGTACTCAACTAGTGCTGTAGTACTCAACTAGTGCTGTTAGCACTCAACTAGTGCTGCTAGTACTCAACTAGTGCTGTTAGCACTCAACTAGTGCTGCTAGTACTCAACTAGTGCTGCTAGTACTCAACTAGTGCTGCTAGTACTCAACTAGTGCTGCTAGTACTCAACTAGTGCTGTTAGCACTCAACTAGTGCTGCTAGTACTCAACTAGTGCTGCTAGTACTCAACTAGTGCTGTAGTACCAACTAGCTTAGTACTCAACTAGTGCTGTAGCACTCAACTATGCTGCTAGTACTCAACTAGTGCTGCTAGTACTCAACTAGTGCTGCTAGTACTCAACTAGTGCTGCTAGCACTCAACTAGTGCTGCTAGTACTCAACTAGTGCTGTTAGCACTCAACTAGTGCTGCTAGTACTCAACTAGTGCTGCTAGTACTCAACTAGTGCTGTTACCCTCAACTAGTGCTGCTAGTACTCAACTAGTGCTGCTAGTACTCAACTAGTGCTGTAGTACTCAACTATGCTGCTAGTACTCAACTAGTGCCGCATACTCAACTAGTGCTGTTAGTACTCAACTAGTGTGCTAGTACTCAACTAGTGCTGCTAGTACTCAACTAGTGCTGCTAGTACTCAACTAGTGCTGTAGTACTCAACTAGTGCTGCTATTACTCAACTAGTGCTGCTAGTACTCAACTAGTGCTGTTAGCACTCAACTAGTGCTGCTAGTACCAACTGTCTGTAGACCACTAGTGCTGCTGTACTCAATAGTGCTTAGTACTCAACTAGTGCTGTAGTACTCAACTAGTGCTGCTAGTCACTCAACTAGTGCTGCTAGTACTCAACTAGTGCTGCTAGTACTCAACTAGTGCGCTAGTACTCAACTAGTGCTGTAGACTCAACTAGTGCTGCTAGTACTCAACTAGTGCTGCTAGTACTCAACTAGTGCTGCTAGTACTCAACTAGTGCTGTTAGACTCAACTAGTGCTGCTAGTACTCAACTAGTGCTGCTAGTACTCAACTAGTGCTGCTAGTACTCAACTAGTGCTGTTAGCACTCAACTAGTGCTGCTAGTACTCAACTAGTGCTGCTAGTACTCAACTATGTGCTTAGTACTCAACTAGCTGTTAGACTCAACTAGTGCTGCTAGTACTCAACTAGTGCTGCTAGTACTCAACTATGTGTTAGACTAACAGTGCTGCTAACCACTAGTGCTGCTAGTACTCAACTAGTGCTGCTAGTACTCAAGTAGTGCTGCTACTCATAGTGTACTCAACTAGTGCTGTTAGCACTCAACTAGTGCTGCTAGTACTCAACTAGTGCTGCTAGTACTCAACTAGTGCTGTTAGCACACAACTAGTGCTGCTAGTACTCAACTAGTGCTGCTAGTACTCAAGTAGTGCTGCTAGTACTCAACTAGTGCTGCTAGTACTCAACTAGTGCTGTTAGTACTCAACTAGTGCTGCTAGTACTCAACTAGTGCTGTTAGTACTCAACTTGTGCTGCTAGTACTCAACTAGTGCTGTTAGTACTCAACTTGTGCTGCTAGTACTCAACTAGTGCTGTAAGTACTCAACTAGTGCTGCTAGTACTCAACTAGTGCTGCTAGTACTCAACTAGTGCTGCTAGTATTCAACTTGTGCTGCTAGTACTCAACTAGTGCTGTTAGTACTCAACTTGTGCTGCTAGTACTCAACTGGTGCTGTTAGTACTCAACTAGTGCTGCTAGTACTCAACTAGTGCTGTTAGACTCACTTGGCGCTAGTACTCAACTAGTGCTGCTAGTACTCAACTAGTGCTGCTAGTACTCAACTAGTGTTGCTAGTACTCAACTAGTGTTGCTAGTACTCAACTAGTGCTGCTAGTACTCAACTGGTGCTGCTAGTACTCAACTAGTGCTGCTAGTACTCAACTAGTGCTGCTAGTACTGAACTAGTGCTGCTAGTACTCAACTAGTGCTGCTAGTACTCAACTAGTGCTGATAGTACTCACCAAAAGCTGAACTCGTAGAATATACCGCCTCCACTGCACTCACAGAAGGAGTCGACGCACTCAGCCATCGTGTGAGTACAAGACTTGTTCCTGCACTCTGAACCAACGTAACCTGGAAGGCAAGTCGAATGACTATATTAACGTTGGTAGAATTACCGACAATATGTTGGATAAAAGGACACAAGTGCAACTAATGTGTCATTTTATTGTGGCAACGTTTCGCCCCCAGGAGTTTTCCTGGAAAGCGAAACGTTGCCACAGTAAAATGTCACATTAGTTGCACTTGTGTCCTTTTACTTAACTAGAATGACTGACTGGGAAAGCGTTTAACATGCAAGGTTCGTTCAGAACCCAGGGAAAGAGGAGGTAATCAGATTTGATCCAAGGAAGGAGAAGGATAGCTCAAATTTTGGGGATCAAGAGCCCTTCCCCAGCATCAAGGCAGCCTCCTCCTCCCCCTCCCTTGTTATGGTAAGGCAAAGGAAAATCAGCTTAAATAACTGAGAATATTGCAAATTATTATTATTATTATTATTATTATTATTATTATTATTATTATTATTATTATATTATTATTATTATTATTATTATTATTATTTGATTACTTTTCTGTGATTAGATTAGCATTTTTGGGGTTAATTACAAATATTACAAGAAATATTTTTGAATTTGTATGGAAGAAGAAATTCCGTATGAGCTACTGTTTCTTTTTGTATCAGATTCAGTGAAAATTGATCTTTGTCATTCAAGTTACAGTTCAAGATTAACCACACATGGGCCGCATAATGACTCGTGTCGTGACCGAACTGTTGTATGGGACGCAGCCTTACCTTCCCAGGTGTCGGACCGCTTGATTGCCTTCACGTGGGGGACTGGTCGCGCCACTCCCATCTGGAACAAGCCGGTTGATGCTATAGTGGGCAAGGTACAGCAGGCATTGATTAGTGAGGAACGTACATGCTTATTCCTCGAAAGTGAATCTACATCCTGACCAGGATAGTTGAGTGTTATGTAGCGACAGCAACGTGTACTACAACTCAAACCTGATATTCACAAACTCACACAGACATCACAGACATCAACACCATGAAACTACAAGACTTCACACATGACACTACACATTACATCAAACCATCGACACCACAAACATCACACCACGCACAACAACATCAACACCGTAACACACAAACATCAACACCATGACACTACACAAACATAACACCACGACACAACAAACATCAACACCAGTAACACAACACAACATCAACACCATCGACACACACAAACATCAACACCATGACACAACAAACATCAACACTATAACACAACACAACATCAACACCATGACACAACACAAACATCAACACCACGACACAACACAAACATCAACACCACGACACAACAAACATCAACACCTAACACAACACAAACATCACACCATGCACAACACAAACATAAACACTTGACACACACAGACATCAACACCACGACACAACACAAACATCAACACCACGACACAACAAACATCAACACCATAACACAACACAAACATCAACACCATGACACAACACAAACATAAACACCTTGACACACACAACATCAACACTGTCACTACACAAACATCATCATCAGTAATACAAACTAGTCATTTTCAACATCGGTTTACTGGTATCTCATTCTGAACACAAAATATATCTTCACAGTAACTACCATTGTTTTATAATGTACAGCATGGAACTATCAGCAACTACCATTCTTGACAATGTAATACTTGGAACTACCAGTAAGTACCACTATCAAGTGCAATGCTGTAACTACAAGCAATTATCACTTCACGATGCATGGCTGGTAGCTACCTGTAACTACCCCTCACCACAGAGCTACCCTAGCGCTGTAACTTATCGCGGGTTCTAACCCCGTCCGTGGTATGCTTTGTAACTTTTTATAATTACCATTATTCAAAGTTTAGCTCTAGTAAATTCCTCTAACTACCAATCTGCACACGTCTTGGTCATTAACTACATGTAACAACCATTCTATACAACAACCATCTCAACTCCTGAATACGTCAGAGCAGATAAGATACTCATTAATCTAATCAGACATAACACAGAAACATCGTGTAAAAACAATTTTTATGTAACCAGCCTGTAAATGATGATAGATCGTGCATTATTTCAAAAAATATTAGATATTTTACTGACTAGTAAACCCGAGAGTACTGACGTGTTGCTATGCTCTCTCGTTCAGGAGAAGGGTAAAGTTCCTGAAGGAGAATCGTGCCTTCACAGTTCCCAAGTTAAATATAACAAAATACATTTTCTTAGCTTAGTGGTGAGAATAGCGGCTCTTATTCCCAAGGTCCAGGGATCGAATCCCCAACCGGAGAAGACCAGCAAACACTGAGTGTATTACAGACACCATAAGCAGTATTGTCGAGTGGATTAGTGTTAAAACAATGGATGTCGTAAAAGGCATTAATACCGATTCAATTTTCACTTTTAGAGAGCAAATCTGATTTAAAATTATGACAATTTAAATGTTTCTATACGACGTAACAGGAATTTTGCTATTTATACGCATATTACTGCTAAAATTTCAAATATATCAGAAAAAGCCTCAAATATCTGAAACTGCTTGAAAGTGGATCACCTTTCACTAGTTAAATAACTATATTATGCACACGACTGAACGGTAATCTGAAGACTGCAGAGGCACATACATAGTCCAGTTACTGGGCCCCGGTCTTTTGATAGCAATTTTTAATGCAGTAGTTAGAGAATGTCATGGAATGTTCACTGGTGACTATTGCCTCTCAAGCGCACTTCATGGACTCAGAACTCAATATTTGCTTCGATTTACATGGTAAGGATAGTTCCTCATTCATCGAAATTTCGACGGTGTATGTTCACCTACGAGTAAAGTGATCTGTCGTGAATAAAATAAAGTAAGCATTGATTTATAACAGTCTTAACACCTTAAGCAAGAGAAATAAATTCATGAATAATGTACCTTCCATAAGTCATTAATGATACTATCACTTACAACAGAGCGTCAAAAATATGGCATTAAGAAACAGGTATTAGAACTGACTGGTGCAGAAGGGCAGGGAGGGCACAGTGCTGTCCTTGCCCAGGTCTATGGCCAGTTGAAGGTTTGGAAAAGCGTCCTCGCAATCTTCATCAGACCGACAGGAGAGTTCTTCGATGTTACAAGTCTTCTCATCCACGGAACAGGGCACATCCTCGTAACGCAAGGCTGGGAGATGGGGGATGGGAAAAGACTGTGAATGTAATCACCTAGTTACGTGATGAATTAGATACATACAACATCTGGGTATCTTTATTTGTAGACGTGTTGCATACCTGTCTAATTCTTCATCATGTCGGTATTGTGTACCACTCATACACATCTTGATAGATGTATGTGATTACATGTTTGAAGTTACAAGATCATAGCCATGTTCATGGTCCCCTTTTTCCAGTGATCTGTTGGTTATATAATGATTCAAGTTGCCAGGTGTCCAGGTAGTGGCGTAATAATGAACTAGAATTGGTTGAAACGTTGTCACAAAAATATAATTCAGTATGGGATGTTATGATGTAAGACGAGGCTAACAGCACTTGCGTACAATACATGCAGGTAGTCTCAGCAGGACTTCAGTGGAACTCTTTATAAACTGTAATAATGTTGGTAGAATTACCGACAATATGTTAGGTAAAAGGCCACAAGTGCAACTAATGCGTCATTTTGTTGCGACAACGTTTCGCTCTCCAGGAGCTTTGTCCAGCCGTTACAAACAACACATTAACACAAAGGGTATAGAGTGAGGTGCAAAGCATAACAAATAATGACTAAGCTCCTGGAGAGCGAAACGTTGCCACAATAAAATGCGCATTAACTGCACTTGTATTCTTTTTTCCAAAAATCTTTGTACACTTTTTATTTACATAAACTTACGAGGGCGGAAAAATTGTCGTCGACCAGTGGATCCGCGATACCATCTATTTCTTTCTTCTCTTCCTCCTCCTCCCCCTTCTCCATCTCCTCTTCCACCACCAGCACTGACTATAACAACTTCACTGTCACCGGTAAAATACGCCACTGCACCATGATCACCATCACTAATACCACTAACTGTATTCCAGGAGACAGTGGAGACCAATAGTATAGCAACTACTCCTAGTATTGGTAGTTCCTGCTTCACTACCATCCTGGTCCGAGTACTGTGTGTGTGTGTGTTTGTGTGTGTGTGTGTGTCTGGACAGGTGATACTGTCGTGTCTGCCTATCGTGTTATCACCTGTTATCTCTACCATTAGATTTTATCATTGTATTTATGTTGCTCATGCGCAACGCCTAGCTTGTGCTGTGAAGAGGAGGAGGAGGAGGAGGAGGAGGAGGAGGAGGAGGAGGAGAAGAAGGAGGAGGAGGAGGAATAGGAGGAGGAGGAGCAGAAGTCCAAGAAAAGATTTCGTATAAGTATTTACAGGAGGGCCCTGCTTTACAGCGCTTAGCTTTACAGTGATTCGCTAATGCAGCTGTTTTCAGTTATAGTTATTCCTTATTTATTCAGATTTCGTACAATAAATGTATGCACCACTCACTATAAGATAACGAAAATGTTTTAAGGTAAGTAATGTGTGAACTGCATGTGCATTTTTGGGCTCAGCTGTGTTGCTCGCTTAATATATAATAATGTAAATAATGGTAACAGGCTTTAGTATTCATTTGAAAGTAAAAACGAAGCTATGTTTCACTTTAGAGCGAAAATCATTGTAAAGTGAAACATAGCCTTCATGTGTTCAGTCCAACTGATGAACTGAGCACGTCGAGTCCAGGCTGAGGGACTGATACCTCAAACTCCTCTCTTTACATCGTTCTCCTTTGTATCGGACTGATGAAACCACTGTGTGACGAAACATTTCCTCAGTAAAGATTCCCATATGTTGCATAAATGTCTCATTCTTCTATTTATGTATTGTTCCAGTTATTTTACTGTATCTTTCTCTTCTTTATTTAATGTATCTCAGTGCCACGGTATCCTTTCCTTTTGTGTCACACGAGATGCCATGTTTACCTCAGGGAGGACTAAACTCGTCCTTAAAGTCACTGTATGCATACAAAACAACCATGGCGGGAGTTGAATGATAGCTCTAGGCCTTTCGTGTTGTAATCAGGAGCTTGCAATGTTGCAGAAAAGAGGAAGAGGTTCAAAGCGCAATTTTTACATAATAATCAATGTTCCGGTAAAATTATGCATTCCCTGGACATTAAGTGTTTATTTAGGTTTGCGTACATAGTATACCAAATGGTCATGATGGCACACAATGTTATAGGCACCTGAAAAAATTACATTTTGTAGATTTTAAATGGGTTATACATCGTACAATATGGCTTATTTCCACCGGGAACCCTTTTAACAGCCATTTACCTACACTAGTTGAATTTATGCAAATGCTAAATATATTTTGATGGCAGATAATTAGGTGTGACTATGTTAATAAACGAGAAAGTTGTGTAATGAAATTATGATCGTCATTATGTCACTGCAGCTGTTACTAACGTGGGCAGTTTGAAGGCCATCACAGCTCACGCCATGCTTAGCCCTACTTTGCAGTATTTGTGGAAGGAATTACTACTCAACGGGGACAGCAAATGGCTTCTACTCCATAATAGAAAGGGTAGACGATAATGGCAGGCAGTGGTAGCTGATAGTTGTTGTAGCTGATACAGGTGTTGCCTGCCATGTATTTGTACAAGTGTTGTACAGGAAGACATCAGCCTCCTCTCCATATATATACAGATCAACAACTACATTGTAAGACACGAGCAATTATATTATTTTTGACGAATTGCGAAGTAAAAAAAAAATTGGCTTTTCTGGAAGTCTCAGGAACATAACCACATTTTTCGTGTTGCACGATTCGTGCAACACGCAGATCAATTATTTTTACTATTACTATAATTATTAATACTATCATTTTCATTATTATAATTATTAATACTATAATTTTTATTAAAATTTTTATTAATTTTTAAAAAAAAAGAATTAAAAAAGGGTTTTTTTAAACCAAAAAAAATGGAAATTTTTTCTAATAATCTGTTTTGGGATTATTATAATTTTTTTAATAAATATTTTTTATTCTATATTTATTTTAAATTAATGTATAAAATTAAAAATTTAACTTTTTTATGTACGTCGTCAATCAAGAGCCATTTTTGTTAATTTTTGGGTTGGGAGTATTTTCCTAAGGTTTTCTTTTGAGAAATTGTTTGTTTGGGGTGGAAAATAGAAAAGGGATTCTGTGGAGATAAAGTCGGGTGGGTAGGTGTAGGTACCTTTCATCTTTTTAAGATGGGGGTCTTAAAAGGGGTTTTTCCCCACATGATTTTAAAGTAAATTGTGAACATTTAAAAAACGGTAAATCCCTAATAAAACTCTGGATTGTGTTAAATCCAACAAGTTGGTATACTTTAAAATATATAATTATAAATTTTATAATTATTATTTTTTAAATAATATATTAAAAAATATATATATTAATAATTTTATAATTTATGTTATTTAATGCAAAGTGGGAAAAGGAAAAAATTTATGAATTGAGCATTTATAAATAAAATTTTTAAATATGAAAAGGGGGTTTTTTATGTATGTTAGAAAAATAAATTGAAAAAAATAATTAAGTATTGTTTCAGGGGGGTTAGAATGATAATTCCCACTGGGAGATAAAATGGGGGAAAGGTTTCTGGGAAAGGAAGGAAATTATTTTAATAATTTATAAAATAGGAGGATTGCATCAGTTAAGAAAAAACCTATTTTAGTATAAAATTTTGGGGTTATGTTTTTGAAAATTTACAAAATGGGAAACTGTTTATTTAACAAAAAATATTGTTTCCTATTATTACGAATATAAAGTTGTTTTAGAATTACCTTTAATTATTACTTAAAGAAATTTGTTTAATCACCTTACACAATATTCTACTGCTGTATGTAATGTATCAAATACTATTGTTCTATCATTGAAGAATACAACTGCTGTTACTGTTGTACAGAGATACTACTGCTTTACTGTTGTATCAGAGATACTATGCTGTATTACTGAGAGTTTGTAGATCAGAGATTACTACATGCTGTTACTGTTGTATCGAGATTACTACTGCTGTTACTGTTGTATCAGAGATACTACTGCTGTGACTGTTGTATCAGAGATACTACTGCTGTTACTGTTGTATCAGAGATACTACTGCTGTTACTGTTGTATCGAGATACTACTGCTGTATGTGTATCAGAGATACTACTGCTGTTACTGTTGTATCAGAGATCTACTGCTGTTACTGTTGTATCAAAGATACTACTGCTGTTACTGTTGAATCAGAGATACTACTGCTGTTACTGTGTGTATCAGGATACTACTGCTGTTACTGTTGTTATCAGAGATACTACTGCTGTGACGTTTGTATCAGAGATACTACTGCTGTTACTGTTGTATCAGAGATACTACTGCTGTTACTGTTGTATCAGAGATACTACTGCTGTGACTGTTGTATCAGAGATACTACTGCTGTGACTGTTGTATCAGAGATATACTGCTGTTACTGTTGTATCAGAGATACTACTGCGTTAACTGTTGTATCAGAGATACTACTGCTGTTACTGTTGTATCAGAGATTATACTGCTGTTACTGTTGTATCAGAGATACTACTGCTGTGACTGTTGTATCAGAGATACTACTGCTGTTACGTTGTATCAGAGATACTACTGCTGTTACTGTTGTATCAGAGTACTACTGCTGTGATGTTGTATCAGAGATACTACTGCTGTGACTGTTGTATCAGAGATACTACTGCTGTTACTGTTGTATCAGAGATACTACTGCTGTACTGTTGTATCAGAGATACTACTGCGTGTGACTGTTTGTATCAGAGATACTACTGCTGTTACTGTTGTATCAGAGATACTACTGCTGTACTGTTGTATCGAGATACTACTGCTGTGACTGTTGTATCAGGATACTACTGCTGTGACTGTTGTATCAGAGATACTACTGCTGTTACTGTTGTATCAGAGAACTAATGCTGTTACTGTTGTATCAGAGATACTACTGCTGTGACTGTTGTATCAGAGATACTACTGCTGTTACTGTGTATCAGAGATACTACTGCTGTGCTGTTGTATCAGAGATACTACTGCTGTGACTGTTGTATCAGAGATACTATGCTGACTGTTGTATCAGAGATACTACTGCTGTGATGTTGTATCGAGATACTACTGCTGTGACTGTTGTATCAGAATACTACTGCTGTGGACTGTTGTATCAGAGATACTACTGCTGTGACTGTTGTATCAAAAGATACTACTGCTGTACTGTTGTATCAGAGATACTACTGCTGTGACTGTTGTATCGAGATACTACTGCTGTACTGTTGTATCAGAGATACTACTGCTGTGACTGTTGTATCAGAGATACTACTGCTGTGACTGTTGTATCAGAGATACTACTGCTGTGACTGTTGTACAGAGATACTAATGCTGTTACTGTTGTATCAGAGTACTACTGCTGTACTGTTGTATCAGAGATACTACTGCTGTGACTGTTGTATCAGAGATACTATGCTGTGACTGTTGTATCGAGATACTACTGCTGTGACTGTTGTATCAGAGATACTACTGCTGTGACTGTTGTATCAGAGATACTACTGCTGTGACTGTTGTATCAGTGATACTACTGCTGTGACTGTTGTATCAGAGATACTACTGCTGTTACTGTTGTATCAGAGATACTACTGCTGTGACTGTTGTATCAGAGATACTACTGCTGTGACTGTTGTATCAGAGATACTTACTGACTGCTGTGACTGTTGTATCAGAATACTACTGCTGTGACTGTTGTATCAGAGATACTACTGCTGTGACTGTTGTATCAGAGATACTACTGCTGTGACTGTTGTATCAGAGATACTACTGCTGTGACTGTTGTATCAGAGATACTACTGCTGTGACTGTTGTATCAGAGATACTACTGCTGTTACTGTTGTATCAGAGATACTACTGCTGTGACTGTTGTATCAGAGATACTACTGCTGTGACTGTTGTATCAGAGATACTACTGCTGTGACTGTTGTATCAGAGATACTACTGCTGTGACTGTTGTATCAGAGATACTACTGCTGTGACTGTTGTATCAGAGATACTACTGCTGTGACTGTTGTATCAGAGATACTACTGCTGTGACTGTTGTTACAGAGATACTACTGCTGTTACTGTTGTTACAGAGATACTACTGCTGTTACTGTTGTATCAGAGATACTACTGCTGTTACTGTTGTTACAGAGATACTACTGCTGTTACTGTTGTATCAGAGATACTACTGCTGTGACTGTTGTATCAGAGATACTACTGCTGTGACTGTTGTATCAGAGATACTACTGCTGTGACTGTTGTATCAGAGATACTACTGCTGTGACTGTTGTATCAGAGATACTACTGCTGTTACTGTTGTTTCAGAGATACTACTGCTGTGACTGTTGTATCAGAGATACTACTGCTGTGACTGTTGTACAGAGATACTACTGCTGTTACTGTTGTACAGAGATACTACTGCTGTTGACTGTTGTATCAGAGATACTACTGCTGTTGAACTGTTGTATCAGAGATACTACTGCTGTGTCTGTTGTATCAGAGATACTACTGCTGTGACTGTTGTATCAGAGATACTACTGCTGTGACTGTTGTATCAGAGATACTACTGCTGTGACTGTTGTATCAGAGATACTTACTGCTGTGACTGTTGTATCAGAGATACTACTGCGTTACTGTTGTATCAGAGATACTACTGCTGTGACTGTTGTATCAGAGATACTACTGCTGTGACTGTTGTATCAGAGATACTACTGCTGTGACTGTTGTATCAGAGATACTACTGCTGTGACTGTTGATACTCAGATCGTACTACTGCTGTGACTGTTGTATCAGAGATACTACTGCTGTTACTGTTGTATCAGAGATACTACTGCTGTGACTGTTTGTATCAGAGATACTACTGCTGTGACTGTTGTATCAGAGATACTACTGCTGTGATGTTGTATCAGAGATACTACTGCTGTTACTGTTGTATCAGAGATACTACTGCTGTGACTGTTGTATCAGAGATACTACTGCTGTGACTGTTGTATCAGAGATACTACTGCTGTGACTGTTGTATCAGAGATACTACTGCTGTGACTGTTGTTACAGAGATACTACTGCTGTTACTGTTGTTACAGAGATACTACTGCTGTTACTGTTGTATCAGAGATACTACTGCTGTGACTGTTGTATCAGAGATACTACTGCTGTGACTGTTGTATCAGAGATACTACTGCTGTGACTGTTGTATCAGAGATACTACTGCTGTGACGTTGTATCAGAGATACTACTGCTGTGACTGTTGTATCAGAGATACTACTGCTGTTACTGTTGTATCAGAGATACTACTGCTGTGACTGTTGTATCAGAGATACTACTGCTGTTACTGTTGTATCAGAGATACTACTGCTGTGACTGTTGTATCAGAGATAGTACTGCTGTTACTGTTGTATCAGAGATACTACTGCTGTGACTGTTGTATCAGAGATACTACTGCTGTGACTGTTGTATCAGAGATACTACTGCTGTGACTGTTGTATCAGAGATACTACTGTGTGACTGTTGTATCAGAGATACTACTGCTGTGACTGTTGTATCAGAGATACTATGCTGTGACTGTTGTATCAGAGATACTACTGCTGTGACTGTTGTATCAGAGATACTACTGCTGTGTACTGTTGTATCAGAGATACTACTGCTGTGACTGTTGTATCAGAGATACTACTGCTGTGACTGTTGTATCAGAGATACTACTGCTGTTACTGTTGTATCAGAGATACTACTGCTGTTACTGTTGTATCAGAGATACTACTGCTGTTACTGTTGTATCAGAGATACTACTGCTGTGACTGTTGTATCAGAGATACTACTGCTGTACTGTTGTATCAGAGATACTACTGCTGTGACTGTTGTATCAGAGATACTACTGCTGTACTGTTGTATCAGAGATACTACTGCTGTGACTGTTGTATCAGAGATACTACTGCTGTGACTGTTGTATCAGAGATACTACTGCTGTGACTGTTGTATCAGAGATACTACTGCTGTTACTGTTGTATCAGAGATACTACTGCTGTTACTGTTGTATCAGAGATACTACTGCTGTTACTGTTGTATCAGAGATACTACTGCTGTGACTGTTGTATCAGAGATACTACTGCTGTTACTGTTGTATCAGAGATACTACTGCTGTGACTGTTGTATCAGAGATACTACTGCTGTGACTGTTGTATCACGAGATACTACTGCTGTGACTGTTGTATCAGAGATACTACTGCTGTGACTGTTGTATCAGAGATACTACTGCTGTGACTGTTGTATCAGAGATACTACTGCTGTTACTGTTGTATCAGAGATACTACTGCTGTGACTGTTGTATCAGAGATACTACTGCTGTGATGTTGTATCAGAGATACTACTGCTGTGACTGTTGTATCAGAGATACTACTGCTGTGACTGTTGTATCAGAGATACTACTGCTGTTACTGTTGTTACAGAAATACTACTGCTGTGTACTGTTGTATCAGAGATCTACTGCTGTGACTGTTGTATCAGAGATTACTACTGCTGTGACTGTTGTATCAGAGATACTACTGCTGTACTGTTGTATCGAGATACTACTGCTGTGACTGTTGTATCAGAGATAACTACTGCTGTGACTGTTGTTCAGAGGATACATACTGCTGTTACTGTTGTTACAGAGATACTACTGCTGTTACTGTTGTATCAGAGATACTACTGCTGTTACTGTTGTATCAGAGATACTACTGCTGTTACTGTTGTATCAGAGATACACTGCTGTGACTGTTGTATCAGAGGTACACTGCTGTGACCTGTTGTATCAGAGATACTACTGCTGTGACTGTTGTATCAGAGATACACTGGTGTTACTGTGTTAAGAGATTACTGCGTGTGCTGTGTATCAGAGATACTACTGCTGTTACTGTTGTATCAGAGATACTACTGCTGTGACTGTTGTATCAGAGATACTACTGCTGTGACTGTTGTATCAGAGATACTACTGCTGTTACTGTTGTTACAGAGATACTACTGCTGTGACTGTTGTATCAGAGATACTACTGCTGTTACTGTTGTATCAGAGATACTACTGCTGTTACTGTTGTTACAGAGATACTACTGCTGTTACTGTGAATCAGAGATACTACTGCTGTGCTGTTGTATCAGAGATACTACTGCTGTGACTGTTGTATCAGAGTACTACTGTTACTGTTGTTACAGAATACTACGCTGTTACTGTTGTTACAGAGATACTACTGCTGTTACTGTTGTATCAGAGATACTACTGCTGTTACTGTTGTATCAGAGATACTACTGCTGTTACTGTTGTATCAGAGATCTACTGCTGTGACTGTTGTATCAGAGGTACTACTGCTGTGACTGTTGTATCAGAGATACTACTGCTGTGACTGTTGTATCAGAGATACTACTGGTGTTACTGTTGTATCAGAGATACTACTGCTGTTACGTTGTTACAGATATACTGCTGTTACTGTTGTTACAGAGATACTACTGCTGTTACTGTTGTATCAGAGATACTACTGCTGTTACTGTTGTATCAGAGATACTACTGCTGTTACTGTTGTTACAGAAATACTACTGCTGTGACTGTTGTATCAGAGATACTACTGCTGTGACGTTGTATCAGAGATATACTGCTGTGACTGTTGTATCAGAGATACTACTGCTGTGACTGTTGTATCAGAGATACTACTGCTGTGACTGTTGTATCAGAGATACTACTGCTGTTACTGTTGTATCGAAGATACTACTGCTGTGACTGTTGTATCAGAGATTACTACTGCTGTTACTGTTGTATCAGAGATACTACTGCTGTGACAGTTGTATCAGAGATACTACTGCTGTTACTGTTGTATCAGAGATACTCACTGCTGTGACTGTTGTATCAGAGATACTACTGCTGTGACTGTTGTATCAGAGATACTACTGCTGTTACTGTTGTATCAGAGATACTACTGCTGTGACTGTTGTATCAGAGATACTACTGCTGTGACTGTTGTATCAGATATACTACTGCTGTTACTGTTGTTACAGAGATACTACTGCTGTTACTGTTGAATCAGAGATACTATCTGCGTACTGTTGTATCAGAGATACTACTGCTGTGACTGTTGTATCAGAGATACTACTGCTGTGACTGTTGAATCAGAGATACTACTGCTGTTACTGTTGTATCAGATATTCTACTGCTGTTACTGTTGTTACAGAGATACTACTGCTGTTACTGTGTATCAGAGATACTACGCTGTTACTGTTGTATCAGAGATACTACTGCTGTTACTGTTGTATCGAGATACTACTGCTGTGACTGTTGTATCAGAGATACTACTGCTGTTACTGTTGTATCAGAGATACTACTGCTGTTACTGTTGTATCAGAGATACTACTGCTGTTACTGTTGTTACAGAGATACTACTGCTGTGACTGTTGTATCAGAGATACTACTGCTGTTACTGTTGTATCAGAGATACTACTGCTGTGACTGTTGTATCAGAGATACTACTGCTGTGACTGTTGTATCAGAGATACTACTGCTGTTACTGTTGTATCAGAGATACTACTGCTGTTACTGTTGTTACAGAGATACTACTGCTGTTACTGTTGTATCAGAGATACTACTGCTGTGACTGTTGTATCAGAGATACTACTGCTTTGACTGTTGAATCAGAGATACTACTGCTGTGACTGTTGTGTCAGAGATACTACTGCTGTGACTGTTGTATCACAGATAGTACTGCTGTGACTGTTGTGTCAGAGATACTACTGCTGTGACTGTTGTGTCACAGATACTACTGCTGTGACTGTTGTGTCAGAGATACTACTGCTGTGACTGTTGTGTCAGAGATACTACTGCTGTGACTGTTGTGTCAGAGATACTACTGCTGTGACTGTTGTATCACAGATACTACTGCTGTTATTACAACCTGCCCACTTACTAACAATATTCCTCACACTACCTTCAGTAACTCATAAAATCACCATTCCACACCCCACCACCATTCCATCCGCTACCATTATTTACACTGCCAACATTCCCCAGAGTACCACCAATGATAACATACCTGCCGTGTTACGTTTCCTCTGAACCAGCTTTCAGGGAAGCCTCGTCGCGAACGACTGTAGGGAAGAATAAGCTATTAGTGCTTCTTAAAGAATTATCGTTGCGGTTCAGTGACGTAATGCCTGCTGTATCTTGGGCACGTGTCCCAGCTCTGAGCTGCTGAATGTGATTTTCGCATTATGATCTGTGATAAACATGTAGTAATATGTATTTGAAATGTATCCCTCAATCCTCATGTACTGTATATGCCATCTTTGTACCAGCAATGTTTCTTTTAAATCTTTAGTACCATATTATGTAATAAAAATACCTCTCTCTTTGCTTTTATATATATATTATATATATATATATATATATATATATTTATATATATATATATATATATATTATATATATATATATATATTATAATATATATATATATATATATATATATATGTATATATATTATGCCCACGAACGAGTGGTATTGATCAATAACAACACTGGGACTAGCCAAGGAGTCGAACCTATGCTGCTCTGGAGGATTGTGTGGTCCCGTGGACTGTTTTCGCTCACCATGGGGAGGGCCAGAGCAGCAAGCATGGGTTCGACTCTTTGGCTAGTCGCAGTGTTTATTACCGATATATATATATATATATATATATATATAATATATATATATATATATATATATATATATATATATTATATATATATATGTATATAATATATATAAAGCAGAATAACCACTGTGAAACAAAAATAGTGAATTTCCAAGAGCGTGGAAATTCACCATTTTTTTCCAGAGCGGTTATTTAGCATATTGTGAAATTACCTTTATTATACATATTCTCTATTTTTCATATGCCTCAATACGGAAAGAACGAGGAACCCGAGATACACGCACATCAACTTATTCCGGTCGTTATATCTTGTCGTAGAACGGAGGGAACAGGTAAACACGACGTAATTTTTAATATCTGAAGTCTGAACGTGTTGAAAGGATAACAAAGCAAGTCTTTCTAATGGATCAGAGTAACATTCTTTCAAAAATAGTTACGAAAAGACATTGTAGCACAATCTTTTATTGCGACACATGTTCGTTCTGTGTTGAGCTCAGTCGAGTCACTTTAAAGAGGGATTACAATAAGTAACTTACTTACTTATATACACTTATATACTTATATACATCAGGGGTACATACATGCCCCTGATGATGTTAAAACTCTGCACAGAGCGAGAAGTCGACACTAACAAAGCTTGTCCTTCAACGTGCGTCTGTTGTTTTCCTTCAGATGTAGTAAATACCATTAGAATGATACCATCGTCTGTGATAAGATAGATTATGAAACTTCTAAAACACGAGATAGTACCATCGTAAAGCAAATTTCAGCACCTTCACTTTAGTTTGACGGCAACATTTGTCTGATGCCTCTGATAAGTCCTATTTTGAAAACACTTAAGGGGAGTGGAAAAATAGGCTAGACCAAAAAAAACTGAAGAATTAAAAGGAAAGTTTCTTGTACGTCAGGTAATAATTAATACTGATATATTTATATATATATATATATATATTTATATATATATATATATATATATATATATATATATATATAT
Source organism: Cherax quadricarinatus (assembly GCF_026875155.1). Classification (NCBI taxonomy): domain Eukaryota; kingdom Metazoa; phylum Arthropoda; class Malacostraca; order Decapoda; family Parastacidae; genus Cherax; species Cherax quadricarinatus. The sequence goes on from NC_069450.1 coordinate 29,580,799, forward strand.
ATATATAAAATACATATGTTATATATTATATTATATATATATATATATATATATATATATTATATATATATATATATATATATATATTATATATATATATATAATACCTTCGTGTGTTAGTGTGACTAGTTAATGATCCAAGTCGGACCGATTCCTCGTCGTAAGTCTCATTCTCCGAGTTATCTGTGTATTGTGCAGAAGAAATACTCCTAACACTTAAATATTCCTAACTTCTATATGAATATCACATGTAACTGAAAGTATTCCAGACTTCCTCGATGAGCGCATGACACTGCCAGGTGCAGGTCACTACTAGAATTATAATCACATTTCTTCGCTCTTAAGGTGATGCAAGTATTAGTACCACTCCACTGACTTTCATTATGCAATATTACGAGTTGCCAAGACTAATGGTGCCAATACACAAGTAACTCGCATACAGAAGAGGAGGTTATGACGACGTCCCGGTCCGACTCGGACCATTTTCAAAGTCACACAGTGTGACTTTGTAAATGGTCCAAGTCGGACCGAAACGTTGTCGTAACCTCCTCTCTTCTATATGTGGAAATTTTTGTGTATTGTTCCAGTCACAGTATTGTGCCTTTTCTTTTATTTAACGGTGCCAGTGGTCTAACCTCAAGTAAGGAGATCATTTATTTATACAAACAACTTATATAATAAGACATTTCCGTAAGCTCCACCATATTAACACAAGTGTGGTATAAATGTCTAGTTATTTACTATTTTCATCAATGTAAAATCATGTCCAGTAAGTAAAGTTTATATATTTCCAAACTACTGACTAACTCAATTATAAAGTCAGCGGACTCACACCTCATTCACACAGTAATCAGGAAATGGTTGTAAGATACTCAAAAACAAACCAGCTTCCATTTGAGTCAGACTCCTTCACTTTAGCTCGATGCTTCCATTCCAGTTCGACGTCCTAAACTCTAGCTAGACTTTTCCAATGTTCCTTGATCTCTCCTGAAACTAGCGTGACGAGAAAAGCAGACACTTACTTCCTCAGCCTGTGGTAGCCGTAGGCAAGAAACGTGCAGAGTATCACGACGATAATAGTTGTAATCAGCATTACAGCCACTAGCTCCTTGCCGTAGAAAGGTATGTAACTGTGAGGAAGAGATAATGTATTTCGTAAACATGAAGGAGAGACAAAATATGTTGTAGCTGTGAAGAAGAGACAAGATCACACCAACAACACCTCTCAGTAACACTGTTACCCTTAGATACTGTTTTTAAGTTGAAATAACTCGAGATAACAGCAATGCTGAAGGAAATAAGCTGCTAAAGCATGCTACAAGGATATGGAGTAGCTCTTTTCTTCTTTGGACTGAACCCGATTACCTCCCATTTTCCAATCTCTGTATGAATCCTACGAAATTAATGTTTCCCAGTGAATATACCACTACTACTAATTATTATCATATTATAAATAATATTCACCAGTAACTGAGGTCGTAGAAAAGGCCGTAGTTAAGACACTCGCAGTAGTCGTTTATGCACTCTGCCAGTGGGTGAGTGCAGGTCGTGTTGTAGCACTCCGACCCAACCCATCCTGTGGACACACACATAGTCACTATTTTTATTTTACACAGTTCAATTTACAACTGAGAAGTGCTATCATTCCTCAGCTCATTTCAGAGTTCAGAGTAAGGTGTACTAACCACCTTTCCCTTACGATGCTTCCCACAGCAATTGGCTAACTCCCTAGTATATTTACTACTAGATAAACAGGGGCTATTGGTGTAAGGAAACTAACACTCAGGTGCTTATTTCCTGCTAGATGAGCCGGGACTATCGGTGTAAGAAGACCGACATCCAGGTAAGGAGAACTAACACCCAGGTATCTACTTACTGCTAGATGAGGAAAGGTTTAACGAGACTACAAGTTGAGAGACTATCAGTTATGTGTATGTTTGATGTTTTGAGGAAAAAATATATGAATTTTGACTAAACGAGGTGCCTTTTCACTGTTATATAAACAAGAACGGCATGATACTGGAAAGGAGAGGCGGAACATAGTAAAATAGACGGCAGAGAAAATATTTTGAAACAATGATACGAAGTTACGGCAGAGAAAACCATTCAACTTACACTCGAAAGAGATCTTTTGAATACTTTCCGGAATTAGTTCCTGGTAGTGATTCTGAGATAAATAATTATTAAAAGCTAAAAAACAATGATTAATTAAAAAAAACATGGGACACACACACACACACACACACACACCACACACACACACACACACACACACACACCTACCACAAGGTCCACAATAATAAAAGGGTTCGCCGTTGTTGTTGTATTCCCTACTGTAAGAGACGCATTTTTCCGGTCCGCAGGTGCAGTATCCCAAGCCATCTTGATGATCCTGGTGCTCACTGTGTGCAACTGTAAGTAGATTACCGCATAACGATAGACATGTGTAACGTAAGGAAATTGAAGAACCCTATGCTTTGCTCACCAGATTTATCAGTCTAATACAGAACTTGGTGAAAAAATCTGGGCGTCCATAATGTAATCCTTGTGCTTTACTAAATATACTTTAAATATCTAACGTATGATAGTCCTCAATCGAGATACAAATAGTCCTTCGCTGATAGCAAATAGCAGAGGACCTACGAGTTCTCTGTTATCTGTCTTTCCCTTTGGCCTTGATGCTATTAAAGGAACGCATTCCTCACATTCCCTTAGGAGTTGAATGGTCCATATGGCTCCAGCGCTCCCCCGAGAAATATGACAATACTCACATCTACAATAAGGTTCGGAGGGCAAAGATGTGTCGTAGGAGAGAGCGACGTCAAGACCGTAGAGAGCGGCCGTGCAGTTGTCGTTGCTACTACATGCAATGGACTTCAAGTCGTCGTTATTATCCACCCACACACCTGCGTCGGGAATAACTTGGTGTTAATGAAAGAGAGAAGAGGAGGAAAAAAAAGTATAACGAACTGAAGAAAACTTTCAAGAGGTGTATCAGGAGTTTAGAGAGTTGGGACAGAGAGAATCTTCACTTAGGAAGACAGGACGTAAGTGAAGCAGCTTAGTAAAGAGAGGACAGGATAAAATTAGGTGAAATATAAGCAAAAACTGAAATTCTAGATGAAGAAAAGAAACGAAGTAGACAGATGTGTTGAAGACACATCAATTAGACATACGATATATGAGTTAACATCAAAAGTTTTTAAATCAATATCAAATCTAATTTGTATAATCCTTAAACCAATATTCATATTAATTTCAAAACTATTCTTTTTACAGCGGTTGTTCGGCATGCATAAATAATGTGTGTGTATATATACATTCTGTCTCTGTCCACCTTGCCAATTCCTCTCAGTATTTTATATGTTGTTATCATGTTCCCCCTATCTCTCCTGTCCTCCAGTGTCGTCAGGTCGATTTCCTTTAACCTCTCTTCGTAGGACATACCCCTGAGCTCTTGGACTAGTCTTGTTGCAAACCTTTGCGTGATTGGCTAGATGTGGGTTCCAAACTGCTGCCGCATACTCCAATATGACCCTAACTTACACAGTGTACAGGGTCCTGAAAGATTCCTTATTAAGATGGCGGAATGCTGTTCTTAGGCTTGCTAGGCGCACTTATGCTGCAGCAGTTATTTGGTTGATGTGCGCTTCAGGAGATGTGCCTGGTGTTATACTCACCCCAAGGTCTTTTTCCCAATCTTCATGACTTTGCACTTGGTGGGGTTGAACTCCAGGAGCCAATTGCTGGACCAGGCCTGCAGCCTGTCTATATCCCTTTGTAGTTCTGCCTGGTCCTCGTCCGACTTATTCTTCTCATCAACTTCACATTATCGGCAAACAGGGACACTTCGGAGTCTATTCCTTCCATCATGTCTTTCACAAATACCAGAAACACCACCGGTTCTAGGACTGACCCCTGTGGAACTCCACTCGTCACAGGCACTAACTCTGACACCTCGCTGTGTACCATAACTCGCTGCTGTCTTCCTGAAAGGCATTCCCTGTTCCAATGAAATGCCTTCCTTGTTATCTCTGCCTGGTCCTCCAGTTTTTGCACTAATCTCTTGTGTGGAACTGTGTCAAACGCCTTCTTACAGTCCAAGAAAATGCAATCTACCCACCCCTCTCTCTTGTCTTACTGCAGTCACCTTGTCATAGAACTCCAGTAGGTTTGTGACCCAGGTGTGTGCGTGTTTGTTTATACTTATTTATGCAAAACAACCACTGTGAAAAGATAGTGAAATCCCAAGCGCTTTCGTGACTTCTCACATTATCAAGGAACTATATCATATAGTTCCTTGATAATGTGAAAAGTCACGAAGGCTCTTGGAATTTCACTATCCTTTTACAGTGGTTGTTTTGCATATTCTAATATCACCTGTTTATGTGAACTTATTGCATACTTATATATGTAGACAAGACTTTTAGAGAAAGTTTGATTTCACCAAAAAATAATTCTAAATACAGAGAAATGATAAATATTACATTATAAATAACAAATAATTCAACAAATAGCTAGAAAAAGAAATCCATGAACCATTAAATTCCTTTTATTTTGAAAGCTGCATGCATCAAGCGTAAAGTAACTACGAAACAAAAGCAAAAAAAAAGCCTGAAAATAAAAGCAATCACACCCACAAAACAATAGCAAAATAATCGAACAAAAGCACTGCAGTTTTAGAACAGACAACACCACACACCACAGATACAAATATCCTCAGTAAGCAAAAAATTCAAAGACCACAGTCACAACAGTCTTCCCTACACACACACACACAAATAAAATAAACAGAAAGTGATACAGGAGAAGCTCCAACTCACTGAAAGGTCCTGTAGCCACCTCCGTCCACATCACCATGTATTTCTGTTGTATCATTGGAGGGCCAACACCATCGCCTCCAACAGATCTTTCTGCATGACAAGAGTCGAACACTAGCAGTAGCAGCAGTAGTGCCAGGACGCAGTGCTCTCTCTCACAGTCACTCATGTTAGGGGAGTGTAGCACACAGCTAAGTACTCACGACTCAGCAGTACTCGCGACTAGTACTCACAGCAGGGAAAGGGCAGATGGCGAGTCCTCATGATTGTGTTATCTTCCTATCATTAAACCTTGCTTGTGCGCTATCTAATTTGGTATCAAATACCCGTATCCGCTGTACAGGATGAATGTATTGGCGCTAAACATAAATATAGGATGAACGTATCCGTTATGTATATCCATGTATCCACTATATATAATGTGGAAATATATTTAATTGACAAGATCGTGTGTGTGTGTGTGTGTGTGTGTGTGTGTGTGTGTGTGTGTGTGTGTGTGTGTGTGTGTGTGTGTGTGTGTGTATTTATCAGCTCTTAACCAAAAAATAATAAATTTTAACAACCTTGTGACCGAAAATAAAAGAGAAAAACCTCAACAAAATACGAATTGTACTCTGATAATTATGAAAAAAACAAATGTAAAAAGAAGCCATGGAAACCCAATTTATTAATAAAACTAAAATCCATAATGGCTATATTAAAAAAAGTAACCTAGACAACGACTAAAATCTCTTCAATACATTCATAAAATTTCTTTAAAATAGCCATAACCAAAAATAATTATCAGACAAATATTGATATACAAGTGTGCAATGATAACTAAACCGGTATACTATATACATTTTTACATTACGAAAGTGAATTTGCCTCAAATTACATCACAAATTACCATATAAATATCAATAAGGCAAACATTATTCTCCAAGAACATATAAGATAATATATCAGGATTTATTGGCCTGTCACTATACTGAGAGATATTTGTGTGTGGGAGCTTTTATTAATTTATTTGAAGAAAAGCATTTAAGGTGCGTCTTGGTCACTTGGTGACCTGCTTAATGGGTCATTAAAAGCATCTAAAAAATGTTAATGCTTAAACTGTTGTGTTTAGGATTCAGTGTCACAGATGTGTGTGTGTGTGTGTGCGTGTGTGTGTGTGTGTGTGTGTGTGTGTGTGTGTGTGTGTGTGTGTGTGTGTGTGTGTATACACACACACAGTGCTTTCCTTTCTTTATATTTGACTGGCTCCTCCTCCTTAGTTCCCCACTACTACTCTCTACTACTACTACTACACTACTACTACCACTACTACTACTACTACTACCATCACTACCTCTTCCTGCCTATATATAGCCGTCCTGCTCCACTTCTGGTTAGTGTGACTTATGTAAATGGTTCAAAGTCGACCGAAACGTCCCTCGTAAGCTCCTCTCTTTCATGTGCGGTTGTATTTTGTATCTCACCTATTTGTACTCACCTATTTGTGGGTTGTCTGGGGTCGAGTCTTAGCTCCTGGCCCCGCCTCTTCACCGGTTGCTACTGCCCTCTACTCTCCCCGCTCCATGAGCTTTATCAAACCAGTTCATTAAACTGTGTATGGTTCCTGCTCCACTTACGTCATTCTAGGCGGTTCCACTGCGTTAACTCTATGACTGAAGAAAACTTCCTACAAGCCTTAGACTCATTTGTGTCCTTCAACTTCCATTGTGGCCTCTTGTTTCTGTTGTCCTCCCCCTGGAACATCCTGCTTTGTCACCTGTCTATTCACGCATATCTATTATGTCGCTATCAGTCCTCCCCCGACCCTCCCTTTTCCTCCATGTGGTCAGAACCCGATTTCCCTTAATCTTTCTTCAGGACATTCCCTTAGCTCTGGAACAACCTTGTCCAAACCTTTGTACTTTCTCTAGTTTCTTGACGTGCATTTATCAAGTGCCGGTTCCAAACAGGTGCTGCATACTCCATATGGGACTTTCATACACGGTTTTACAGTGCTTGAATGATTCCTTACTAAGTTATCGAATGCTGTTCCAGTTTGCCAGCGCCATATGCTGCAGCAGTTATCTGATTGATGTGTGCTTCCGGAGACATGCTCGTGTTGATACTTCACCCCAAGATACTTTCTCCTTGAGTGAGGTTTGCAGTCTTTGGCCAACCTAGCCTATACCTGTCGTGGTCTTCTATGCCCTTCCCCTATCTTCATACACTTTGCATTTGGCAGGATTAAATTCGAGAAGCCATTTCCTGGACCAGGTGTCCAGTCTGTCCAGGTCTCTTTGAAGTCCTGCCTGGTCCTCATCAGATTTAATTCTCCTCATTAACTTCACATCATCTGCAAACAGGGACACTTCTGAGTCTAACCCTTCCGTCATGTCGTTCACATATACCAAAAATAGCACTGGTCCTAGGACCGACCCCTGTGGACACCGCTCGTCACATGCCCACTGTGATACTCATTACGTACCATGACTCGTGTGCCTCCCTGCAGTATCTCTGATCCTTGAGCCCTTCCTGTTATAGCCCTGATGCCTAGCTCGCACTTCTCTTGTGAGGAACTTGTCAAAGGCTTCTGCAGCCAAGAAGATCAATCCCACACCTCTCTCGTGCTCCTACTCTGTTATTTTATCATAAAACTCAGAGTGTTGTGTGACGCAGATTTGCCTTCGGTGAATCCGTGCTGGTTGGATGTTACTTTGTTCGTTCCAGGTGTCCACCACTCTCCTCCTGATAATTTCACACCACACGTGTGTGTGTGTGTGTGTGTGTGTGTCTTTCTCAGTAGCACACAAATGCTTCGTTGATATGTGTAACTCAGTTTCATAACTATTCATTAACCAAGTTAATATTTTTTTGAAGGCTTTAACTTTTCTCTAGATCATTTACCCCTGGGAAGACAAGACGGGTGTCCGTTTTGGTTGGTTCATGGTCCAATGATGGTAAGAACATAAGAAAGAAGGAACTGTAGTAGGCCTACTGACCCATGCGAAGCAGGTCCATGTCCCACCCCCTGGATTAGCCCAATGACCCACCTAGTCAGGTCAATTCCGCTTAAGGAAGGAGCACGGCATCGACCTAGTAGCACAAGCTAGTCAGGTTCCAACTCACACCCACCCACATCCACCCATATTTATCTAACCTATTTTTAAAACTACACAACGTTTTAGCCTCAATAACGGAGTTCGGGAGTTTGTTCCACTCATTCACAACTCTATTACCAAACCAGTGCTTTCCTATATCCTTCCTCAATCTGACTTTTTCCCATTTGAAACCATTGCTGCGAGTCTTGTCTTGGCTGGAAATTTTCTGCACGCTATTTACATCCCCTTTATTTATTCCTGTTTTCCATTTATACACCTCGATCATATCCCCATAATTCTACGCTTTTCGAGAAGGTGCAGATTCAGGGCCTCAGTCTATCCTCATAGGGAAGATTTCTGATACATGGGATCAACTTTGTCATCCACCTCTGTACGTTTTCCAGTGCATTTATATCCATTCTGTAATACGGTGGCCAAAACTGTGCAGCATAATTTAAATGAGGCCTAACTAAGGATATATAGAGTTGAAGAACAACCTGTGGACTTCTATTATTTACACTACTAGATATGAAGCCAAGGATTCTGTTGTCTTGGTTTTAGATTACTGCTTACGAGAACTCTTAAATTCTTTTCGCAATCAGTAGTATTAAGATCTACATTATTTAGTTTATATGTGGCATGGTTATTTTCCTGTCCAACATTTAGAACTTTGCATTTGTCTTTATTAAACTGCATCTGCCACTTCTCCGACCTGTGCATCAGTATATTCAAATCATCCTGGAGTGCTCTAGTGTCCTCATTAGAAGGAATTGGCCGGCCTATTTTGGTGTCATCAGCAAATTTGCTTATGTCGCTATTTATTCCCTCATCTATGTCGTTTATGTAAATTGTGAGCAACAACGGGCCCAACACTGACCCCTGCGGAACACTGCTTGTGACGTGCCCCCATTCTAATTTCTCCTCATTTATACAAAGTCTTTGTTGCCTATTTGTCAGCCATGCCTCTACCCAGGAAAAAAATTCTCCTATTCCGTGTGCCTTAAGTTTCCTCAATAGCCTCTGATGTGGAACTCTATCGAAAGCCTTACTGAAGTCCATATACACAATATCATATTCTGATCTACCTCCTCAAACACCTTAGTGAAAAAAGTTAGTAAATTCGTAAGACAGGAACGCCCCTTCGTAAAATCGTGTTGAGATTCATTAATCAATTTATACCTATCAAGATAACTACTAATTGCTTCGGCAATTATTGATTCCATAAATTTTCCCCACTATGGAGGTAAGGCTTATTGGTCTATAGTTCGAAGCTAAGGACCTGTCACCTGCCTTGCAAATAGGTATTACTTTTGCCATTTTCCACTTATCAGGCACTATGCCAGTTTGTAGCGATATGTTGAAAAGATTAGCCAAAGGTATGCTAAGCTCCTCTTTACATTCCTTTAACACCCTTGCAAACAGTTCATTAGGGCCTGGGGATTTGTTAGGTAGTAGCAAGTGACCCTCATAGCGGGAGTGCCACCTGACACTCACGTGAGTCATGAAGCTAGCAAGTGTGTAGCAGGATGGCGGCACTGCTGGCTCATGAATTATTATTACGTTCATGGGGATGGTCACTGAAAGCAAAATACGTTCAAGTAAAAAACAAAAAAAATCCTGAAAATATTTTTTATACCGTCACACTATGTCGACTTCTTTGTTTATCTAATTTTAAATATTTTCTAACTTATTTTTTTATTTTGCACGAAAATAAACGATCTAAATTCAAAAAAAAAACAAAAAACTTAAATTGATATAACCTAATCTAAACGATCTTGTTTTTCCAGATTGCAAAAATATGTTAAATAATCAATATTGTATCTGCATAAGTATATTTAACTTCATTCTGCAAGATGAGGAACTAGACATGTGCAACACCTGGATATCTATTTCAAAATCGTAGATAGTAGACGAGGTTTTCACTGACTTTTTGCACTGGACAAGCACCTAAAGTCGGTTCCTGACCATCCGGGCTGTGGCTCGTACGTTGGTTTGCGTGCAGCCAGCAGTAACAGCCTGGTTGATCAGGCTCTGATCCACCAGGAGGCCTGGTCACAGACCGGGCCGCGGGGCGTTGACCCCCGGAACTCTCTCCAGGTAAACTCCAGGTAAGAAGTGGAAGATGGGATAATTAGTCCCTCAACCTACAAGTCTGTGTTTAGCACCTTAGTCTACTTATTTCACTAATTTTTAGGAGAAATAATTTTAAAGGACGACGTAGGTACCCGTCTTATTTCTGTCCATATTTGCAACCATGTACTTATTATGAAAAACCATATTTAAATTTGTGTTTGAATGAAAATCACCTGTTTGAGAATGCAAACAGTTTTCGCCTAAAAGAAATCAAATTTTTAGGAATAATGAAACAGGTTCTCTACATGTCTTTATTATTTTCGTAAAAATGAGTTACATGTCATTGTTACCAAAAAAAAAAAAGTAACTGTAACAAGGGAATGATTAATATAAATTATGCCTGTAAAATATTCAAATGCCACTAGATTACTTAAAAATGCCCAGACTAGTAGCTGACTATTGGATACTAGCCACTGATTTTTACTTCATGAAGTCTGACTATTGGATACTAGCCACTGATTTTACATCATGAAGTATCACACTGGTGTTTACTCAATGTGCATGTGATGGAGACTCGATTTTCTATATACTATTAGTCGTCCAGTCACTGTTAGACAGTTTTATTTTATAACCGAGCGTTCTCGCCATGAAGCCGTCCGGAGGAATTCAACTGCCCTCCTAAACTTTATTAATTTTCTTGCCGACTGCTGTAGAAGTTCAGCTTGGTTGCGCCGATTGCCTTCGTGATTGCGGACGCCTACTTGTGGCCACGCAAGTAGTCGTAGAAAAAGAGGATGAGATCAAGAGGCTGGAGGAGACAAGGGAACTCGTAATGGCAATCCTCGCCTCCTTCTTCGGCGTACCTGGCGGCCTTCTGCAGCTCCGTTAGCTTCTCCTCAGGTACGTCGAGTCCAGGGGACCTAATGACAGAGTATTGCATCCTGATTTATCTCAAGTACTACAAGATACATACTTGTTTAATGCTTATTTACCTCGAATAGCTCTGAATTTAGATACAATGAAAGTGCTCCTAGATATACAATGACTCTTTTCCTACATCGGGAGTAAAGATGTGGTTCAGAGAATTTGGTGAGCTAAACCGTGTATCTGTGAATGAAATTGAAATATTCTTTACGACTGAATGAAGCTTGATATATTCATCAATATATTAGCTTTGTATATACCACAGCTGTATAGCCCTTGTGGTTTAGCGCTTCTTTTTGATTATAATAATAATAATGTATATACCACATGAGGTATTATACCCGAGTAGATATACATGGGCTGCTGCCATAGTGATACCATAAGTATATAATAAGAAATAAATGTTTTGTCCCTTCGAGGGGATGCCTAAGTGATGGCAAAGAGCTTTTGATCCATGGAATTGGAGGTACCCTCCCATTTCAGCGGATCAAACCTAATCTCCCCACTTCTCTCATTCCGTACTATCCTGGGCAGATATTAAGTCTCAGGATTGTTGCTTCGGTAATGTAGGGGTCATTCAGGACTTAGGGAATTGGAGGATATGTTCATCTGCCTAGTATCAAGGAACCTATCTTGAGTACTTAATACCCGAGTGCTTAGTAAGAGGAGCCTGACAGCAATATACTCATTTACTAAGTACTCAAGTAATTAGTACTTGAATACTTAGTAGTACAAGGACTGCAAACACCAGAGGCAAGGGATTAAGATACATGACTGAGTACTTACGGCACTAGGAGCCTGACTGGTAATGTTAGGAAGCCGAATCTTTTGGAATCTACGTAGGCTTCGCAGATGGCCTGCTTGACGCAGTTCTTGTCCACAATGATGGGCATGACGGTGAGAGACTCCGTGATAAGACCATTAAGCAAGTATTCCCCGAGGCTATACCCGTCAGAAATCTCTCTGGCGGGTCCTGTGGCTTTCTGGTTGGTAGTGTATATTGCTATGGCCAAACCTCCAAGCAGAAAGATCCCTATGAAGGTAAGACCGCCGAAGGACTGTAAGCTGATGCCTGCAGGAGAGAAGTCCCCGGCGCCGGGCAGAGTGAAGGAGAAGATCGGGCACGTGAAGGATATGGTGGTGTTGAAGGACGTAGACGCAGGGTCGTAGCTGAAGGGAATAGCCACCTCCCCCTTCGACGGGTTCTCGTAAATATCCTTAATGGTTTCGTTGATATCGCCGGAAGCCTTTGATACCATGCAGACTACCGTCGTCACTGCTACCAACGCCACCTTCCACCACGTCATCATTTCTGCAAAATAAAGCAAATGTCAATAATATTTATCACTTTAAAATTAACGCAGACGCCAAAAGTGTTTCACGCCTGTTGTTGGTAAACACTCATTGCTCTAATACACAACACACACCACACACACACACTGCTAAGACTCGACCCCTGCAACCACAAATAGGTGAGTACAAATAGGTGAGTACACACACACACACACACACACACACACACACACACACACACACACACACACACACACGGAGTAGTGGGTAGTGAGTAGTGAGTAGTGCAGATATCGAGGACATCACATATGAAAGACCCCTTGGGGCCAGTGACCATGTGGTTTTAAGCTTCGAATACACAGTAGAGCTACAAGTGGAGGGAGAAGCAGGAAGGCCAGGACGAATGAAGCCAAACTACAAGAAAGGGGACTACACAGGAATGAGGAACTTCCTGAACGGGGTTCAGTGGGACAGAGAACTGGCAGGGAAGCCAGTTAATGAGATGATGGAATATGTAGCAACAAAATGCAAGGAGGCTGAGGAGAGGTTTGTACCCAAGGGTAACAGGAATAATGAAAAAAGCCAGGATGAGTCCATGGTTTACCCAAAGGTGCAGGGAGGCAAAAACCAAGTGTGCTAGGGAATGGAAGAAATATAGAAGGCAAAGGACAAAGGAGAATAAGGAGAGCAGTCGTAGAGCCAGAAACGAATATGCACAGATAAGAAGGGAGGCCCAAAGACAATATGAAAATGACATAGCAGCGAAAGCCAAATCTGACCCGAAACTGTTGTATAGCCACATCAGGAGGAAAACAACAGTCAAGGACCAGGTAATCAGGCTAAGGAAGGAAGGAGGAGAGACAACAAGAAATGACCGTGAAGTATGTGAGGAACTCAACAAGAGATTCAAAGAAGTGTTCACAGAGGAGACAGAAGGGGCTCCAGAAAGACGGAGAGGTGGGGCACACCACCATGTGCTGGACACAGTGCACACAACCGAGGAAGAAGTGAAGAGGCTTCTGAGTGAGCTAGATGCCTCAAAGGCAATGCGGCCAGATAACATCTCCCCATGGGTATTGAGAAAGGGAGTAGAGGCGCTATGTGTACCCCTAACAACAATATTCAATACATCTATCGAAACAGGGAGATTGCCTGAGGCATGGAAGACAGCAAATGTAGTCCCAATCTTTAAAAAAGGAGACAGACATGAAGCATTAAACTACAGACCAGTGTCACTGACATGTATAGTATGCAAAATCATGGAGAAGATTATCAGGAGAAGAGTGGTGGAACACCTAGAAAGGAATGATCTCATCAACAGCAGCCAACATGGTTTCAGGGACAGGAAATCCTGTGTCACAAACCTACTGGAGTTCTATGACATGATGACAGCAGTAAGACAAGAGAGAGAGGGGTGGGTGGATTGCATATTCTTGGACTGCAAGAAGGCGTTTGACACAGTTCCACACAAGAGATTGGTGCAAAAACTGGAGGACCAAGCAGGGATAACAGGAAGGGCACTACAATGGATCAGGGAATACTTGTCAGGAAGACAGCAGCGAGTCATGGTACGTGGCGAGGTGTCAGAGTGGGCACCTGTGACCAGCGGGGTCCCACAGGGGTCAGTGCTGTTTCTGGTATTTGTGAACGACATGACGGAAGGAATAGACTCTGAGGTGTCCCTGTTTGCAGATGACGTGAAGTTGATGAGATGAATTCACTCGATCGAAGACCAGGCAGAACTACAAAGGGATCTGGACAGGCTGCAGACCAGGTCCAGCAATTGGCTCCTGGAGTTCAATCCCACCAAGTGCAAAGTCATGAAGATTGGGGAAGGGCAAAGAAGACCGCAGACAGAGTACAGTCTAGGGGGCCAGAGACTACAAACCTCACTCAAGGAAAAAGATCTTGGGGTGAGTATAACACCAGGCCCATCTCCTGAAGCGCACATCAACCAAATAACTGCTGCAGCATATGGGCGCCTAGCAAACCTCAGAACAGCATTCCGACATCTTAATAAGGAATCGTTCATGGACCCTGTACACCGTGTACGTTAGGCCCATATTGGAGTATGCGGCACCAGTTTGGAACCCACACCTAGCCAAGCACGTAAAGAAACTAGAGAAAGTGCAAAGGTTTGCAACAAGACTAGTCCCAGAGCTAAGAGGTATGTCCTACGAGGAGAGGTTAAGGGAAATCAACCTGACGACACTGGAGGACAGGAGAGATAGGGGGGACATGATAACGACATACAAAATACTGAGAGGAATTGACAAGGTGGACAAAGACAGGATGTTCCAGAGATTGGACACAGTAACAAGGGGACACAGTTGGAAGTTGAAGACACAGATGAATCACAGGGATGTTAGGAAGTATTTCTTCAGCCACAGAGTAGTCAGTAAGTGGAATAGTTTGGGAAGCGATGTAGTGGAGGCAGGATCCACACATAGCTTTAAGCAGAGGTATGATAAAGCTCACGGTTCAGGGAGAGTGACCTAGTAGCGATCAGTGAAGAGGCGGGGCCAGGAGCTCGGACTCGACCCCCGCAACCTCAACTAGGTGAGTACAACTAGGTGAGTACACACACATACAGCGCCTAATCTTGCACGGAGTCACTGGTTGTGGTACTGTATCAATATTCTATACATCGCCACACGTTCTCGACCAGCAGGACAGTATTAGCACACCGTTCCTGAGACTAATTAGTAACCAGAGCTACTTTCCCCTGCGGTAACCCGTCCTCCTCTGGACGTGTCAAGCGATCGTGCTTTACTGCCACATTCCCTTAAGGGAGGTTCGTCGATGCCAGTAAGGAGATCTTGATCCAAGAAAATGGATCCGCTGTTCCCTTCCTTGGATCAAATCTGAATGCCTCCTCCCCCCCCCTTTTGGCACTTGTATGAACTCCTACGCGTTTAGAGCTCTCCCCACGCAAGTTATCAACCGTGCCCAGGTCATCTACTCCGCCGCAGCATCCGTGCCTTGGTCGTACCTCTGACAGCACCTACACTGTGGTCGTACCTCTCATTATAGTCTCCGGGTACCTATTTACCGTTTACCTAACAGTAAATAGTAAAGAGATACCTGGGTGTTAGGCAACTGTAGCGACTCACATCTTGAGAATGCAGTAATACCTTAGATAAATAAGGTTGGACTTGAAATAAGCTGAGGAAGGTTGTGCGGAGTTAAACTATTTTACAAGCCACGAAAGTGTGAAATTTCTCTCATTTCTCCTGCCAAACGAGTACTACTATACAGATAAAAAAAAAAAAAGAATTCAGTGGGACAACGTTTTACATTCTGGAGAGCATGATAAAACTCTTCAAAGGGCAAGACGTTTTCTCAGTAAACGTTTGTTCTGAAACTTGTGCCTTCGTTTCCAGGCTTGTCGGCAATATCCCATATAATCCAGCTTCTCCTGACGTACAGAATGCCAACCTTCCTCTCCTCCTTCCTGTTCTTCCTCTCTTATACTTCCCCTCCGCCACACTATCGCTTCAAATCTTTTCCAAGATAATTTCACACTTTTTAGATCTCAGGCCTACTTATTCAATCTTAAAAATCTGTCAAAGCTGTATAGGCTCGACTTTCAACAACGCTGCTCTCTTGATGCGGTTAATATGAAAGGAAACAAGACAAGCAGAAGTCTTCTGTCAGATGACCGACCAGCGTCAGGAAACTCTTGTCCTGTTTCCTGACGAACCTTACCTAAGTAATAAACTGTAATATTTACAGAGAACATAGACAAAATCAGTACACAGAGAAATCATGGTGTCTGTCGTCAAGTGTTATTATTATTAGCAGTAGTATTTAAATGCTAAGATGACAGTAGGTTACAGTAGTTTTATAACAAGAAGGAACCATTCTCACTAACCCTCAGAAATAAAGTTGAAACTGAACAAAGTTTCGGTTCTTTTTCCAACAGAACCGTAACAACAATTTTTCTTAGTTACAGAAATTGGTAAGTACTAGTTAATTCGTCCACGTCGCGGAAGTTGGAGTCTTCAGGACGCCTTGCACTGAATAACCCCACTGATACAGCAACTCCTGTTAAAACAAATTGTATTCTGCTCCACTAACGATATTCTGAATATTATTCATCAGTGCCGTGAATAATATGAACCAGAAGCCCCTTTGAGGAGCCTAGTTATCCTCGGGTTCATCAGTCACATACATGAGGTAGGTGAGACTCTGTTCCCTGGACACGAGGAGACAACACACTCACCAGTCAAGACAACCATATACTGCAGGAGGTTTTGCGAGCTGTCCCAGTCTTCTAGTGTGAGACCCCACAATAACCCCCACCCCCCACCAAACATCCGTTCATACCCCTCACCGCCTTCCGTCCACTCCGCTCAGGCTACCTCAACCTTCCGCCATAAGTAAGTTAATTCAGGTATACACAAATACCGTTACATAGCTTATTATACATAACAGCATATGTGTGGAGAACCTAGGATAGCCCAAAAAAGTCAGAAACACTGACTTATAGGCCTCCTGACGTTTATCAGCTGAGGCTTACAGACGTCAACGCTATGTAACACGTCTTGTGTGATGGAATATAACGGAAAAATAGCTAGCTTTTTTTCCCGAAATGTAGCAGCACACTGCATGTGTGTACTCACCTAGTTGAGGTTGCAGGGGTCGAGTCCAAGCTCTTGGCCTCGTGTGTGTGTGTGTGTGTGTGTGTGTGTGTGTGTGTGTGTGTGTGTGGTGTGTGTGCAAAATAATCGCGAATTCGCGAGAAAGATTCAAAATAATCAACTTTCCCTGCGCTTATTTTGTTTTTCCATAGAATGTGACCCAGACCTGCTGCCAGCACCCAGATACCTATTTATTTGTAGGTGAACGAGGGCAGCAGATGTAGGGGAAACTTAACCAATGTTTCTCTGAGTGCGATCTGAGGCTGCCAACTGAGCCTCCAGACTAGTTTTAATAATAATAATAATAATAATAATAATAATAATAATAATAATAATAATAATAATAATAATAATAATAATAATAATATCTATTTACTACAAGTACATGTACATGGTATAAAGACCTAGCTGACATCAATGACATACTGCTATAGAAAGCCCCTTATGCTGAGAATTTCGGGCAAATTAGGCCAGTTTTGTCTCAGGATGCGACCCACACCAGTCGACTAACACCCAAGTACCCATTTTAAACTGATGGGTGAACAGGGACAGGGACAGCAGGTGTCTTATGGAAACACGTCCCTAATGTTTTCGAGCCGTACCGGAGGAGATTCAAACCTCAGTGTATGAGCTGAGTGCGCTAGCGAAGATCGAGCCTACGTACCCGTTATATATCACCACCAGAGGAGGTTATAAGGTCACTTGGGCAACGGGACACTCCCCTGCCTTACCTAATACCACCGCTGGCGCAGTGATGAAACTGATTTGATAGGGCGATTGGCAGATCACGTACTCGCTCACCTGCTGTTAGTTAACATACTTGCTGCAATGATGCTCTGAATTAAGATTAATTCTGTATCGCAGCCAAGTATCTGTTCTATATATCTATCCATCTCTCTATCTCTATCTCCCTCCCCCTCCTCGACCCCATTTGCGTTAAAAGCGTTTACCATCCCTCTACCTGTCTTTATGATATACATCAGTTTTATTCAGGGACATTATCAGTAAATGGTAAGGCCTTAGACAGGAATGCCTGATGTCACCTTTATTGTTGAAAATATTTATAGATGGGCTGTAAGAAGTGAATGCTCGGGTGTTGGCAAGAGGTGCGATCACAAGGTAAAGAATCTTACACAAAGTGAGAGTTGTCACAGTTGCTTTTTGCTGATGACACTGTGCTTTTGGGAGATTCTGGAGAGAAGCTTCAGAGGTTGGTGGACGGGTGTGGAAGGGTATGTAAAGGAAGGAAATTAAAAGTGAACATATGAAAGAGCAAGGTGATACGGATAAATATTTTAGGTAATGAAGGACTGAATATCAGATTGGTGGGAGAGAGTATGGAGGAGGTGAACGTTTTCAGATATTTGGAGTGAACGTGTTAGCAAATGGGTCTATGAAAGAAGAGGTGAATCATAGAATTGATGAGGGGAAAAAGGCGAGTCCCAAGTAAACAAAGAGGGGAATGTATGAGATTATGGTTATACCAACGCTCTTATCTGGGTGTGAAACATGGGTTGTAAAGACTGCAACAAGGAGAAGGCTGGACCCAGTGGAGATATCATGTCTGAGTGGAATATGCAGTGTGAATATAATGTAGAGACTCCATAGTTTGGAAATTAGAAGGCACGGGGTTACTAAAAGTATTATTAAAGAGGGCTGAGAAGAGGCTGTTGTGGTTCTGACATTTAGAGGTTGGAACGAAACACGGTGACTTTAAGAGCATATAAATCTGTAGTGGAAAGAACAAGGGGTAGAGGTCGCCCTAGGAAAGGATGGAGGGAGGGAGAGGGTAAAGGGGGCTTTGTCTGCAAAGGGTCTGGACTTCCAGCAAGTGTGCTCGAATGAGATATGAGCGAGTGGAGACAAATTATTTTTGACTTGATATGCTGCTGAAGTTTGAGCAAAGTAACATTTATGAAGAGATTCAGGGAAGCCAGTTAGCCGGACTCGAGTCCTGGAGGTTTAAAGTACAGTGCCTGCGCTCCGAAGCATAGGTGTTGATATGTTGTATTTTTTTTAACCGTAGTGTAGGCGTGCCATGGACTGAATGATGATGAACGTGTTTTTTTCGGGTCACTTTGCCTCTGAGAAACTGCCGATGTTAAATAATTAGCTCACAAGTGAAAACATCCTGAATATTAGTTTATCTGAAAACTGGATAGAAAACGAAGAAAGATGCTGCTTACAAAGAAAACATATAATAAGAGGGAGACTTAAAGAAATTGCTTTATTAATTATCAGGTGCTAAAAGTTTTTGTATATCAGTATTTATCTATATAGCGTTCCTGCTGATATATTTTTTGGTGGCTAATATATAATTACACAAATTATTTTTGCCCATTCCATCTCTTAAAATTTGAAATAAGCAAACTGACACTTGTATTTATTTGAAAATAACATATAACACAATTCGACATTAATAGGAAACAATACGTATTACTTTTTTTTTTTTTTAGATTTTTCATGGAATATATACTCCAAGATGTGTATTTCTGTCAGCTTATATACACCGAGAATTTACATTAATCCTTTTATTTTAGAGACTAAGATATTTTTGTCTGGTGGTAGAGTAGTCGATAGGCTTGAAATCCTGTTCCCCAACAAACCGGTTCTTTTCTTATATTTCCCCCACTCATCCATTATTGGATAAGTTGTTGCAAATTAAAATGATGCAAAGTTTTTTTTTTTTTTGCACCGGACTATCTTGGCCTTAATAAAATTAATGTAATCCGATTCAGCTTTCTGCCCGTCTTATTTCTGGTCAGCTAGCATTTAGCTGGTGTTGCGTAGCATCAGCGAGGTGTGTTGGTGTGTATTCAGGCTACTTAAGGATCAGTTATGCCCAGAAATGCCCTACATAACCAGGTGCATTCTAGAAAGAATGCCAATATTAACCATACCACGAGTGGGGTTTGAACCCGCGATCAGTCTCAAAACTCTGGAGTCTTGAGACTGATCGCAGGCTCTAACCCCACCCGTGGTATGGTTTGTTTGGAATCGTGTCAATACAGTTTCGTGAGTCATGCCCATATTGTCAACTAATTCAATATCAATCGTATGATGTACTGTGTAGGAATAAAGATTAATATTATTTTTGTTATTGTATATGTATAAATAAAACATTTCATAATAAAGAAATAACTAACATTTTCTTTTCATCTCTTTTCACCTCTGTATGTATGCTAAAATTTCGAAATAAATAAATAATAAATAAATAAATAAACCATCTTCAGGAGATACTAAACTAGATGGAAGGAAGCTCCTGGGGTCCAAGTTATGGCTTATCATTTTCTGTGTCTCCAGTCCTCGTTTAAGAGCTGCAAGCATCTTCAGTCCAAAGAGTGTCATTTACACATGCTACTGATATTGACACTCCAATATTTCTTACTAAAACTTTAACAAAATCTCATTTACTTACATCCCAGAATTTCTTATTTATTCTCTACATACCCTTGCCTGAACGTTTCTCCAACAGTTATAATGGATATAACATTGGCCAGATCAAAGGATACGTATTTCATTGCTACTCTTACAAGCCTCACACGAGGGAGGATAAAATTCCGGGAAATATTTATAGTACGTACTTTGGCTGGTCTTAAAAGTTATAAAGGGAATAGCTATTTCATCCTGAATTATATTATTTTGCCAAAGTAAAATCAACGATTTACTCTGATGAACAAACTTACGTTACGCTTCGTTGGGTTGCATTTACGAGTGTCCTGAGGTTACGTCTTTTACACGCAGGCTTAATCAAACAGACGACATCCACATGATTACTCTTACAGACGACATCCACAGGATTATTCATACAGAAGATATACACAAAACAAAAACATTGTACTAACAGCAAACAAACAAAAACAAGGCACCCACAGCATCATAACAGAGGCAGCATCAGGAAACAGACAAGCGAGGCTTTACTGAAACCGTCATCGCTGGTTCCCATTTGTATTAGGCTGATCAGTTCCGGTCTCCATATTACACACTAGACATAAAGGCGATGAGAAACAAACAGTGAAGGATGACAAGGTTAATCTTCTCCCCTGCGTCATCGATGACACATTAAAAGCACTGAACTTGTAATCTGTAAACAAATAGGTCCGGAAATTTGTTTTCCCAATTTTTCCCTGAGAAATACCAGATATGATTTATGAACATAAGAGTGGACCAATACAGCAGGCCTACCAGCCTATACTAAACAGATCCTCAATATCTTTATTCTCAAAGGTAACAGAGGTTCCAGCTGTGATAACCTTACTAACCCATTCTGGCTATGAAGGATCTAAGTAAATTAAAAGGGAGTTGAACACGGTATTAAAAATATTTCATTCTGGGCAGGACTAGTAACAGTGGATTCGAACTGGACAAAAATTAAGATGTATAAAGAAAGCACCACATTAGTAATATTATTATTATCATAACCAAGTGCTAACTAAACCTGTAATTAGCAGTAGTATTGTAGATAAGAGATAATTTCGTTCGGATTTTTAACCCCGGAGGGTTAGCCACCCAGGATAACCCAAGAAAGTCAGTGCGTCATCGAGGACTGTCTAACTTATTTCCATTGGGGTCCTTAATCTTGTCCCCCAGGATGCGACCCACACCAGTCGACTAACACCCAGGTACCTATTTGCTGCTAGGTGAACAGGACAACAGGTGTAAGGAAACGTGTCGAATGTTTCCACCCGCCGGGAATCGAACCCGGGCCCTCCGTATGTGAAGCGGGAGCTTTAGCCACCAGGCCACCGGCAAGCCTACCAGACGGTATTATTGAAACAATTTTGAGAAGCATGTACAGTATATTTGCCTGCTACATGCATACTAATGACAGTGTGAGAAGCGTCTGCCTGACAGTGGCAAGTAAAATGTAGGAATGAGGTAGGCCTACTGATGTATGGAAGGTAAGAAGTAGGCACATGTTTCGCCAAACAGTGACTTTATCTATGCAATACAGAGCTGATTTACGAAGACAGTAGAAGACGAGGTAGTCAGTCCCTCAGCCTTGCAGAACTATACACTGACGATAGTGGAAGATGAAGAATGAAAAAGGCACACAATACGTACTCATAAGTTTCAGTGCCCTACGTCCGGATTATTAATGTGGAAGATACTAGGTAATCAGTCCCTCTTCCTGGATACTACGGGAGGCAGATCTTTAAAATAAGCCATTAGGCCTTGTGAAATGTTCTCTTTCTTTAATATTCCTAAAATCTACAGTGGATTTTATGACTGCTTCAGTGTTGCTGCATGCTATAAATCTTTCCTCTAATAACACTTTCATAAAAATATATCATATAAATTACTTCACTATGTCCCCCAAGCAATTTATATTTTTACCCCTCAATAACCAGACAAATTTCAAATTCTCGAACCCGATATTAATTGGTTTTGCTGTACCTGTGACGCGCACCCATTGCTCACCTCACCACTCTCGTTTACTAGTTAACTACCCCTCCTACCTGCAGTAATACCACTCGCTCATACACTGGTACGCAATATCCCTTCCTGATACACTAGTATATAATACCACTTCCTATACATTGCTAAGGAATACCACTTCCTGTTACATGGATACCACTTGATATACAATTGCTACCTCACAACAGTAATGCTTCACATTGTTAAATTAGACACATGTGCAACTCTTGGGTATCTTTATTGAGGAAACGTTTCGCCACACAGTGGCTTCATCAGTCCATACAAAGGATAAACTTGAAGAACAGGAGGAGAATGAGGTAATCAGTCCCTCAACCTTGAGTCGATGTGGTCAGTCCATCAATCTTGAATAGAATACGGCATATGAGCGGAGAAGCAGCTTATAAACCGTAGGCAGGAGAGGTGCAGCAGTCGTAGGTAGTGTCACATTTGTCCAGTGTGGAAGTAGGTCGTGCCAAAGGGTTAGGCAAGCGAAGAATTCCCAAGTATTAAGACTGATGAAGCCACTGTGTGGCGAAACGTTTCCTCAATAAAGATACCCAAGAGTTGCACATGTGTCTAATTTAACAACGTGTCGGTTCTTTGAACCATTCATCTACAATACTTCACATTACACTTACTACCTCACACAGTGCCACTACCTGACACTACAACCCTGATACACTGTCACAACTGGTATAGTGCCACTGTTGAACCGCTGTACAATCGTTTCATAGTATTTCTTCGCTACCTTTTATAGGCCCCCAACTTTCGACTGTTATTACTGTATCTGTTTCAATTTATTTGACAGACCCTTCTTAAAATAAAGGCACGACATATACCCTGAGAGTTAACTTTAATCTCTTATCTAGGAATTAAAATACACTTAAAATGAGTATTTTGAAAAAAAATTGCGCCATCGTTAATCTATTTTCTAGAGATTACAATACACTTAAATTTAGTGTACTTGTCATATGCGACAGCGTTCACTACCTTAAATCTATGAAACTAAATTCCTCCAGAGAATTAAACTGAGAAAGTTCAGTTTACCCTCGATGGCTCACATGCTCATCAAACCATAAAGTCCACGTGTGTTGTCGACCTTGTGGTGCTCTTGTCTTGAACCAGAAAAGCCTTTTTGTTGTTATTGTGAGGGATGAAAGACGGAAGATGCATCGCTTGTGGTCCCGTCTTTGTTAAGGCCATAATGGAGACATCCTGAGGGCCCTTCCTCCTCTCTTGGAGAGGTATTGACTGACATTGGAATGTGTGTTGTCACCTGGTTGTAGCTGCCGGAGGGGTGAGTGGTGGGTCGAGTCTCGGCACGCGTCTTCGCCTCTCAATTACGAACCATCACAAACGACCCCTGGACTGTTAGGTGTATAGGTACATCTGGGACTAATAAGACATTTACCGTGGTTACGTTTCGCTCACCAGGAGCTTTGCCAAGACATTACCAACAGTGCAATACAAGGACACATGATATACAAAAGTCCAAAAGGAGTAGCAGTATTGAAGATAGTAGTGGCAATGGAAGTCATGGCAAGAGAGTAGTAGTAGTAGTTGCAGTAGTTAATAAGTGGAAGTAGTATCAAGTGATGGTGGAGAAATATGTTGGAGTACAGTATATATATGAACCACCTTTTATGTTAGACAGGGGCTGTGAGCGAGGAGCAGGGCGCCCAAAAAACATATTCTTGAAATGTCCTTCATGTTGCAGTGTCCGTCTGGATGCTTATTGCTAAAACTACGGACACTGTACGCAAATCATAATACATTTACTGGTTATTTGCATCTGTGTCTCTTGTGTTTATTCAGTTCCCTGCGAAAGTTGTGATTACCATTACACAGGACAAACTAGAAAGTCTCTCAAGATCAGACTAAAACTACATAAACACGTTATAAATTACTGAGCTGGAGTCCGGTCGTGTTTTATGTTTGAGACAATCTGGCAATGTTAAATCCACAATTTATTTAAAAATCCAAGTTTCTGAGATCTATAATCCACACCTTTTTCAGGTCCAAAATTTAATTTCAGACCCAAAGGGGATTTTTTTTTTTTACAAGAAGTATTTAATATTTCGTTTTGATACAAATGTCCCTAATGTAAACCATATCATTAACATGCTTAGTTTTTACATAAGAACATAAGAAAGGAGGAACACTGCAGTAGGCCTACTGGCCCATACTTGGCAGGTCCTTTACAATAGCAACCCATTACAGCATAACTTAACACGCAATTGGTATATTCTTTTCGAAGTGTTTTAAAGATATTTGACTTAAGGAGTTGCTTGAACTCTCTGTGAAATTCATTTATGATAATGATGCTATGTACTCATGCTAAAATATAGATCTTGGGAAATATTTACATCGGCTTTTATTTGCTATTTTTATTAATGGTTGCTCGTTCCCAGCAGTGTGCAGTGCTTACTGGCTCCTCTGAAGTAAACAACAGTGATGACTGGCTCCTCTGATGTGGAAGTCAGTGCTTACTGGCATCTCTGAAGTGAACATCAGCGCTTACTGGCTCCTCTGAAGTAAACAACAGTGATGACTGGCTCCTCTGATGTGGAGGTAGGTGCTTACTGGCATCTCTGAAGTGAACAACAGTGATGACTGGCTCCTCTGATGTGGAGGTCATATCTTACTGACATCTCTGAAGTGAACAACAGCGCTGACTGGCACCTCTGAAGTAAACAACAGTGATGACTGGCTCCTCTGATGTGGAAGTCAGTGCTTACTGGCATCTCTGAAGTGAACATCAGCGCTTACTGGCTCCTCTGAAGTAAACAACAGTGATGACTGGCTCCTCTGATGTGGAGGTAGGTGCTTACTGGCATCTCTGAAGTGAACAACAGTGATGACTGGCTCCTCTGATGTGGAGGTCATATCTTACTGACATCTCTGAAGTGAACAACAGCGCTGACTGGCACCTCTGAAGTAAACAACAGTGATGACTGGCTCCTCTGATGTGGAGGTCATATCTTACTGACATCTCTGAAGTGAACAACAGCGCTGACTGGCACCTCTGAAGTAAACAACAGTGATGACTGGCTCCTCTGATGTGGAGGTCAGTGCTTACTGGCATCTCTGAAGTGAACATCAGCGCTTACTGGCTCCTCTGAAGTAAACAACAGTGATGACTGGCTCCTCTGATGTGGAGGTCAGTGCTTACTGGCATCTCTGAAGTAAACAACAGTGATGACTGGCTCCTCTGATGTGGAGGTCAGTGCTTACTGGCATCTCTGAAGTGAACAACAGCGCTGACTGGCACCTCTAAAGGGGAGTTCAGCGCTGACTGGCATCTCTGAAGTGAACAACAGCGCTGACTGGCACCTCTGAAGTGGACTTCAGCGCTGACTTGCTTGCTCCCCTCTCCCTGTGGCTGTTAGAGCTGCCTTTGCCACACTCCTCGCTGTCTTGCACTTTTAACTGTCTCACACGTAGAAAATATTCATCCACCAGTATTCTGCCAGGAATACTAACAAAAGAAATATTTTTTTTCAGCAGCCTTTGTCACTATGGGTCGTCCTAAAAGACAAGAAAAAGGATTGTACGTTTGCAAAGATACAAATAAATGTATGTATACAAAGAAACGCACAAACACACACACACATGCACACACACACACACACACACACACACACACACACACACACACACACACACACACACACACACACACACACACACACACACACACAAGGACATCAGAAATACCGCAATCTAAATTCAATGTAACACTTTATTTGGCTGTAATGAAACGCAGTTAAAAAAAAATTACTAAGAGGTCAGTACTCCTTAGCGTATAAACACTGAAAATTAACTCTAACTTCAGTAACATGGACTAAAATATTCCTGCCTGGCGGTGAGTGGGTGAAATGCAGTCTTATTGACCCTAACGTAATTATCTGGCATAATACCAAACACATCAACCATTATACAATCGTCTGGCATAATACCAAACACACCAACCATTATACAATCGTCTGGCATTATACCAAACACACCAACCATTATACAATCGTCTGGCATTATACCAAACACATCAACCATTATACAATCGTCTGGCATTATACCAAACACACCAACCATTATACAATCGTCTGGCATAATACCAAACACACCAACCATTATACAATCGTCTGGCATTATACCAAACACATCAACCATTATACAATCGTCTGGCATAATACCAAACACACCAACCATTATACTCATCTTGTGCTCAGAATGTTAACGCCAGTCAAGAATAATAATTCAGGCGTGTTTACTAACACAAATCTTTTATTAATGTTATTTCGATCATTATTCTCTGTTCCGATCCTCTCTTCTATATAATTTAACATGGATATCTCCGTCACGGTATAGAGAGGCGACTCGTATTACTCCAGGTATGCAAATAGACTTACGGATCTCCTGCGTCAATAACACATGAAAAATTCCCTCATTTATATTCATGTTAGAGGGTGAGTTAGATGGCGCCTGGAGAAAAGGGACGTAAGTCACATAGAGAGACAGGTAGAGAGATGGAAAGAGCTTTTAAAGCAAATGGAGAGAGAGAGAGAGAGGAGAGAGAGAGAGAGAGATGACTAGATCGAATATAAATACTTTCACTTAATATTCCATTACACAGTAGCCATCCATATGCTGAACAGAGTTCTGAATGCTGACAACAACCAGCACCACTGTTCTGATGTCTGGTGACACTAACGATATGGCTAATACGAGACTGCTCAGAGGAAAGCAAGCCTTCAATGAAGCTTAGTTCAAGAGCTTTATAAAGTCATGACGAAGTATTTCTTGAGCGAAACGTTGTCATAATGAAGGTTTGTTTTGGTCTAAGGCACAGCCAGCGTCATGTAAGGGGAGAGGGGTGAAACAATAATATCCATCGGACCCTAAAATAATAATGATGGTAATAATAATAATAATAATAATAATAATAATAATAATAATAATAATAATAATAATAATAATAATAATAATAAACTTTCAAGTCAAGCAGCCTACCCTCCATCCACCAGACTGTCATCCATGAGCACCTCCTATACATAAATTCAAAAGTCACCCCTGGTATAAACAGAGGCAGACTAGGAAACAGGTCACCAGAAACACAGTGATGCTCCTTGTTTACTAGCTAAGCCAGGACAGTTACGCTGCAATAAGGCAAGGAAATCTGATTTATTTTAAGGAACCCCTGAGGAGGGAACGTAGAGCTTTGAGTGAGTGGGCCAGACCATCGAAGAGCTTAGCCAGATGGCGGCCGACAGCGCTGGTGGGGGACACCTGCACTACTGAGTCGAGGGACTTGGATGACTCGAGTCGTGAAATACGACTCGAAATGACCGTGAACTTGTCACCGGCATCATCCTAGACCCCAGGACGCAGCTTCGGTTATGGAATTCGAAGCGTCTTTCACCGCCCAGCGTCTAGACATTTCCATCTAGTAATTGTTGAAGCTATGATGACTCACTAAATCTAGTAACACGATTGAAAACAAATCGCAGAACGGGTGGGTCTTGAACCCATGATAAGAGTCATACAGCTCACTGGCTTGTGGGTTTTAAGACTCACTAGCCATGAGTACAAACCCCACCGGTTCTGTGAGCCTTGGAAACAAAAAAAGAACTCCCGGATCAACAGCATTTCGAGGTCCAGCCTAAAATGTACTTAGAGATTCTACTCAGTGGCCTGGCATCTCACCACGACTCAGTACCCATGACCACGACACAGTACCAACGACCACCACACAGTACCCATAAGTATCACACAGTACCCAAGCCCACCACTCACTACCCACAATCACAACACATTACCCACGACGACGACACAGTTCCCACAACCATAACACAGTACTGACGATCACGAAAGTCCCTTCTAGAGGTACGCTATGTAAGGAGAATGAAATTCATCCAAGAAAGAGAGGAACAACAGCTACCAGAGGAAAGAAAAGATACGTCGTAGCTTTTGTTAGCACATTTTGATAAATTAGACATATGAGTATCTTTTTTGGTGGAAACGTTTAGCCACACAGTTCCCTCATCAGTCCAATACAAAGAAGAATGGCGATGCTGATAAGGAGTTTGAGGTAATCAATCCCTCAGACTGGAGTCGATGTAATCAGTTCATCAGTCTTGATAAGAATAATATATATGTGCGAAGGAGCTTATATACTGCAGACAGGTGAGGTGAAGCAGCCGTAGACCTTATCACCTTGGACAAATCCATAGGTAGAAGTAGATTATACCTATAGCTTCAGGCAAGCGTAAAATTCCCTGTATCAAGATCCCAAAATGCTTCTGTGTCTGACAGGAATGCCGATAAGTGGCCCAAAGAACCGAGAAGTTGATAAATTAGACACAAGTGCAACATTCGGGTAAATTTATTGTGGATTACCTCAAACTCCTGATCTTCACCATTCTTCTTTTTACTGGACTGATGAAGCCACTATGTGAAGGAACTTCTCTACATTAAAGATACCCAAGTGTTGCACATGTATCTAATTTATCAACCTGTCGGTTCTCTGAACCATTTATCTACAGGATAACATTGTGATCAATTAGAGCTGTATTAAACTCTGACCTGATAAGAAAACTCAGCTTGAAGCATTGTCTAATAAAAGCTTGTTCAGCACAACGTTTTTCTATTATTTATAATTGTCGGAAGTATTTCATTTATCGGAAGGTACAAGCGAAACAGAACTCAAACCGGCTAGGGAATTTCGACCTCGTCCCAGGGAAACATGACATTCTGAAGAGCTCCGTTATTCGTAAATTTGTTGGTGACAGCGCAAAAACTCTTTCCTCTCCCCATCTTCATGCACCCGAGACATTCAGACATCCAGTACAGAGAGATTCTGAAGGTGACCCTCTGCTGGATTAAGGTGGTGGGCCGTAAGGGGCAACCCAAGACGGTGACAGCTATTAGTCAGACTTCTCGACAGCATCCAGTGCAGCAGGGAAGACTGTATTGAAGGAGGCAGTGCAGCAAGTGAGGCAAAGCAGCAGAGAAGGCGGTGTATTGAAGGAAGCAGTGCAGCAAGTGAGGCAAAGCAGCAGAGAAGGCGGTGTACTGAAGGAGGCAGTGCAACAGAGGAAGACAGTGTAGCAGGAAAAGACTCATCCACTAATCCTTTCCAAGACAACCCACTCAACAAAGAATAAAAAAGGCACAATACCGTGAGTGGAACAAGACACAAATAACCCGCACATAGGAGAGAGGAACTTACGATGACGTTTCGGTCCGACTTAGACCATTTACATAGTCTGTTGGATCACTGAATGAACGGAAGACTTCTCTAAATCTCTATTCTACCAATCACGAATACTTAAATCCCTATTTCACCTATTTCATTTCGATGACTAAGGAATGCTTCTTTTGATAGGCTTCAAACTTTCAACAATGGGGTATCCTGCTTAGTGAAAAGTTTTGATTGGTTTTAGACTATGCAAGTTCCAATTTGCAAACTGCAATAATAAAATTGCTATCTTGATTTTGTAGGGGGAAATGCTTTCAAAATGCATACATTGAAACATATCCCTTTTCATATACACCTCAGAGTGTATATACCCTGACGTATACAACTACATTTACATTGAATAAAGAGAGAGATTAGTTGAGTCTCGAGGATGGCTCAAAATAAGCTGTCAATGTGAGTTTATAATGATTTTATAAGGTAAGAGTATAATTTCTTGCGTTGAGTAGTTCCTTGAAGTGTCGTGGCAACTATAACTTTTAGAGGTTCAACTGATAGTGATAATTACACTGGCAGCATTAGTAACTTAAGTAAAGAAGAAGAGGTAGAAGAAGGAGTGGAAGAAGAAGAAGATGATAATGAGGAGGAGTAGGAGGAAAAGCTGACTGGAATCAGTCCTAGCTAGTCGGTCATCAGCAGCCAGGTCTCGGGGACCGAAGATGGAGAAAGGTATATGGGATCTAACTCTCTTTTCTCGACACCCATGAAGGGAAAGTCACAATACATGTGACTTTCAGCACATGTATTGTGGGAGGCAGGCCGGGCAGGATGGTCCATACCGGCCTGCTGACGGTGTAATTTCCTGTTGTGGAAGACATGATAGAACCTAGAGGAAGCAGGTAGGAAGGAGAAGAAAGGTTGACGGGATTTCGTGGTGGTGGTGTCACCCTTCTCTCTCTCTCTCTCTCTCTCTCTCTCTTCTCTCTCTCTCTCTCTCTCTCTCTTCTCTCTCGTCTCACTCTCTCTTTCTCTCATATTTAGTGGAGGTAAATGGTATAAAAATACCGACACGATGTAAAAAGAAACGTTGGCAACAGAGGATCGCTTCACACTGCATATATATCTCTTTATCTATTCTCCCATATATATATATATATATATATATATATATATATATATATATATATATATATATATATATATATATATATATATTATATATATATATATATATATAAGAGCTACCTGTCAATATAATTATCTGTCTGTACGTCACTCGTATTCCTAATTAGAACATCCAATAACATCAACCAAAACGTCGGCTTCTACCGCACAACTGAGCCACTTGCTGGGAGACTTCATGATCTGTTTCCCCCCTCAGAGCAACACTTGATGGTACACAGGTATATGGAGGAGCACTGCAGTAGGTCTACTGGGTCACGTCTAAGTCAAGGCTTAAATACCAACACACCTGACTTGATTCAGTGCCTCACTCTGCTTCTGTTTTGTTACCCGAAGAAGTTCGCCTTTTAGGCGAAACGTCGTCAAGAGAGGACCGCATTACATTGAATCTGTCTCTTAGACCATAGTATTTGCATTTTACTCCACTGATCTCAAGAGGGATAAGAGGAAAAAGTGAAGTTTGACTGCCTAGCTGGATCAGATCTCTCTCTCTCACTTAAAGTTGGCCCAGCGTAAAATTTGATCAACTATCAGTTCCAGAAGTTGAAGTTTGTTGGTGTCGTCAAATATTTTATACCTGGTGGACAGATTTTTGTGAATCTGGTTCAGCGCAAGATTTTCTCTATATTGCCTAACGAACTTTTTTCCGTTCACTGTCATTATTGAGCCACGAACTCACTCCTGCAGAGACTAACTGAAATATTTCATGTATTTTATTTTTCAAGAAAGACGGAGACGCACCTAGTTTTTGGAGTTGAGTGTGCTGCCCACTACTCTCCAAACTTAATGGAAGGATGTTTGAAAAGTTTGCCACTTAATTACTAAAGAGAAAGTCTGTGTGGGGGCGTGTGGGTGTGTGTGTGTGGATGTGTTTGTGTGTGGGGGTGTGTGGATGTGTGTGTGTGTGTGTGTGTGTGTGTGTGTGTGTGTGTGTGTGTGTGTTGTGTGTGTGTGTGTGTGTGTGTGTGTGTGTGTCTGTGATTTTACAGCAAACTTACAATAGTGACCACCTTAAACAACGGTCACAGCATCTCTCTCTTAACGCCCTTCAATGAGCCTAAACTCATGCTTCTACCCGTCTACAACGACCACAATGTCGTGCTCCCTAACTACTTCTAACGAGAACAAAGTCTTGCTTCCAATTACTTCTAACGAGGACAAAGTCGTGTTCCGAACTACTTCCAACAACCACAATTGCCTTTATATACTGCAGTATTAAAACTCCTTAACTACAGAACAAGCAATTCCTGCAAAGTAAGTGGACTAGTGAGGGCCATCAGAAGTTCCTGATTGTTTGGTGACTGACTGTAGCAATCAAATGAAGTTTTTTATACTCGGGTGAATTAGAGTGAAGTTGGTTGCCTCAGTGTTTATCCTTCTTTCATTCTTGCCTATTAATATTCGCATCCAACAAGTATCCAATAACGACGGTGAATGCCTTTCCTCTTTGTCTTGCCAGAAGCTCCCTGTACAAGTGGCCCTTAGAGGAACGTTTCAGTTTAGTGGGTTATCTCAGTTATGATGTCAGCGCGCAAGGCAGCAACAGAACGAATGATGGTGAATGCGCTTCCTCTTTTTTTGGGATCATTCTATCTGGCTGAGAGACGGCCGGTGTGTTTAGAAATATATTAGTATCCAACTCATCCTCCTAAAATCAACTTCAATTTCTTATACATTTCTTCCCTAAAATGAGGATGTCACGATTCTGGTGAAAATCCCTTGAACCAAAGAAATAGATCTACCGTCTCCTTCCTCGAGTTGAACCTAATTACCACCCGTCCCTCAGGCGATTTATGACCCCTACGGGTATAGCACTTCTTCTCTTTCATCTGTACTCACGTACGAAGTGAAAAAAAAAAAATAGGAATTTCACGTTTATTCTCCCTGAAAAATATCCCTACTCTTGATTTCTTCCCCTGAACCCTTCATGTGTACAGTTAAATAGAATGTTTTGCTCGCTTTCAGCAGACGGAGGATCGAGCCTTGATCATCCCTTTGTTCTGTCTGATCCATACACGTTTAGCATTTCAATAATAAATAAATATTCTTTCCGTCTATCGTCAGAAACATCTTCCTTAACTTTTCAACTCATTCCTCACCTTTATTTATATCTTTATATATATTTTTTTGTTTTTTTTTAGTTACGTGGCAAAATCTACAAAATTTTAAGAGTGAAGAAATTTATAATAGACTTACGTGCACAGACATGAGTCATGTTGGAGAAGTGACCTGGCGAAAGAATTTTCTGGCTTCTGTGGAAACATGTGTGATCACCCCGGGTCATTACCAGTCCTGCCGAGTTGTTAGATTATTATTATTATAATCAAGGGGGAAGCGCTAAACCCGGAGGATTATATAGCGTCTGGGGTGGGGGGATGAGGAATGGCATTCATGCTTAATTCGGGGAACTGGAGCACAGATCCAATTCCTTAAATCAAGAGCCCCTCAGTAACATCAAGGAACCTTCTTTGAGGGGTGCGGAGTTGTTAGACGTCTTGCCAGACCCTGCAAAAGGTTGTTTGGGTCCCCCACTATTCCTTTCACTTGGTCGCCACTTTTCATTTTCTCTTGGCCACACGTCGCCTTTTTTCTCATTTCCCTCTGCCACAATTCTTAAGTCGTGATTTCGTGTTGTTGCATTATCCTGGGCTGTCTCTTGAGTCACTCCTCGGCTGTCTCTCTTTTCTTCCCTCTTCATTTTGATTTGCATTTCTTTCTCTTCTGCGTCAGATTTTTTTTCTCCTTTTTTGTATTAGGATTATAATAATTATTATTATTAGTGATAATATTTTAATGTTATTGTTTGTTATTTTTTGTATCTACATGATCCGCTACTTACATATATTTATGGTGCACAATGATGCTGTATCTATCTTGTGCACAGTTTTATCTGGTCCACTGTGCCGTCTGGGCCACAATGTAATATGGTTCAGGAAGTCATCTGGTTCATAGGGTCATCTGGCCCACTGTGTCATCTGGTCTACTGTGCCATCTGGCCCACTGCGCCATCTGGCCCACTGTGCCATATGGCCCACTGTGTCATCTGGCCCACCGTGTCATCTGGCCCACTGAGTCATCTGGATCACAATCTGACTTTCCAGCAGTAGCTACCACACAAGGCTAGAATTTACACTAAGTTAGAGCCAGGGACACAGTTTTCATTGGAGGTATATAGGAGGTGGAAGTTTCCCTGCCTGGGTAGCCGTCTTCTTTAAGAGTTTGTGAGCTTGATCTACGACCAACTCAACTCCATTTTTTTATCTGGTTGCGGTGTGGAGAGAGAGAGAGAGAGAGAGAGAGAGAGAGAGAGAGAGAGAGAGAGACAGAGAGAGACAGAGAGAGAGAGAGAGAGAGAGAGAAGGAGAGAGAGAGAGAGAAGAGAGAGAGAGAGGAGAGGAGAGAGAGAAGAGAGAGGAGAGAGAGAGAGAAGAGAGAGAGAGAGAAAGAGAGAGGAGTATATGAAGGAATAGAAGGAAAAAGTAGAAAGGAAGTGGATGGAGAATAAACAGAATGACGGAGAAAGGAGGGAGAAACAGAAAGAGAGCGAGAAGGAGAAGTGGCGATAATAAAGGGAAGTCTACCCACTTGATATATTGATAAAATCTTAAATAGGGCGAAACATCTGCCAATAAAAACACATTATCTTCCAAGTGTGTTTTCCATATATGTGATTTCATAGTTACTTTATCTTCACTATGTAATTTTTTTCCCTCATTAATGATAAGGCAATTAGTAAATGATAATAATTACTGGTCTATTAGTAAATGATAATAATTACTGGTCTATTAGTAAATGATAATTATTACTGGTCTATTAGTAAATGATAATTATTACTGGTCTATTAGTAAATGATAATTATTACTGGTCTATTAGTAAATGATAATAATTACTGGTCTATTAGTAAATGATAATTATTACTGGTCTATTAGAAAATGATAATTATTACTGGTCTATTAGTAAATGATAATAATTACTGGTCTATTAGTAAATGATAATTATTACTGGTCTATTAGTAAATGATAATTATTACTGGTCTATTAGTAAATGATAATTATTACTGGTCTATTAGTAAATGAAAATTATTACTGGTCTATTAGTAAATGATAATAATTACTGGTCTATTAGTAAATGATAATAATTACTGGTCTATTAGTAAATGATAATTATTACTGGTCTATTAGTAAATGATAATTATTACTGGTCTATTAGTAAATGATAATAATTACTGGCTATTAGTAAATGATAATTATTACTGGTCTATTAGTAAATGATAATTATTACTGGTCTATTAGTAATGATAATAATTACTGGCTATTAGTAAATGATAATTATTACTGGTCTATTAGTAAATGATAATTATTACTGGTCTATTAGTAAATGATAATTATTACTGGCTATTAGTAAATGATAATTATTACTGGTCTATTAGTAAAAGATAATTATTACTGGTCTATTAGTAAATGATAATTATTACTGGTCTATTAGCAAATGATAATCATTACTGGTCTATTAGTAAATGATAATAATTACTGGTCAATTAGTAAATGATAATCATCACTGGTCTATTAATGATAATCATCACTGGTCTATTAGTAAATGATAATAATTACTGGTCTATTAGTAAATGATAACCATCACTGGTCTATTACTAAATGATAATAATTACTGGTCTATTAGTAAATGATAATCATTACTGGTCTATTAGTAAATGACAATCATTACTGGTCAATTAGTAAATGATAATCATTACTGGTCTATTAGTAAATGATAATAATTACTGGTCTATTAGTAAATGATAATCATCACTGGTCTATTAGTAAATGATAATAATTACTGGTCTATTAGTAAATGATAATCATCACTTGTCTATTAGTAAATGATAATTATTACTGGTCTATTAGTAAATGATAATCATTACTGGTCTATTAGTAAATGATAATAATTACTGGTCTATTAGTAAATGATAATCATTACTGGTCTATTAGTAAATGATAATAATTACTGGTCTATTAGTAAATGATAATCATTACTGGTCTATTAGTAAATGATAATTATTACTGGTCTATTAGTAAATGATAATCATTACTGGTCTATTAGTAAATGATAATCATTACTGGTCTATTAGTAAATGGTAATTATTACTGGTCTATTAGTAAATGATAATCATTACTGGTCTATTAGTAAATGATAATCATTACTGGTCTATTAGTAAATGATAATTATTACTGGTCTATTAGTAAATGATAATAATTACTGGTCTATTAGTAAATGATAATCATTACTGGTCTATTAGTAAATGATAACCATTACTGGTCTATTAGTAAATGATAATTATTACTGGTCTATTAGTAAATGATAATAATTACTGGTCTATTAGTAAATGATAATAATTACTGGTCTATTAGTAAATGATAATAATTACTGGTCTATTAGTAAATGATAATTATTACTGGTCTATTAGTAAATGATAATTATTACTCGTCTATTAGTAAATGATAATAATTACTGGTCTATTAGTAAATGATAATAATTACTGGTCTATTAGTAAATGATAATAATTACTGGTCTATTAGTAAATGATAATTATTACTGGTCTATTAGTAAATGATAATTATTACTGGTCTATTAGTAAATGATAATTATTACTGGTCTATTAGTAAATGATAATTATTACTGGTCTATTAGTAAATGATAATAATTACTGGTCTATTAGTAAATGATAATTATTACTGGTCTATTAGTAAATGATAATTATTACTGGTCTATTAGTAAATGATAATTATTACTGGTCTATTAGTAAATGATAATTATTAGTAGTCTATTAGTAAATGATAATCATTACTGGTCTATTAGTAAATGATAATAATTACTGGTCTATTAGTAAATGATAATCATCACTGGTCTATTAGTAAATGATAATAATTACTGGTCTATTAGTAAATGATAATCATCACTGGTCTATTAGTAAATGATAATCATCACTGGTCTATTAGTAAATGATAAATATTACTGGTCTATTAGTAAATGATAATTATTACTGGTCTATTAGTAAATGATAATAATTACTGGTCTATTAGTAAATGATAATTATTACTGGTCTATTAGTAAATGATAATTATTACTGGTCTATTAGTAAATGATAATTATTACTGGTCTATTAGCAAATGATAATCATTACTGGTCTATTAGTAAATGATAATAATTACTGGTCTATTAGTAAATGATAATCATCACTGGTCTATTAATGATAATCATCATTGGTCTATTAGTAAATGATAATAATTACTGGTCTATTAGTAAATGATAATCATCAGTGGTCTATTAGTAAATGATAATAATTACTGGTCTATTAGTAAATGATAATCATTACTGGTCTATTAGTAAATGACAATCATTACTGGTCAATTAGTAAATGATAATCATTACTGGTCTATTAGTAAATGATAATCGTTACTGGTCTATTAGTAAATGATAATCATTACTGGTCTATTAGTAAATGATAATCATTACTGGTCTATTAGTAAATGATAATCATTACTGGTCTATTAGTAAATGATAATTATTACTGGTCTATTAGTAATGATAATCATCACTGGTCTATTAGTAAATGATAATTATTACTGGTCTCTTAGTAAATGATAATTATTACGGGTCTATTAGTAAATGATAATAATTACTGGTCTATTAGTAAATGATAATCATTACTGGTCTATTAGTAAATGATAATCATTACTGGTCTATTAGTAAATGATAATCATTACTGGTCTATTAGTAAATGATAATTATTACTGGTCTATTAGTAAATGATAATTACTGGTCTATTAGTAAATGATAATTATTACTGGTCTATTAGTAAATGATAATTATTACTGGTCTATTAGTAAATGATAAGTATTACTGGTCTATTAGTAAATGATAATAATTACTGGTCTATTAGTAAATGATAATTATTACAGATCTATTAGTAATGATAATTATTACTCATCTATTAGTAAATGATAATCATCACTGGTCTGTTAGCAAATGATAATCATTACTGGTCTATTAGTAAATGATAATAATTACTTGTCTATTAGTAAATGATAATCATCACTGGTCTATTAGTAAATGATAATCATTACTGGTCTATTAGTAAATGATAATCATTACTGGTCTATTAGTAAATGATAATCATCACTGGTCTATTAGTAAATGATAATCATCACTGGTCTATTAGTAAATGATAATCATTACTGGTCTATTAGTAAATGATAATCATCACTGGTGTATTAGTAAATGATAATCATTACTGGTCTATTAGTAAATGACAATAACTACTGGTCTATTAGTAAATGATAATCATTACTGGTCTATTAGTAAATGATAAGCATTACTGGTCTCTTAGTAAATGATAATCATTACTGGTCTATTAGTAAATGATAATCATTACTGGTCTATTAGTAATGATAATCATTACTGGTCTATTAGTAAATGATAATCATCACTGGTCTATTAGTAAATGATAATCATCACTGGTCTATTAGTAAATGATAATTATTACTGGTCTATTAGTAACTGATAATCATTACTGGTCTATTAGTAAATGATAATCATTACTGGTCTATTAGTAAATGATAATCCTTACTGGTCTATTAGTAAATGATAATCATCACTGGTCTATTAGTAAATGATTATCATCACTGGTCTATTAGTAAATGATAATCATCACTGGTCTATTAGTAAATGATAATCATCACTGGTCTATTAGTAAATGATAATCATCACTGGTCTATTAGTAAATGATAATCATTACTGGTCTATTAGTAAATGATAATCATTACTGGTCTATTAGTAAATGATAATCATTACTGGTCTATTAGTAATTGATAATCATTACTGGTCTATTAGTAAATGGTAATCATTACTGGTCTATTAGTAAATGATAATCATCACTGGTCTATTAGTAAATGATAATCATCACCGGTCTATTAGTAAATGATAATCATTGCTGGTTTATTAGTAATGATAGTCATTACTGGTCTATTAGTAAATGATAATCATTACTGGTCTATTAGTAAATGATAATCATTACTGGTCTATTAGTAAATGATAATCATTACTGGTCTATTAGTAAATGATAATCATTACTGGTGTATTAGTAAATGATAATCATTACTGGTTTATTAGTAAATGATAATTATTGCTGGTCTATTAGTAAATGATAATCATCACTGGTCTATTAATAAATGATAATCATTACTGGTCTATTAGTAAATGATAATCATCACTGATCTATTAGTAAATGATAATCATTACTGATCTATTAGTAAATGATAATCATTACTTGTCTATTAGTAAATGATAATCATTACTGGTCTATTAGTAAATGGTAATCATTACTGGTCTATTAGTAAATGATAATCATTACTGGTCTATTAGTAAATGATAATCATCACTGGTCTATTGGTAAATGATAATCATTGCTGGTCTATTAGTAAATGATAATCATTACTGGTCTATTAGTAAATGATAATCATTACTGGTCTATTAGTAAATGATAATCATCACTGGTCTATTAGTAAATGATAATCATTACTGGTCTATTAGTAAATGATAATCATTACTGGTGTATTAGTAAATGATAATCATTACTGGTTTATTAGTAAATGATAATTATTGCTGGTCTATTAGTAAATGATAATCATCACTGGTCTATTAGTAAATGATAATCATTACTGGTCTATTAGTAAATGATAATCATCACTGGTCTATTAGTAAATGATAATCATTACTGATCTATTAGTAAATGATAATCATTACTTGTCTATTAGTAAATGATAATCATTACTGGTCTATTAGTAAATGGTAATCATTACTTGTCTATTAGTAAATGATAATCATTACTGGTCTATTAGTAAATGATAATCATCACTGGTCTATTGGTAAATGATAATCATTGCTGGTCTATTAGTAAATGATAATCATTATGGGTCTATTAGTAAATGATAATCATTACTGGTCTATTAGTAAATGATAATTTATCACTGGTCTATTAGTAAATGATAATCATTACTGGTCTATTAGTAAAATGATAATCATTACTGATCTATTAGTAAATGCTAATCATTACTGGTCTATTAGTAAATGATAATCATCACTGGTCTATTAGTAAATGATAATCATTACTGGTCTATTAGTAATGATAATCATTACTGGTCTATTAGTAAATGATAATCATCACTGGTCTATTAGTAAATGATAATCATTACTGGTCTATTAGTAAATGATAATCATTACTGGTCTATTAGTAAATGATAATCTTTACTGGTCTATTAGTAAATGATAATCATCACTGGTCTATTGGTAAATGATAATCATTGCTGGTCTATTAGTAAATGATAATCATTACTGGTCTATTAGTAAATGATAATCATTACTGGTCTATTAGTAAATGATAATCATCACTGGTCTATTAGTAAATGATAATCATTACTGGTCTATTAGTAAATGATAATCATTACTGATCTATTAGTAAATGCTAATCATTACTGGTCTATTAGTAAATGATAATCATCACTGGTCTATTAGTAAATGATAATCATTACTGGTCTATTAGTAATGATAATCATTACTGGTCTATTAGTAAATGATAATCATTACTGGTCTATTAGTAAATGATAATCATTACTGGTCTATTAGTAAATGATATTCATTACTGGTCTATTAGTAAATGATAATCTTTACTGGTCTATTAGTAAATGATAATCATCACTGGTCTATTAGTAAATGATAATCATTACTGGTCTATTAGTAAATGATAATCATCACTGGTCTATTAGTAAATGATAATCATCACTGGTCTATTAGTAAATGATAATCATCACTGGTCTAATAGTAAATGATAATCATTACTGGTCTATTAGTAAATGATAATCATCACTGGTGTATTAGTAAATGATAATCATTACTGGTCTATTAGTAAATGATAATCATCACTAGTCTATTAGCAAATGATAACCATCACTGGTCTATTAGCAAATGATAATCATCACTGGTCTATTAGTAAATGATAATCATCACTGGTCTATTAGTAATTGATAATCATCACTGGTCTATTAGTAAATGATAATCATCACTGGTCTATTACTAAATGATAATCATCACTGGTCTATTAGTAAATGATAATCATTACTGGTCTATTAGTAATGATAATCATTACTGGTCTATTAGTAAATGATAATCATCACTGGTCTATTAGCAAATGATAATCATCACTGGTCTATTAGCAAATGATAATCGTCACTGGTATATTAGTAATTGATAATCATCACTGGTCTATTAGCAAATGATAATCATCACTGGTCTATTAGCAAATGATAATCATCACTGGACTATTAGTAAATGATAATCATCACTGGTCTATTAGCAAATGATAATCATCACTGGTCTATTAGTAAATGATAATCATCACTGGTCTATTAGCAAATGATAATCATGACTGGTCTATTAGCAAATGATGATCATCACTGGTCTATTAGCAAATGATAATCATCACTGGTCTATTAGTAAATGATAATCATCACTGGTCTATTAGCAAATGATAATCATCACTGGTCTATTAGCAAATGATAATCATCACTGGTCTATTAGCAAATGATAATCATCACTGGTCTATTAGTAAATGATAATCATTACTGGTCTATTAGCAAATGATAATCATTACTGGTCTATTAGTAAATGATAATCATTGCTGGTCTATTAGTAAATGATAATCATTACTGGTCTATTAGTAAATGATAACATCATGCTTGGTCTAATTAGCAAATGATAATCATCACTGGTCTATTAGTAAATGATAATCATCACTGGTCTATTAGT
Source organism: Cherax quadricarinatus (assembly GCF_026875155.1). Classification (NCBI taxonomy): domain Eukaryota; kingdom Metazoa; phylum Arthropoda; class Malacostraca; order Decapoda; family Parastacidae; genus Cherax; species Cherax quadricarinatus. Next base: position 29,622,281 of record NC_069450.1, read on the forward strand.
AAAGATAATCATACTGGCCTATTAGTAAATGATAATCATCACTTGCCTATTAGTAAATGATAATCATCACTGGTCTATTAGCAAATGATAACCATCACTTGTCTATTAGCAAATGATAATCATCACTGGTCTATTAGCAAATGATAATCATCACTGGTCTATTAGCAAATGATAATCATCACTGGTCTATTAGCAAATGATAATCATCACTGGTCTATTAGTAAATGATAATCATTGCTGGTCTATTAGTAAATGATAATCATTACTGGTCTATTAGTAAATGATAATCATTACTGGTCTATTAGTAAATGATAATCATCACTGGTCTATTAGTAAATGATAATTATTCACTGGTCTATTAGTAAATGATAATCATCACTGCTCTATTAGTAAATGATAATCATCACTGGCTATTAGTAAATGATAATCATCACTTGGTCTATTAGTAAATGATAATCATTACTGGTCTATTAGTAAATGATAATCATCACTGGTCTATTAGTAAATGATAATCATCACTGGTCTATTAGCAAATGATAATCATCACTGGTCTATTAGTAAATGATAATCATCACTGGTCTATTAGTAAATGATAATCATCTCTAGTCTATTAGCAAATGATTACATATCCAATTATCATCACTAGTCTATTAATAATTAAAATTACTTGAATTATTTTGGTGTTAACACCAGCTGAAATATTTATTTTTTGCCCCCTAATTATAAAAATTAAAATCAATAGAAAAATCATGACAATTTATTTTTTTCAACTCTCTGGCTGCGATAGATCAAATCTCATTCAACTTTTATAATTAAAACTTTGATTACTTCTTAATTACACGCGATTATTATTCATAAAATTAAAGATTTATATGTTCATCCACTGGCAATATGATAAGGAAAATGAGAAAATTATCCATTACGTTAAAAAAAGCTTTATAAATGAAAGAACTTTCAAATGGAGAGATTTTAGCGGTCTCAGACCGGGCCGCGGGGGGCACTGACCCCCTCCCCCCCCCGTTAAACCTTCTCCACGTATACTCCAGGTATGTTATTCGGTATTGTTTACAGTGATAGAATTTTGTTTAGGATGTTTACGTAATGGAAAACAACAGCAAACAACATAAAAGACTACATTTGTGGAAATAATTTTGATAATATTCTCGGGGTGGGCAAGAATAGGAGGCAGAAAAATGAAAAGTGAGAATGGAGGAATTGTGTAATGTGGTATGTTGAAAGGGTGTAAAAACAGAGTGCTAAAAGCAGGTGAGGGAGGGAGAGAATAAACTTAATGGAATGAATTATAAATTTAGCGTTTTTATGAAAGAAGAAAATAATGCGAGGACTTAGTAAAGAATATGCCTGGCTCTACCCCGTGAGGATATCAGGTGAGGTATATGGCAGTAACAGCCTGGCTGATCAGACACTGATTCACCATGAGGCCTGGTTTCAGACCGAGCCGCGGGGGCGTTGACCACCGAAATCCCTTCCCCTCCTCCAGGTATACCTCACCCGGGCCGGGACCTCTCCTGGAGAACCTTCCTGCACCTGTCAGAATTTTTATCGAAAGAGCATCAGGGGAGACAAGGTTAGGTAAAAAATAAATAGGGTTGATAAACTTTCTCTTAAAAAATACGGATATAATATATCATATAATATTATTGATATTTTAACAACGTGTTACAATTGTATTGAATATATGTGAGAGGCACAGACCCGAAGACTGGAATATGATAGTATATAGACATGTCTTTATCTAAATATTTCCCTTCCCCTTTCGCTCTTCCTGCGCCTATCTACTCCTTTTATTAATTTCCCTTCTCCCTCCCCCTACCACCCTTCCACTATTCTCCAACTCACCCCTCCACTATCCTCCACTCACCACTCCACTACCCCACTACCCCACTATCCTCCTACTCACCCCTCCACTTCCTCCAACTCACCCCTCCACTATCCTCCAACTCACCACTCCAAATATCCTCCAACTCACCCCTCCACTATCCTCCAACTCACCCCTCCACTATCCTCCAACTCACCCCTCCACTATCCTCCAACTCACCCCTCCACTATCCTCCAACTCACCCCTCCACTATCCTCCACTCACCCCTCCACTATCCTCCAACTCACCACTCCACTATCCTCCTACTCACCCCTCCACTATCCTCCAACTCACCCCTCCACTATCCTCCTACTCACCCCCTCCACTATCCTCCAACTCACCCCTCCATTATCCTTCCAACTCACCCCTCCACTATCCTCCAACTCACTCCTCCACTATCCTCCAACTCACCCCTCCACTATCCTCCAACTCACCCCTCCACTATCCTCCTACTCACCCCTCCACTATCTCCTAACTCACCCCTCCACTATCCTCCAACTCCACCCCTCCACTATCCTCCAACTCACCCCTCCACTATCCTCCAACTCACCCTCCACTATCCCCAACTCACACCCTCCACTATCCTCCAACTCCACCCCTCCACATATCCTCCAACTCACCCCTCCACTATCCTCCAACCACCCCTCCACTATCCTCCAACTCACCCCTCCACTATCCTCCTACTCACCCCTCCACTATCCTCCAACTCACCCCTCCACTATCCTCCAACTCACCCCCTCCACTATCCTCCAACTCACCCCTCCACTATCCTCCCTACTCACCCCTCCACTATCCTCCAACTCACCCCTCCACTATCCTCCTACTCACCCCTCCACTATCCTCCAACTCACCCCTCCACATATCCTCCTACTCACCCCTCCACTATCTCCAACTCACCCCTCCACTATCCTCCAACTCACCCCTCCACTATCCTCCAACTCACCCCTCCACTATCCTCCAACTCACCCCTCCACTATCCTCCAACTCACCCCTCCACTAATCCTCCAACTCACCCCTCCACTATCCTCCAACTCACCCCTCCACTATCCTCCAACTACACCCCTCCACTATCCTCCACTCACCCCTCCACTATCCTCCAACTCACCCCCTCCACTATCCTCCAACTCACCCCTCCACTATCCTCCAACTCACCCCTCCACTATCCTCCAACTCACCCCTCCACTATCCTCCAACTCCACCCCTCCACTATCCTCCAACTCACTCCCTCCACTATCCTCCAACTCACCCCTCCACTATCCTCCAACACTCACCCCTCCACTATCCTCCAACTCACCCCTCCACTATCCTCCAACTCACCCCTCCACTATCCTCCAACTCCTCCTCCACTATCCTCCAACTTACCCCTCCACTATCCTCCAACTCACCCCTCCACTATCCTCCTACTCACCCCTCCACTATCCTCCAACTCACCCCTCCACTATCCTCCAACTCACCCCTCCACTATCCTCCAACTCACCCCTCCACTATCCTCCAACTCACCCCTCCACTATCCTCCAACTCACCCCTCCACTATCCTCCTACTCACCCCTCCACTATCCTCCAACTCACCCCTCCACTATCCTCCAACTCACCCCTCCACTATCCTCCAACTCACCCCTCCACTATCCTCCAACTCACCCCTCCACTATCCTCCAACTCACCCCTCCACTATCCTCCAACTCACCCCTCCACTATCCTCCAACTCACCCCTCCATTATCCTCCAACTCACCCCTCCACTATCCTCCAACTCACCCCTCCACTATCCTCCAACTCACCCCTCCGCTATCCTCCAACTCACCCCTCCCTTCAACTCCCACATCTCGTCTTGTTTACAAACTAAATATACTGAAGATTAATCAACAATCTGAAATACAATACATGGGATTGTTGGATGAATATAAATTGTGTCAGTCGACCTGTTGGTTGTCAGGATTCTCTGTAATGTTTACACTAATGTTTGCCTGTAAGGTTACCTATCAGTTATTGGTTTAGATGTATTGTTAGCTCTTAACTATTTGTCCTAATCTTAGCTATCAGCTACTGTTCTAGATGCAACATAAGTCTGTCAGTTATTACTGTAGGTGCAATCTTAGCTATCATATTATGTACAATCTTTTTCCTTTTTTTCTATGCTATTATCAGTCATGATATATATTATCGAGATATTATTACCGAAGTCATATTTTCTTCCTCTCTCTGGTGCACTTCTCACTATTACAGAAGATTATATTTCCTCCATATTAAACACATTTGTAGTATCTCTCACTGAAATAGATATTCTTTTTATCTCCTTGTGCTAAAAATTCCTATTATTCTTTCCAGTGTGTTGTAATCCTGGAATATCTCTCTCTTGTGGCCATAAAAATTTATGCATTCTCTCTTTTATCGTGCAAGAATAGGATATTACTGCTAAACACTTTTCTACCCTTCCTACTGTACTAGAAAGACCTATTACATCTACTGTGCTGGAAATCTATCTTATGTTTCCCATTGTGTTTGAGAGTCATATTGTTTGACTTCGTCTTGATAAATTAAACACAGGAAAATAACTGTCTCAAGGCTACTGGTGTCTGGTCGACCTCTCGGCTTCATACACCGTCCGAGGATGCATTTTCAGTCATAGACGCCTGATCGAAGTCAAAGATTCGTCTTTGGGTCCACATACATAGGTCCACATACATAGATTCGTCTTTGGGTCCACATAGGCAGTGCGTCATCGAGGACTGTCTGTCTTATTTCCATTGGGGTCCTCAATCTTGTCCCGCAGGATGCGACCCACACCAGTCGACTAACACCCAGGTACCTATTTGCTGCTAGGTGAACATGACAACAGGTGTAAGGAAACACGTCCAACCTCTTCACTGGTCGCGCGATACTAGGGCACTCTTCCTGTTCCACGAGCTTTATCATACCTCTTCTTAAAGCTATGCATGGATCCTGCCTCCACTGCATCACTTCCCAGCCTATTCCACTTCCTGACAACTCTGTGACTGAAAAATACTTCCTAACATCTCTGTGATTCATCTGAGTCTTCAACTTCCAACTGTGACACCTTGTTACTGTGTCCCATCTCTGGAACATCCTGTCTGTGTCCACCTTGTCGATTTCTCTCAGTGTTTTATGTTGTTATCATATCCCCCCTATCTCTCCCGTCCTCCAGTGTCGTCAGGTCGATTTTCCTTAACCTCTCGTGTGTGTGTGTGTGTGTGTGTGTGTGTGTGTGTGTGTGTGTGTTGTGTGTGTGTGTGTGTGTGTGTGCGTTTATAGAAAGAACCTGAGGCTTTTCGGTAAAAATCGTCTTGCGAAGCAAGCTCTTTCAATGAATTGGCAAAGGTTTTGCTAGGCATTCAGGGAATTTAGAAAAGTTTGAGTGGTGCGTGTTTTCGTGAGGCATCGCAGGATCCCAGGTGAGGTCCCGCGGGCGAGAGAGAGAGAGATCAAGCTAAACCAGATTATGAGCCAAGCGAAACAGCATCAATTTGTCATCATTCCTGGCGAGTGGTGCGCCGTGGCAGCGATGGATGAGGATAATCAAGGGAAGTGGAGCAAGGAGAAGAATGGATGGCGGGAGGCAGTAGGATAAAGAAAGGGAGAAGGGTAAGGTAAAAAAGGTAAAAAATTGGATACGAAATAGAGTGATAGGTGGATAAATGTCGAATTTTAATGTATGATATTGGAAATTTAAGAGGAGAGAACAGGGTATAATAGAAAAAAATAATAAATGTAGAGGTGGATATTGTAGCAAACTGAATACTAACGACTTTTGGATATAATTTAAAAATGGTTGGGAAAAAGGACAGAGATATTATAGAAAAAAGTGTATGAGAAATAAACATGGATAATGTAGAGAAGTGGAGAGAGAGAGAGAGAGAGCGAGCGAGAGACAGAGAGAGAGGGATAGATAGATAGATAGATAGATAGATAGAGAGAGAGAGAGAGAGAGAGAGAGAGAGAGAGAGAGAGAGAGAGAGAAGAGAGAGAGAGAGAGAGAGAGAGAGAGAGAGAGAGAGAGAGAGAGATGGAAATAAGAAGAAAGTAAGTAAACTTGAGAGGCATATGTCTTTCAGCGTATATATGCTGAGAATTTACTTTAACCCTAAATTTCGTGGAATAAGGTGTTCTTGTTTGGTGGTGAAGAGGTTACATGCAGCCGTAGTGAAACCCCATTAACTTAACCAGCTAGTAAGTGTGCCTTAGAGAAATAAAGATAACTTAATCTCCTCGGACCAAGAGTATCACACCTAGCTTGGCTGGGTGGTTTGTTTTTGTAGGATTGTGTGGTCCTGTGGGCTAAGGTGTCATGTGTCATTAATATATATATATATATATATATATATATATATATATATATATATATATATATTTATATATATATATATATATATATATATATATTATATATATATATATATATATATAAAGGTTTGAAATATATTGCTTTATTCCTAGACCAATTGTTGTCTGGTGCTGTCTTCTCTGGCTGGATCTTGTAGGAAGGACGCACTCCTTCTTGCTCCTCGTCTGCCAGCAGAGATTTTTATCTCCTATTCTCTCTCTCTCTCTCTCCCTCATGTCTGCCCCTGTCTCATTTTTTTCTCCTGCCCCCTCCATTCTCCTCCCAGCCCTTCACGCACACACGAATGCAGTGGATCATCGTCTCGGTCAGACTTGATAAAAAAGTAAGGGAAAATATCACAGCGGGGCAAGCGTGGAGGAAATATGTAAGGAGTTTCCTACCTTGTGTCGCGTTCTCTGTCCTGCTGACCTAAATCTTACTGTGGGAGATGCTGCTGCTGCTGCTGCTGCTGCTGCTGCTGTACACTCAGGTTTGCTTGCTAGGGATCAGGAGTCGAGTCTCATCTCCTGGCTCCACCTATTGGGAAACAATCGAATAACGTTGATGGATCCTTGTCTCTGGGTCAGATCATATTTATTGCTGGCCCTGTGTATGCATTGTTCGCTTTCTCTTACTTCTTTAACAGTAATTACACTTTTTCATTACTCATTAATTGGTGAAGAGTTTACGAAAATTCCTTTGTTTCATAAGGGTTTTCGGCTTCCATCGACACCCTCTGATCTTCTTCTGTCTATGCATCTCAGTAACTTCAATGTTTTGATTGTATCTCCCCTAATTCTGTCCAGATTACTCGAGATTCTGTAGTTAATTTTTTTTCTCATTTTTATACACTCATTTCCCAGACATTAGGATTGTCTTGAGGTTTTATAGAGGCTTATTAGGTAGGTTCCACACTGGTTCTCCTTACTCTGTTACTGGACAAATATGCGAGATGTCACTGAAGGAAATCCTTGTGTTTGCAATTCTTCCGATGTGTTGTGTGCGTCTCCAGGATAATCCAGTCATATTCAAACAAAGGAGGGTCGAGTTGCAGCTTTTAGCTTTGTGTGTATGTGTGTGTGTGTGTGTGTGTGTGTGTGTGTGTGTGTGTGTGTGTGTGTTGTGTGTGTTGTGTTGTGTGTTGGTGTGTGTGTGTGTGTGTATGCAAATAAATGTATATCTCTAATACATGCAGCAAATGGTTTTTCAGATTTCCTAACTCGAAAAATTCTGATTCAAAACACATACATTGGGTAGTTTTGGTAAAAAAAGGGCGGCGGACACCAGCAGCCCCAAAAATGATACAATGATGGAAAAGCCGCCAGCCAGACGAAGGGGCATTAAACCTGAAAAATATTAAGATTTAGAGTTCGTAAATTGCAAATTCTAGAAAGGAATTTCATGGAAGATGGCTCGTTTTTTACTTTTCTCTTCTTTTCTCTCTCTCTCTCCCTCTCCTCTCTCTTCCTCTCTCTTCTTCTCTTCTCTATTATCTATCTATCTATCATCTTTAAAAATTTTGTTATAAATTTTAAAAAAGCATTTATCAATTTATTGCAAAAGGGGATTTCGATTTTTTCTTCCCAGAGTAAGCTTTTTTTTTGCAAAAGGTTTATTTTTAAAATATATATATTATTTATTTTTTTTTTTATTATCAACGGCCGTTCCCACCAAGGGGGGGGTGGCCCGAAAAAAAAAAAACTTTCCCCTCTTCCTCCATCATGTCTTGCCGGGAAGGGGGGCTTTACACTACATTTTTTTAAACTGCCATTAACACCCCTCCTTCAGAGTGCGGACTGAAACTTCCCCCCATTCCAAACTAAGCCCGGCCCTGCCGGTTTCCTGCCCCCTTCATAAATGTTACTTTGTAACCCCAAAACAGACGTCAAGTTTTAAAACCTTTTTTGTCTCCTTTCACCCCTATCAAACACGCTCAGCATGCCGCTGGAAGCCCAAGCCCCTCGCACAAAAAACCTCCTTACCCCCTCCCCAACCCCTTCTGGCCGACCCCTACCCCCCCTTTCCCTTCCCTACAGATTTGGATACACTCTTGAAGTATTCTGTTTCGTCCATTCTCTCTACATGCCCAAAACCCCCTCAAAAACCCCTTCCTACCCCTCTGGACAACAGTTTTGGTAACCCGCACCTCCTCCTAATTTCCCAAATACTAATTCTCTGCTTTTTATTACACCACACATTTCCCCTGACTGACATTCCTGCCTCCACCCTTTCCCCTCGCTGCAAATTCTCACCACGTTCCACCCATTAGAGCTTTGGTTTTAAAACTTACTTCATCATTCCCTCTTTGCCTCCAAGGACAAAGTTCTTTGTCTCCCAGACTCCAAAGTGCACCACTCACTCTTTTTCCCTCATCAATTTTATGTTCCCTTCTTTCATAACCCCCCGCTGACACGTCCACTCCAAATATCTGAATACGTTCCCCCCTCCTTACTCTCTCCCTCCAATCTGTATTCATTCTTTCATCCAAATTTTTTTGTTATCCTCATAACCTTCTCTTTCCTGTATTCCCTTTTAAATTTTTCTTTTTTTGCACCCCCTCCAAATTCACCCACCAATCTCTGCAATTCTCTTCAGAATCCCCCAAGGCACAGTGTCTTCGCAAAGAGCGCTGTGAAAAACTCCCACTTTGTTGTGATTCTTTATTTTTTTAACTCCACCCCCTCTTCCCAAGACCCTCGCATTTATTCCTTAAAAACCCATCTATAAATTATTAAACAACCGGTGCACCCACCATCCTTTTTGGCCTCTTTTTAGGGGAAAAAAAAATTCCTTTTTCCCTCATACTCTAATTGAGCCCCTTCCTGTAAAAAATCTTCACTGCTTTCAGAAACCTACCTCCTACACCATACACTTAAAATCTGCCACATTGCCCCCTATCCCCCCTTCTTACCCCTTTTCCAAATCCATAAATCCCACAAAGCCCTTTTTACCCTTTTATTAAATACTGTTACTTATTGTTTCACTGTAAACCGGGTCCACACACCCCCTACCTTTCCTAAAGCCCCCTGTTCATTGTACCCTTTCTCCGTTTACTCTTAATTCTTTAAATTTTAAAATCACCTTTACCTTTCCCGGTACACTAAACAGACTTACCCCCCTATAATTTTGCATCTCTTTTTCCCCTTTGCCTTTATAAAAAGGAACTATGCTGCTCTCGCCAATCCCTAGGTACCTTACCCTTCTCATTTATTAAATAATTGCACAACCATCCAAAACTTATCCCCCCCGCTTTTAATTTCTATCTTTATCCCTCAACCCCGGGTGCTTCCCCCTTTTTTTTTTCCCTACTGCCTCACAATTCCCCCACACTCACAATGGTTTTCCCCTACTCCTCAAATGTTTTCCTCCTTCCCCTTTAACAAAAATCCAGCTTCCCTATCTTCATCAAATTAAAAATTCCTCAAAATTTTCCCTTCCCATCTTCCCAATCCCCTCTAACTCTCCATTTAATAACTCTCCTTCCTATTTTTAACTACAAATCTTTTTGTTCTCTAGGCTTTTTTAACTTGTTAATCCACCCCAAAACTTTTTTTTTTTCAACAAAATTTTTTGGTAAAAATCTCCCCACTCTCTCTTTTTTCTCTTTTTACATTGCTTCACCATCTCTTAACCTTTTTTTTTCCTATATCTTTCCCCCCTTGCTCCTTCTCTTTGTAAAAAAAATTCTCATATGTAACTTTTTTTTCCCCTTTCTTCTCTTTACTCATACACCAAACGTCCTCTTCCCTCCCGCACCCATTTTCCCGTAACCACAAAATTCTGCTGAACACTCTAACACTACATTTTTTAACCTACCCCCCTCCTCTTCGACCCCATTGTTGCTCTATTAGCCCATCTATCCCCCAATAGTGTTTATATCTTACCTAACTGCCTCCTCTTTTAGTTTTTAAACCCTTTACCCCCTCTTCCTATGTTCTATTCTCTTGTATCCCTCTACCTTTTACTCTCAGTGTTTTCTACAAATAGAAGTGATCTGTTATCTGTGGCCCCTATAAAATGTACACCTGAAGTCTCTCAAACAGTCTTTTATCTACCAATAAAACCAACAAACTACTGTCCATTTGCCTATTTATTGTGTATACTTATTTATCCCCTTTTTCTTAAAAAAAAGGGATTAACCTATAACAAAACCCCCCTTTTATACAAAGTTCAATCAAAGGCTCCCCTTACATTTACACCCGGCACCCCAAACTTACCTACCCCAAACCCCCTTTTAAAAGTTTCTCCCCTTTGCATTCAAATCCCTACCCCCCCCAAAAACTCTCTCACGGTTCAAGGCTCCTTTTATTTATTAAAATCTCCCAAAATCTCTCTCTTCCTCTGCATTCCTCTTCTCCGGGCATACACGCTTATTAGACCCCCTTCTCGCATCCAACTTTACTTTAATCCCCTAATTTTGAATTTACACATTCTATTCTCTTTTCTCCTCCATAAATGATCATTTTAATTTTTGCTCCCCCTTCCTTTGCCTTTTCTCTCTCAGATACTCCAGATTTAATCCCATTTATTTCCCCCCCCTGAAAATCTCCTCCCCTTCAGCTTTGTTTCGCTTAGGGCCAGGGAAACCAACTTCTTTTTATTTATAACATCAGCAATCATTGTTTTGTCATCGCACTAATTCCACGACTTTAAGCAACCCCCGTTTTATAAAGTTTTTCTTTTTCTCTTTTTTAGTAATTGTATCGGAGAAGGGGTTTTAGCCATTGCTCCCCGGGATTTTAGTGCCCATAGCACGCATGGCTTACGGGGGGAAAAATTTTTTCCCCTTCCCCCTGGCAATAGAAGAAATAAAAAAGAACAAGACTATTTTTGAAAAAGGAGGGGAAAAAAATAGATGTTTGTATATAATATATGTGTCGGTTTTTTGTGAAGTGTGACCAAAAGGGAAGTTGGAAATAGCAAGATATCCCTGTTATCTTGCGTGTTTATGAGACAGAAAAAAAAAACCGCAATCCCACCATCAGCAAAAGTTACAGGGTTTTTGTTTCAAGTATCTGGCAGGACGGTAGTACTTCCCTGGGTGGTTTCTTTACCAATCTACACTTATTTATATATATTATTTTTTATATATATATATTATATTATATATATATATATATTTATATTATTATATTTATATATATATATTAATAGAGAGAGAGAGAGAGAAGGGGGGAGGGAGAGAGAGGGGAACTGTCAAAATTATTTGGGTTGTGACCTCAACCAACTCTTAGCAGAAGGACTTTTTATGACCTTTTGGAGTATTTGACTTGAGAAACTTTGTGATTTCTTACTACTCTTGGCTCCTCCCTGCCCCGTAGGGGTGATTGGGGAAGGTTTTTAGCCACTTGTCAAACCCCCCGGTACGTTGGAAAATTTCCCCCAAAGTTTTTTTTACGCCCTTAAAAACCCAAAAAGAAGAGGGGGAGTCCACCGCACAACCTGGGTATGGGAAAAAGGTTAAAATTTTCCGCCCTTTTTTCAGGCTCGCCACCACAATTGGAAAGCTCTTCCCAAGGGGTATGTTGACAACCAAGGGGAAAACCTTCACGGACAATCCTTTTAACTCAACAAAAACCCCCTTTCCCCACCCCGGAATATGTGACCAAGCCCTACATAACACCTTGGTTTGGCTTTCGTTTTTGGGGGGTGCTATGCTAAGTACAAGGGATCCCGTAGGCTATGGGTGAAGTTCAAAAGTGGGTCATCGCTAAATGGGAGGTGGACACAAAAAGAAAACTAGCATCAAGTAGAGAAGGCTCCAAAACCTAGTGGTCGCAAAACGCAAGTTCCTGATCCAGCAAGGGACCCTCCTTGGCTAGCTGCAAGAACTGTGTCAAAATTGTCAGTGCTGACAATAAGGCAAAAGGAGGTGTATTTCCTTCTTAAATCGCTTGACCAAGAAAAGGCTGTGGAAAGAGGCAAATGCAGGCCCTGTTCACAAAATGAAGAGCAGAGCAGAAATCAGCAACTACAGACCAGTGTCACTCCTGTGAAGATCCTTGAGACAATAATCTCAAGACAAATGACAGTTTTTTGACTACCACTCATTACTTTGTGACCGTCATTATGGCTTCAGGAAAGGTTACTCTGCTGCTGATCTGTTG
>NC_069450.1:29639603-29654603 GCF_026875155.1 Cherax quadricarinatus
ATGATACTGGCCACAGTGATCCAACACCATGATACTGGCCACAGTGATCCAACACCATGATACTGGCCACAGTGATCCAACACCATGATACTGGCCACAGTGATCCAACACCATGATACTGGCCACAGTGATCCAACACCATGATACTGGTCACAGTGATCCAACACCATGATACTGGTCACAGTGATCCAGCACCATGATACTGGCCACAGTGATCCAACACCATGATACTGGCCACAGTGATCCAACACCATGATACTGGGCCCCAGTGATCCAACACCATGATACTGGCCACAGTGATCCAACACCATGATACTGGCCACAGTGATCCAACACCATGATACTGGCCACAGTGATCCAACACCATGATACTGGCCACAGTGATCCAACACCATGATACTGGCCACAGTGATCCAACACCATGATACTGGCCACAGTGATCCAACACCATGATACTGGCCACAGTGATCCAACACCATGATACTGGCCACAGTGATCCAACACCATGATACTGGCCACAGTGATCCAACCCATGATACTGGCCACAGTGATCCAACACCATGATACTGGCCACAGTGATCCAACACCATGATACTGGCCACAGTGATCCAACACCATGATACTGGCCACAGTGATCCAACACCATGATACTGGCCACAGTGATCCAACACCATGATACTGGCCACAGTGATCCAACACCATGATACTGGCCACAGTGATCCAACACCATGATACTGGCCACAGTGATCCAACACCATGATACTGGCCACAGTGATCCAGCACCATGATACTGGCCACAGTATCCAACACCATGATACTGCCACAGTGATCAACACCATGATACTGCCACAGTGATCACACCAGAACTGGCCAGTGATCAAACCCTGATACTGCCACTAGTGATCCAACACTCATGATAACTGGCCACATGATTCACACCATGTATGTCATAGTGATCACACCATTGATACTGCCACAGTGATCCAAAATATGAAACTGGCCACAGTGATCCAACCTGATACTGGCCACAGTGATCCAACACCATGATATGGCCCAGTGATCAACACCATGATACTGGCCACAGTGTCACACATGATATGGCCGTGATCAACTTGTCTGGAAGTGTCCAACCCATGTTACTGTGCACAGTGATCCAACACCATGATACTGGCCACAGTGATCCAACACATGAAAATGGAATATCAACAATGATAATGCACAGTGATCAACACCATGATACTGCCACAGTGATCCAAACATGATATCACAGTATCAACCATGATACTGGCCACAATAAAGCTCTGAAAACAAGTAAAGATATATATCTTCCTCGTGATAGAAACGCAGTAATCTAACTTTGCTTAACTTTTTATGCTTTTAACTTGTATTAACTTTATTCTTTAGCATAGTTTATATAGTAATTTATATACTTCCGTGGATTTTGGATGACTGATAAAATACGTGAAAAGTAAAAAGTGCATCTGGCGCGTGTGTGTGTAATGTGTGTGGTGGTGTGTGAGTATGTGTGTTGTGTGTGTGGTGTGTGTGTGTGTGTGCGTGTTGTGTGTTAGCATAACTCTAACAACTATAATATCTAATAATAATAATGAAATAATATAATAATAATAATAAAAATATAATAATAATAATAATAATAATAATAATTAATAAAATAATAATTATAATAATATATACAATAATTAATAAAAAAATATAAATAAGTAATAATAATAATAATAATAATAATAAATAATAATAATAATAATAATAAATAATAATATGATATCAATAATTACACTAACAATTATAGTAACCACACTGATACTTCCATCACATGAGCAACACAGGAGAGCAATCACAACACGGACCAGAACGCTAAAAATTCACCACCGCTGATCTTACACAATCATACAAAGCCATCACTAACGAGGCCGGGTGAGTATGCTGATGTATGTGGAGGCAGAAGTCGGGGTTTGCGAGTATGTCCGGAGCTCCATCCGTCCTTGTACGTCCTAACATCTGAAGGGGAGTTTGTTAAAATGATAATTACGGGGAGATCTTTTATGTGTGAAGGAGGTTCAGCGGAGGTCTTGAATACGTCTTATCCAGGGCCAAGTGGAGAGAGAGAGAGAGAGAGAGAGAGAGAGAGAGAGAGAGAGAGAGAGAGAAGAAGAAAGGATGGAGAGGAGAGGAGAGAGAGAGAGATATGTTACTGTACATATGCAATGCATGAGAAGATACAACGTAAATTACTAAAAACTGTTATTGTTTTAGGTCACACACACGCACACACACACACACACACACACACACACACACACACACACACACACACACACCACACACACACACACACACACACACACATACACACACACACATACACACACACACACACACGCCAGGAGCTCGGACTCGGGGCCAGGAGCTCGGACTCGACCCTTGCAACCTCAACTAGGTGAGTACACACACACACACACAAACAAATACGTGTGTGTGAGTGTGTGTGTGTGTGTGTGTGTGTGTGTATGTGTGTGTGTGTGTGTGTGTGTGTGTGTGTGTGTGTGTGTGTGTGTGTGTGTGTGTGTGTGTGTGTGTGTGGTGCGTGTGTGTACATATATATGACCTGAAAAACACTAATTCACAGTCGTAACTTTTCAAGGATTGCAGGGGATACAAACCCGGAGGGGCGGGGGGTATGGCCAAGAATTTGTGAGGCCACCGCTCTGCCTACCATGCAAATAGGAACTCCAATAAAATGGCTGCAGACCCACCAATACTGGGCTGGAAAATGTTACCAGTGGTCACGTACGGTAACCAAATTAACAACACGTAACAATGCACCCTTCCTGAATCCCTGGGTGGAAATAAAGATAAAATACGGAACAAATGGATTAAAACAAATGAGTATAATGTGATCTTTATTGAACGTTTCGCCTACACTAGTGGGTTATTGCAATCTAAACAGAAATACCTGGGTGGAAGGAACGCGAGTATTATAGTCGGTTCAGAAGCTGAAGGTCAGTGAAGATGCTGCAAAATTCGATGGAGTAAACGAGTGTGTTTATAATCCCGGGTATCCTGTGAGTACGTAGAACCAAGTAAACAAGGTAACAAATGTAGCTCCTGCTGAATCCCTTTGGGGATCCTGTTCTTTTTATTACACTGGCTGACGTGTATGTCTACGTCAAAAATCTAATTGTGATTTTGGGATAATATTAAATGGATTCACTAGAGAGTTCTAGAATCTCATGATTTTAATCTGCATTATTTCATTCTGTTATTGCACTAATTAAACAGAAGCAGCAAAAGAGAGAGTAGTAGAGTAGCAGCAGCAGCAGAGTAAGAGTAGAAGTAGTAAAGGTAGTAGTAGTGAGTAAGCAGTAGATAAATAGTAGTAGTTAGTAGTAGTTAGTAGTACAATCATTACCAAGGAAAAGTAGTGGATTAGTATCATTATTGGAAATGAAAGTTGAAGAGAAAAGGAGGCTAAGACGAAGATCAAGGAATGAGCAATAAAAGGCCAGAGCAATAGTGTTGTAAATTGTAGTATTGCTATTAATTTTCTTGTTATTTTCGGCTTTCGTTATTTGCACGGTGAGCCAAAAATGCCTCTTCGTCATTCTCGGGACAAAATTTCAAAGGTAATTAAGGGAACGCAACGAGATCTCCCTGTATTTAAGTCTGGCAAATGATTCATTTGTTCTCTACTGAGGTGAAGAATGGAAGAAGAGAGAGAGAGAGAGAGAGAGAGTGAGACAGCCAGAAAGATAGAGACAGAGAGTGTTTGTGTATGTTCCAAGTAAATAACTGTATCTTTTCCAAGGAACCGACGGGATTCAAGCCTGAGGTTCGGCCTGTCCTGACTCTACGCCCTTCTACTGAACAGTAATGGCTGCCTTAAGATTCGCTAGCTTATCACAGGTAATGTTTGCAGGCTCCTCACCTGTTGTCACAACTCTAGGTAGAAACAACAGCAGACAACTACACCTCTCTACGACAACAACCATCACAGTCACAGGTACTACCACTAACACTGCCACAGCAACCACCATCGCCAACAGCAGTACCAGCCAGGCTGTTGCTTCATCCAATACCATCGTTCCACTCCTTCCACCTCTCCTGTGGTGACCAGGGCCGTGTTATTACCATACGTACAGCCTTGCATCCATATTCACTTTGACAGTAATAGCATTTCCCCCCTCCTTCCTTCCCCTCGCATTTAACACTTAAGAATTTCCCATTTATTTATAAATAAACGTGTAAGAAATAAGATAAATACTTTTCAGTTTAGTATGAAGGCTTGAGTGTTCGTTCACTAGTAGCGAGACGAATACTGTATTTCCTCAGCCAGGCTTTACCCTGCATGGATTTCCGAGGATTTAGCATGGGAGTTTCCACCGTTTGTTGTTATAGATTTACAAACAAGAGCCATTTATATTTTTGACCTCCTACCCTCCTCGCACTCCCACCATTTATTTAACAATTGTTTCGAAGAATTTAAGATCAAGGGGTTCCTAACATGTCTGACCTAAGCGATAATTGAACTAGAACTTGCATCCAACCCCTGGAAGGACTCTAACATCTATTATCTAATCTGTAGGTTACGCATAGATTAACTATGTTTAACCTTTAAATCGGTTTATGAGTTATTCCAGGGACGTTATTGTGACTTTTACTAGATATGGGAATTTATCACATTATTAAATACAGATCAACAATCACAGTGGGTTTCCAGTCGTGAGACCAAACGTGAAGTAGCCAGAAAGAATCAATGGTCGCTGGTGGTGTGTCGTCGTGAAGAAGCCAGAAAGAGTCAATGGTCGCTGGTGGTGTGTCGTCGTGAAGTAGCCAGAAAGAGTCAATGGTCGCTGGTGGTGTGTCGTCGTGAAGAAGCCAGAAAGAATCAATGGTCGCTGGTGGTGTGTCGTCATGAAGAAGCCAGAAAGAATCAATGGTCGCTGGTGGTGTGTCGTCGTGAAGTAGCCAGAAAGAATCAATGGTCGCTGGTGGTGTGTCGTCGTGAAGTAGCCAGAAAGAATCAATGGTCGCTGGTGGTATGTCGTCGTGAAGTAGCCAGAAAGAGTCAATGGTCGCTGGTAGTGTGTCGCCGCGGTGAAAAATCAAGAAGAGTCAATGGTCGCTGGTGATGTTTCGCCCGTGAGACAACAAGGTCTAGGGAAAGTGAAACTGCGTTTAGCTACCCATCTCGCTCAGTAACAGTGCTCTGCAGTAACTGAAAACGCATGGATAAGACAGCAAGGCAATTCGAAAAACAAATACATTTCTTAGAGCAAATAAACATGGCACAAAAACATGGGAATGCTACAAAAGCAAATAAGAAAAAAAAGGATGTGACAGACAAACAAATGAATACACAAATAAATTACAAGATACGGGCGTGAGTGTAAGGAAAACTGACACTGTTGTTTTATGTGCAGGAGCAAGCTGCCTCCTCCCTTGGAGCCTCACTCTTAATAACCCCTCAGATAGCCTGGTTTAATGGCCTTTCAGAGGCATTTACGAGCCTCCCCACGGATAAGAGCGAGCCAGGCGGGCCTAGAGTCACTATCACAACCAGGACGGGATACGATGGATGTATCTAAAATTTTTCACCCATACGGGAAATCGTCTTTCTCAAAGTGATGTGATAACTATTGGTGAGTTTAACGAGAGACCGTGAGAAGACAGAGTAAATCTTTCGTAACGAAGATCTGGGAGGATAAGAAGACGGGTTCAAGTTGTTGAAGAATCAGTGGAAAATAAATGACAGGAAAGAGATTCCGTGTTGTGCATCATTATGGAAGGATCGCTATACACACACACACACACACACAACCCCACAACAACACAACAACAACAACAACAACAACAACAACAACAACAACAACAACAACAACAAAACATTAGCAGCTGCGGCATTGAGTATTAAGAGCACCAACAATAATAAACTATCCTCTCGTCCATCCATTGTATCATTTCCTGGGCTGCCATGGTTCAAGTCATCTGGGTGAGTGTGTGTCAGAGAGAGAGAGAGAGAGAGAGAGAGGAGAGAGAGAGAGAGAGAGAGAGAGAGAGAGGCGCGCCACGCACGCCTCACATCACACACACACACACACGCTCTGATCTCTCTAATATCTTGGTGCTGTCTTCCATATCGGCCATTCCCAGGGAGCGCTGGTGATCCTCTCTTGTCGAGGCAATACTGACTTGATGCACGGAAGGTTTTAAACCAATGACGGGCGATGAAAGCAATGAGGAAAATGGACATGAATGCATTCACTAGGGAAAGCTTTATCGAAAAAGCTCAAATATGCACATTGTTGAGTGAAAGATTCACTGGTAGCTGTGTAAACAGGAAATGCATGAATAAATCAATAAGTTCTTACGTAACTCTGAACAAAGTAGTGTTCGCGAAGCAACGAATGTGACCTCTAGTTAGTAAACTCTGGCTTTCGTGGTTACCAAACTGTTCCTTTGTGCCAACGACTGTGCTGTCAAAATCACAGTCAAAGACCAACATTAAGATCCTTCTAGGCTATAGTAAGTATATAAACACACTCAATAATGCTCGTGATACTCATCAATCAACAATTTTCGTGATTCTATCAAATAGGGTTCGATTAGCAAGCTTCAATACGTCACATTCACTTTTAATCAGGATTTCACGATTCAAAGTATTGCGATACTAGAAATAAATTTTTACAATGTACGTGTATAGCTTCAGAATCAACCCCACAAAGCACTCAGATTTTTGTGTGTGTGTTTTCACGATTGAAAATTAAGAATGACTGATGTTGGACGATGCTAATTGTGCCTGAAAGATAATGAAGCTGATGGAAGTTCGTGATGTTACAGCAGGTTAGATGGTATCACAATGTTTTTCACTGGTTCTGGTGTTTATAGCTAGTCGATGGTACTATGGTTAGCGAGTATGTCTGGAACTCCTTAGGTTCCAAGTTCGAGTCCCTTCACAAACATCGAGTTGACCCATCCCTTCCATGAAGGGACATAAAGACATGATTGTTTCTCTATCATGTTTTTGAAGCGTAATAAACAGCACATGACTTTTTTATTAGTTTAGATCAAACTATGCGTTTATTTTGGTAAACTGTAATTAAGGAAGGCTGCAAAAGAGACTAGTGTACAAGCGACTCTTCTTACACCTACGGTAAAACTGGAATAAACTTTATCTTCTTGTACAAATAAGGCTTAATTTTTTTTAATTTGCTCAGTCTTCATTGTACATCAGTTTTAACTTAAAAGCAGGTTTAAATTGAGAGTTCTTTTGAACATCCAGAACAAATTCCTTGTCCATTGTCATACACAACAAGATGTTTATATCTCCGAGTATATATATATAATGAAAATTTTCTCTACTGCCTATTTATGGGAGTGAACTATTTTTTTGATTAATGGTGTACATCTGAAGTGAAGCTTTAATGACCAGTGAGTGGGGGAGGGCTAAACCCGTAGGATTATACAGCGCATGTGGGGAAGATGGGAGGCATCCAGGCTCAATTCAGGGAACTGGAGCACAGAACCAATTGCCTAGATCAAAAACCCCTCATCAGCGTCAAGGAGTCAGGCTCACAGCTAATCAATATATCCAGGAGGATGAGATATCTGAGGACAGCAAGAGAGTCAACAGTAATGCTCCAGTATTTATCTCACATCACAAGCTCCTGGCCAATAGAGGAATTTCCACCTGGGCGGTGCCTTCCACTCTAAGTAGGGAAGCAACAAGTCTTATAACCCTCCACCGTCACTCTAAAATCATAAACATACTCACACGCTGATAACTTTTAGCTCAATAAACCAACCAATCAACCTTTGTACAACTCCGGAACAGGTTATACAAGCTCTGGGGATAGTTGTTCCCCGTTCATGTTCCAACCCTCTTTTCCAAGTAATGTCGGGCGAGTCTGGTATTAGTGGTTTGTAGCCACACAACGACTTGTTAGAGAGTATGTTTAGGATGTAATTTCTGACTAACCTGTAGACGGTAGTTGAAAGATTACGGAAATAAATAACGGATTCATGGACTGGACCCAACATTCTGTTACGCTTATAACAGTAATTTACTGTTTATAAGAATAATGAATTCGATAACATTAGTAAGGAGTCACACAAACATTATGTTGTAGAATATTCAGTATGAAGCAGTAATGGAAGGCACAAAGAATACAAATGGTAGGAATGGGAATGGAAAGCTTGAGAGCAAATGAAAAAAAAAAATCGGGTCATGAAGGATATCAATATAGATTAATTGGTGGCGAGAGACAGTGACTGTAACACAGGAAAATAAAAACATATGATGCTACAGTAGTGAAAATAATAAGTTGTTAAACGGCAATCATCCACTGAGGTTCTACCGTCCTGTTGTACAAGCATGAAACGGGATCTTGTTAAACGTGTTGCACTCTGACAGGATAACTGATAGCTTCCTATTTCAATCACTTGTAAAACGACAGACAAAATCTTACAAATCTCTGCTTACCGTCGGTATATAATTATCTTTACTCTCTTGAACGTTTGTTAACAGTTTTTACTCGTGTAATATATCTTTTCCAACTAAGAGAAAACACCATAAGTGTCCGGGGCCCAAGACTGTTCAACAGCCTCCCACCATGCATAAGGGGAATCACCAATAGGCCCCTGGCTGCCTTCAAGAGGGAGCTGGACAGATACTTAAGTCGGTGCCGGATCAGCCGGGCGGTGTTTCATACGTTGGACTATATGCGGCCAACAGTAACAGCCTTATTGATCAGGCCCTGATCTGTCGGGAGGCCTGGTCATGGACCAGGTCACAGGGACATTGATCCCCGGAATACCCCAAGACTCCAAGTAGACTTAAGTGGCCTGTTGTGAGACCGGGCAGCACAGGTGATGATCCAGGAATCATTAACAGCTGTGAGACACAGGGATAAGCATGAAAGACAGAGTTGAGGTGCATTATTATTATTATAATCAAGGGGGAAGCGCTAAACCCGGAGGATTATACAGCGCAATGGGGGATGTGTGGAAGAGCATTCAGGCTTAATTCGGGGAACTGGAGCACAGATCCAATTCCCTAAATCAAGAGCCCCTCACCAACATCAAGGAACCTTCCTTGAGGGGAGAGTTGAGGTGCAAAAACAAAACAAGGAAGAATACTGGCTGCAAAACTGGAAATTAAATCCTTTGACTTAAGAGATCAAACGAGTATAGTCTGGAATGATTGAGAAACATAAGGAAAAAAACTGGATGTAGGAGAGCCGAGGGAAAATGAAGGAAGTAGAAGAGGGATAATAGTGATAATAAACAATTGTGGTACATAAAGTCTTGCACAAATCAGAAAAAAATGGTTAAGAAAATATTAAGAAAGCATAGTCAAAAATTAAAGAGATAAAATGCATGAAGAAAGTGTGAAGATAATGAAAGTAAAACAAATTCGAAGTGAAAATAAAACTTAAAGAAAGGAATGAGATGGTACAAGAAAGCATAACTAAAAGGCACTAAAAGCATAACTAAAAGACACTAAAAGCATAACTAAAAGGCACTAAAAGCATAACTAAAAGGCACTAAAAGCATAACTAAAAGGCACTAAAAGCATAGCTAAAAGGCACTAAAAGCATAACTAAAAGGCACTAAAAGCTTAGCTAAAAGGCACTAAAAGCATAACTAAAAGGCACTAAAAGCATAACTAAAAGGCACTAAAAGCATAACTAAAAGGCACTAAAAGCATAACTAAAAGGCACTAAAAGCATAACTAAAAGGCACTAAAAGCATAACTACAAGGCACTAAAAGCATAACTAGGCACTAAAAGCATAACTAGGCACTAAAAGCATAACTAGGCACTAAAAGCATAACTAAGGCACTGAAAGAGCACTAGGAATAAACAAACTAAAACTGTATAAGTACAAAGTAAAGCTAATGACAAAGCACAAAAGAACTAGGCTACGAAGCCATGATAGGATAAGTGCATAAAGAAAGTCAAAGAAAAGCCTAAAATCAATAGCCAGCAAGTAGGAAAACAACGAACGAGAAAATGGAGACAGCACTTAATAGCACAAAAGCTTAAGATAGTCACGAAAAGAATTGCAAAAAAAATAGCAGATAGGAATATGGTAAAAATAAAGTAACACGCAAAAGGCAATAAATCCAGTTTCTCCACGTATGGAAACATCCATTAGATTAAAGGCGGTAGGCGGCCTAGGAAAATAAAGAACAAAAACTATATCTAAAAAAAATGAATGCTCCATTATGCCACTTAAAAATAAAGGCAAAGCAAAACGGAACTGAAAATGACTCACGAAATCGTAATAGGCACTAAATAGCAAACGGACCATACCACGGTAGGTTAGAACCCACGATAAGTGAGTCACAAAACTACCAGGACGTCAGCTTAGCCACTGGACCAGCTGGTAAAAATAAAATTCATCCTACTAGGTATATTTCTACACCTTCTATGTATATTTCTACAACTTCCTATGGTGTAGATATATACCTAGTTGGATGAATCTTATTGTAGCCAGCTGGCCCAGTGGCTAACGCGACGGTCTGGAGTTTTGTGACTCACTGATCGCGGGTTCTTATCCCCACCCGTGGTACGGTTTGGAATTGAAATGCCCGAGTCAGATGTTTAATGTTTGAGGGCATGTGTAAGGTTGGATGTTTACATAAATATGGTGACGGGAAATGCCCACAACACCTGATATATTAGCAGCAACCTTGTGTGTTCTCAATACACAAATATCCCGCACATAGGAGAGAGGAGCTCAGGACGACGATTCGGCCAGACTTGGACCATTTACAAAGTCACACTAACAGAAAGGAGAGTTTACTTAGTTGTACTCAGTTGTAATCGTTAATATGATGAATAAAACACATGTACAACACCTGGGTATCTTCACTGGAAGGTGCTGCACATGTGTCTATTCATCATCCTGAAGAAATCATGTATAACTTTGATTATATATACTCATCTAGTTGTACTCACCATGGATTCACCTAGCTGTAACTCCTGCCTCATTATACAGCTTAAATTAACAATGACATGTAAGCAATACAATCTGCTAAACTGGAAAGTACAGGAAAATTCTGCCCTTGTAGTTCCCTTCCCACACTCACAACGGCAGGCATTTCTCTCTCTAATGGAATGGCTGGGGCAAAATGTCCATTCCGTGTGTGTAACAATCTCTTTTTTTGTTTTTATACGTGTTTTCGAAAATTTACATCACTAGCAACTAAAGCCAGAATAACAAGTAAATTTTCTCTTATGGAGGCAGTTTAGGTGTGTATTATTAAGGGAGAGAGAGAGAGAGAGGAGAGAGAGAGGAGAGAGAGAGGAGAGAGAGAGAGAGAGAGAGTGAATCTGTTCTTGTGAGATTGTGTGTACTTATTTACTCATACGTCAAGCGCAAAGTATATTCATGCAAATATATAACAAACAAAATTAATTTTCTTAAGGGTACACAATACATTTACAAATAATTAGAAATGCACATGTTTATACAAACAGTTGAGGCGGTACAGCCTTGAGAGGCAAACTTCTCACCATCAAACCACATTCTGCCAGAGATGTGTTTACGTTCAGATGCACCACCTGCCTTGGTTCCCTCTCATTTCATAACCAGTTGCCCCACGCTATGCAATAAGGCTTGCAACTATCTGCCGTCATTTAAAGATTAGAGATCCGCATGAAATTTGCAATGTTTTTCTCTGCGGGAGAATTTAAGCAATTTTGACTCTTCCCTCTGTTTCATGTTCTCATGGCTGAAAGAGGTATAAATTTAGGCACACACATTCAATTAGCCATTTTTCCAGGGATCCGTTCCATGGAAGAGTTTTATCCATTATGGCTCGTTCTTCCGTTCCATGCTCAGTCCTCAGTTCCATGCTTTTTCCTGCTTTCCATGCCTATTCCTGCGTTCCATGTCCATGTCTCCATTCATTGCATATGCCTTCGTTTCATCCTATGCCTCCATTCCATGCTTATTCCTGTGTTCCATGCTCATTCCTCCATTCCATACCCATTCCTCCGTTCCATATCCATTCCTCCATTACATACCTATTCCTCCTTTCCATGCCTATTCCTCCGTTCCATGTTCATTCCTCCCTTCCATTCCCACTCTCCGTTCCATAGCTATTCCTGCATACCATGTCCATTCCCCCATTCCATACCCATTCTTCCATTCCATGCCTGTTCCTGCGTTCCACTCCCATACATCCATTCCATACTGTCACGCATGCATAACAGGTAAGCCGAACAACACACAAGGCGAATAACAAATAAGCCAGAAAACAGACAAGTATCCCATCAAACTGTCTTGGTTTCTTCAAGGTCTGATTTACTAGCTAAATTAAACCCAATTTGACTAATTTCCCAATTAGATAAATTCAACAAAAGCCCATAAGGACAGGCTCAGTATTGGCAGTATCTTCCCCTCATGCTTCATTCCCCGTTCAAATTAAGGTAATCGTGACCGCACCTGAATTAGAGGAACAGTATGAGACGCAGGAAATGAGTCGTATCTCCAGAAACATCTCTTATGGTGGCCAAATTAAAGACGATTCTTGAGGTCACTTCCGCCACAGACCCCCAGATGACTGTCTATTGGGCTCCGTCGAGATGGTCGGCTCTCACGCTGGAACTAACGGAAATTTGAGCATTATTTTGTTTAGGGGGGGGTTGGATTTGTTAGTGTTCGTTTGGTGGAGCGTTTTTGGTCTGGCAAGGTTAGCACTGGGATCACCAGCGTTACTGAGGACATCAGGGGTAATAGCACCACCAGCACAGCTAGTTTTATAGGTAGCACCAGCGCCAAAAATAAAGACAAACGTAAAACGCAGGAAAATAAACTAAAAGGTCAAACACACATCGAAATCAAAGCAAAACAAATAAGCAAAGATGCTATTAATGAAGCTAAAGCAGCAGCAGCAGCAGCAGCAGCAGCAGCAGCAGCAGCAGCAGCAGCAGCAGCAGCAGCAGCAGCAGCAGCAGCAGCTTGGGGTCAGCTGCGGAAGTCATTAATAAGAAAATCTCGATGTTTTACGTCTGAATAAATCCGCGATAAAGTGTGGAGGAAATTTATTCTTGCGTGAATCAATTTGTTCCCATTCATTTTACCGCTGCTGTTCCCGTTGGTGGGTGACAAAATTGAATGAGGAGAGAGAGAGACAGGAGAGAGAGAGTTTAAGAAAAGAAAAATGTTTTCAAGATATAACGTTAGAATAGATACCGTTTTAGAAATGTCTTTCTTCTTATAATAATAAATCTTAATAATAATAATAATAATAATAATAATAATAATAATAATAATAATAATAATAATAATAATATAATAAGTAATAATAAATAATAATAATAATAATAATAATAATAATAATAATAATAATTAATAATTATATATAATATTATATTATTATTATTATTATATATTATTATATTCATAGGGAGTTCTAAACCCTGCAAGGGCCATACAGCGCCTGGGAAATGGAACGCAATTGGTTGCGATCCAATTCTTTCGATCAAGAGCCTCACACCGGCATCATGGAACCCAATAGAGGGATTCGGACCTCAGAGAACCCGAATACATTTGACACACTCAGATAAGGATAACTAAAATAATAAATTATTTAATAACCTGGCATGGTACTACGATGAGAGAGCTGCAACACAAACGTATGTATAAGTTAATTTTGCAGATGTTCTTCGAAGCTGTAAGCGCAGAGTAAAGTCCTTTAAGAACTGCGTGGTCATGCACTTTGCAAGTATCGGATTCGAGTAAGCAGGGTTCGTGGGATGTGGCCAAGAACGAAGGACTTCAGTTCTGCGAGGTCCTTGTCAGTGGGTGCCACAGCCCAAGTGTTACTGTAAGAACTACACAATGGACATGGTTGACGGAGATGCATTGTGCTGGAGCAATAGATTACCCAGTGAATAGTAGTGAGAATAAGTGAAGTAAATAATGTTAGTAACTAGCTAGCGATAGTAACAATAGTAATAGTAGTAGTAGTAGAAGTAAAAGTAGGTGTATTAGTAGTAGTAGTCGTAGCAGTAGAAGTAGTAGTAATAGTACGAGTAGTAGGAGTAGTGGTAGTAGTAGTAGTAGTAGTAGTAGTAGTAGTTGTATTAATAGTAAACCGGTTAATAACAGTTAAGAGAGTTGGAAATTATCAATAAATCCCTGAAAAAATAATTAGGTGGAGTCTCTCTTTCTCCCTAAAAATACGCTCTTATTTCCAGGGCAAGAGGAGAAAAATCCGTCGCATCACAGCTGTTGTATGCGGGAAACAGAATTAGCTTCTTCCAGCAGAGCGGCTTTAATCAGGTGTGTATACAAAGCAGCCGACTCCTGCGTCGACGTCTTGGCATGGTGGTACAAAGTCGATGCTGGAAATCTTTTAGAGCACTGATTCCAGGAAATCTGGAAGAACTAGTAAGGCATTTTACCTGAGAATTTATGGTATGCAAGAGCTTATGAATTGTAGAGAACGGATATGTCCGAAAACTTTTAGGAATCTGCACTAGAGCGGATGGATTTAAAAATATATATTTAGATAGAATGTGCGGACAAAATTTGGAGATTATGTATCAACAGCTGGTCGAAAACATTACAGGCGTACGTAGATGACCAAAAGAAAGCGAACATTTTTCAGAAGCTGGTGTCAGATCTTTCAGAATTTAGCAAAATATAAACAATAGCTGTTTTACATTAATTTTTCTCTTCAGTTATTAGTGAAAAATTTACAGATGACGTCCAAAGGTTTTTGAAAACCGTTTAAGTGGTGACGAAATGTTTCTCATAGTTGGCGAAAGATATACAATAACAAGAATAGGCAAAATTATTCTTAAAAAAAAAAAAAACTGTACCATCCTTCATTTTTTTTAAGTGACCTTCACTTTGATTACTTCTCTCTCCTCCAATGACCAGCTTTTCTCCTCTTCTTTTTTTTTTCACTCTTTCCACAGAGTCACCAATATCGTCTTACAGGGTACTCACACAAACTGCCTC
>NC_069450.1:29659603-29684603 GCF_026875155.1 Cherax quadricarinatus
AGCCCCTCATGCTGGGGACTTTCTGTTGGCTGTTCCCAACTCCAGCCTTGGCACACGTCCTCGACCCACAGACCATCCGCATCGGTGTGCCCTTCGACTTGCCGCCCCTATTCTCGCCGAACACAGGTGTATTTGTGGCAGTGAAGCAGCAGACCGATTCGGGTACCATGGTCTTGTGTGCCGTAAATCCGAGGGAAAGATTGCAAGACATGAGAGAGGTTAATAACATTATCAAGAGGAGCCTCACAACACGCTGGATGCCCAGCAGTAAGGGAGCCACCCCAACTATGCAGATCTGATGGCAGCCAGAAGCGTCCAGATGGTATCACCCTTCAAGCCTGGACAGATGGGAAGCAGGTGGTGTGGACTATACATGTGCATCTACCTTGGCTGATACCTATCTCCAATACACCAGGGAGGAAGGAGGGGCAGCTGCCAGCTTCAGGGAGTCCAAAAGTCTAGAAAATATGGAGAACTTGCCCATCATTATATGTTGTTTCCCATAGGCCAGAGACCCTTGGCTCATGGGGAAAGAGTGCATCTAAATTCCTTAAGGAGCTGGGAAAAAAGACTCATCAGGGTAACTAGGGATCCCAGGGCAGCTAGTTTTCTGTTCCAGCGGCTCAGTGCGGCTGTTCAAAGGGGTAATGCCTGCTGTATTTTGGGCACACGCCCCAGCTCTGAGGAGCTGGATGAGATTTTCGCCTTATAATCGTGATACACACGTAACAACATGTACCGTATGTGCCACCTTTATATCAATAGTGTATCTCTTTGGATCTTCTGTACCATATTATGTAATAAATATTCCTATTAGTAAAAAAAAAAAAATATAAAAAGATGGGGTGGTAGGGGAAGTGGAATAATTCAAACGGCTTCAGGAAGAAATCCAAATATTTTTCCTTGAAGCCTTTTTATCCACTTCTCCGAGGCTATGGGTCCCACAATTTACACCCAGAGGTGGACCCCATTATATATTAAAAAAAAAAAAAAAAAATATATATATATATATATAAATATATATATAGATATATATATATATATATATATATATATATAATATATATATATATATATATATATATATATATATATATATATATATTATAATCTATGTAGGTGAATAATAATAAAAAAAATTGCAAAAATTTACGACTAATGGATTTGGTAATTGTGTATTTGACTTTAATAAACTACACCAACGAGGTTTTACCATGCTCTTACAGCACTCAAATATCGTAATGTAAATGTACGTGAAAACTCTAAAGTAATGCCCGATAAATTGCTTCCCTAAAATGTTTGTAATTTTCAGTTATGGTTAGAGTAAGTTTACGATCAGGGATTATGAGTAACGAGGGTGTGAAGTGGGCCGTTGTTAGCTTTGTTATCGTTAGTGATAGCTTTATCGTTAGTGATAGCTTTGTTATCGTTAGTGATAGCTTTGTAGCTTTGTTTGTGGCTGGGAGAGGAGGGACGTCTGAGGTTTACTTGCTGTGGCTCTTGTAATTAAATATTTTCTAATATTTATTTATTACAAGCAAATATTTGTGCTCCTAAATTGGCTGTGTTTAGTACTCCCTAAAATTGGCTGTGTTTAGTCCCCCCTAAAATTGGTTGTGTTTAGTCCCCCCTAAAATTTCATTAGCGACCTTAAGGAATCTACATCTATGAGGTACATCTATTTCTACAGGCGGGAGTGCACTTTACAGGTGGTGGTGCACCCCACAGTTGTGGTGATGGTACCGTACAGTCTGGTGGTGTCCACCACGTACATGAAAATATCAGAAAGGAGCACTAATGGCAGAAATTGTAACAATGATCTCAGAGAGAGATTGATTTACCGTCATATTGCTGATAGCCTCTCTCCCCCCCTCCCTCCCTCCCCTCTCTCTCTCTCCCTCATCACTCTCTCTCTCTCTCCTCTCGTCTCCTCACTCTCTCTCTCCTCTCTCTCTCTCGTCTCTCTCCCTCTCTCTCTCGTCTCTCTCTCTCGTCCTCTCTCTCTCTCTCATCTTTCGTTCTAATTTCCCAATGTTTAACATTGTTACACAAATACACCACAACACAGCTCATAAACAAACTCACACACACACACACACACACACTACACACACACACACACACACTACACACACATATATATATTATATATATAATATATATATGACATATATATAATATACATAAATATATATATATTTTATATATATATATATATAATTAATATATATATATCAATATATATATAAAATTATAATAAATATATGATATATATACAATAGTATATTTATGCATAATAATTGTAAACACCATTGGATGGGCCCGAAAGAAAAAAATGCCGTCACTATCAGTCGCTCCTGCCCGCTTATTTTTTGCAGAATGTGGCAGATAAACGGAATCCTACGACAAATAACAACCAAAACAACCCCGTCAGGCTTCCAAATGCAAGACTTTACTTTTTCCCATACACATGGGAAAACTCAAGTATAAAGAACCCTTTTCCTGAATACATTTTTTTTTTTTTCCCCCAATTGACGTAAAACTACCATGGACACACTCCAACAGCGTATCAAATCTTAAAAAAAAAGGGATTCGACTTCATTTACTCCGACGTAAGACTGTCACACTAGCATGTTGGATGCTGGTGTTCTTTCAGAACTTCTCTCACTCCTTTTGACACTTTCTAGGACGTTCTCTACACTATAACCAATGAATTTTGCTTCTCCTTAACAAGATTCCCTTTGAATGTGAAATATGTTAAAAGTTTTGCACTTTTGGCAGATTTCAGGGGTCTTCTTCCCGTCTTACAAGCACATTATGGCGCTGGTAAATATTAAAAACTGTCGCTTACATTTAGTAAATATTTACCTTCTCACTGATGTCTTATAAGTTTTTAGTTCTGTGACATTTTCTTAAGTTAGTCTGGGAGCAGCCGAGACAATGTTACAGGAGCCATTAAAAAAATACAGAAGAAGACATATCCACCATTGTTCATTCAAGAACTGCCTTATCAGAAATGTGTTTATTACTTCCAGGACTCAAGTCCGGCTAACCGGTTTTCCCGAATTCCTTCATAAATGTTACGTTGCTCACTCCAATAACACGTCAAATCATAATAATTTCTTTTACCAAAAAATTATCATCTACAATATATTAAAAACTAATGGAAAACTATAACAATAGAAATAAAATCACAGTCAACAGGTGATATCACAATATGTAAAATAACTACTGTGCAAAAATAGTGAATTTCCATTACTTTCGTGAATTCTCACTTTATCAAGGAACTGTGATAATGTGAGAAATCAAGCTTGGAAAATCACTTATTTTTCAGTAAGTTATTTTGCATATATATTAATATATATATATATACATAATATATATAATATATAAATATAATATTAAAATATATATATATATAAATATATAATATATAATATATATATATATATATATAGTATATATACATATATATATATGTGGTGTGTGCAAAAGAACCACTGTGAAGAATAGAGAAATTCCAAGCGCTTTCGTGACTACTCGCATTATCAAGAACATCATGATTGTTCCTTGATAATGTAGTATCACGAAAGAGCTTGGAATTTCTCTATTCCTTTTACAGGGTTGTTTTGCACATTCTGAAATCACCTTGATTAATACTGTGATCTTATAGCCATATATATATATATATATATATATTTATAAATATAAATATAAATCTATATAATATATCAATATATATATATAAATATATATAAATATATAAATATAAATATATATATATATATAGATATATATATATATAAATATATATATAATATTATTTAACCTTATGGCCATTTGTTTTCGTGTGGGTATAGTCTGTGCTCTCTGGCACGCTACTACACACTTCAAATTACTTGGAATTGAGTACAACTTCCGCCACAACTTTTGCCCGAGTGTGAGGTCCACGTAGAGAGACATAGAGCAGAAGTCGCCGTGATTATCCGGCTGTCTCTGGTGCTATTAAAAAGGCTTACTTAAAGCTTACTCGCTACTTACTCACTTCGTCAGCACTCTTTTTGGTCTTCACAGGTCACACTTTCGCGCCGGGTGGGGGGCGTTTTTTTTTGTTTTTTGGGGGGGGGGGAAAGGTAAATTTGGGGGGGTGGGTGTGGTGGGGGGGGGGGAGGAAGAAAGTTGTTTGGGGTTAGGTTGTTTTTTTTTTTTTTTTATTTTTTGGGGGTGGTTGGTTGTTGGGGGTTGTGGTTTTTTGGGTTGGTGTTGGTTGTGGTTGATTGTGGTTGTGTGGGGGTGTGTTGATTATTGATGAGAGATGGAAGATGGAAGGGATAGTGATAATGTATGATAATGGAAGTTGGAAGATGGGAAAGGATAGAATGTGAATAGTTAGATGGATGAGAAGATGTGGATAGGAAAGTGGAGTTAGATTAAAGAAAGATTGAGATGGATAGTTGAGTGGATTGATATATGAAGAAATTTTATATTAATAACGTTTTTAAATTAGAGGATTTTAAAAATATTTAATAAAAAATATAATTTTTTTCACCTTGACCTGTGGAAAGGTGCTTGACCAAAATTGATTACCCCACCCCATCGATATCAAACCTATTAGTCCCGTTCCTCAGTTGTGAAACTTCGTCTTGTTCTGCGCTTCCTCAATAAATAATAATAATAAAATAATCATAATAATTAAAAAGGATATTATAGCGTTATTAGTTAATTATTATTATTCTTCTTTGTCTTCCTTTTCCTTTTTATATCTTCTTCTCATTATAATATTATTAATATATTATTAATTATTCTAATTATATATAAATTATATGCAGATTTCATCACCTGATTAAAAATAATAAAAAGAAATCACCACCACCAACCAACAACAACAATCATAAAACAACAACACAATAAAAATAATAACAATAAAAATAATAACAAAATAATAATAAACACTATAAATCAATAAAGATAGCTAACAAAAGGGGTCAGATTATAACAACCATTAGAGGTTAATAAAACAAATTCATAAACATTATTTTTTTCTCTGATCCCGCCATAGAAAACAAGTATAAATCCTACATGGAACATTTTATCATATATGACATTCCGACACCACCAGCCGCCTTGAAACGGAGGAGGGGAGGGCAGAAGGCTCTTGATCCATGGCATGGGAAAAATACAGCCATTCCCCATTAATACAACCTGATTACCTCCCATTACCCTATTCGCTGTATGACCCTTACGGTTTAGTTTCCACATGCTGGTCATGGGTCGAGCGTTGCAGCATATATAAAAAAATATATATATATATCTATATATAAATATATATATAAATAAATAAATATAAAAATTAATATATATGAAAGTATATATAAATAAAATAATATATAAATATAAATATATAATAAATAAATATATATATATATATAAATTTATAAATATATATATATATATATATATATATAAATATATATATAAATAAAATATATATATAAAAGTGAAAAATCAAGAAATTAGCATTTCCATATTAAAATGATTTTCTTTGACATGGTAATTTTTCCTTGAGAGAACGATGCAAGATTTGAACTTGTGGTAAAGAGTACAGCCTCATTACACACGTGTTGAGATACAGGCTCCGTCAGCAGTGAGGAAAATTCCAAATGAGGAATGCTGTATGATCTATACAGTTTTTAATAAAATAATAATAATAATAATAATAATAATAATAATAATAATAATAATAATAAATAATAATTTTATTTTAAGGGCTAGTTGTCCCAGTAATAACTGAATACTACTAGATTAATCCAATATATAACAGAATTTTATTCACAAATTTGTATAGCTAGAGGTATATACACCAGGTATATACACTGGGTATATACACCGCGAGGAGTATATAGGGTATATACACTGAGTACGTAATTTAATCAAAAGTTTAGGGACTGCAGTATCCTTGACAAGTGATGGAATGTGAAATGCAGCCTTAATGACTCTCTTGCAGAAGATAGGCTTGAAACCCAGCACTCCATGACAGAAGAGTATAGAGGAAAAGTATAGCTGAAATATGGAGATGCATAGAGCAAGTGCAAATATTTCAGGAAATGTTCATAGAATGGGCGAGACGAAGTTGAAAAATGTAAGATTGAAAGTTGCAGGAGTATTGAGGAGTGAAAAGAGAAAGTATCGGTTTTTAGTCCAAGGAGATTTAGTGATTGTTAGACACAATGTTGGACTGAGCAAGGCGGAGGAGTAGGAGGAGATAGGAGAAGTAGGAGGAGAGGAGGAGGAGGAGGGGAGGGAGGAGAGGATGAGGATGAGGAGGAGAGAAGGCTGGAGAAAAACTGAAATTTCGCAAGAATGAAAATTAAAATGAGTTTATTAATTAAATAATCAAAAGAAATGCTAAACCACAAGGCTATACAGCCTGAGTTGCAGTTAAGATTTAAGAAGATAGTTGAGTTAGTGCGTGCGCGCGCGTGTGTGTGTATGTGTATGTGTACTCCACCAATTTGTGGTTGCAGGGGTCGAGTCCTAGCTCCTGGCCCTGCCTCTTCAACCGATAGCTACTGGGTCCTCTCTCTCCCTCTCCATGAGCTTAAATCATACCTCGTTCTTAAACTATGTATAGATCCTGCTCCACTACAACACTTTCTAGGCTGATTCCCTGCCTGACAACTCTTGACTGAAGAAATACTTCCTAATATCTCTCTGACTCTGTGTTGTGTGTGTGGTTGTGTGATGTTGTGTGTGTGTGTGGTGTGACGAGAGTGTGTGGTTGTGTGGTGTGTTTGTGTGGTTTGTGATTGTGTGAGTGTGGTGTGTGTGTGTGCGAGTGCATGGACAGGAGGGAAGGCAAATGATCGAAGGAATTTTAGATCCTCCAGAAAGCGCGAGCAGACACCTGATAAGCAGTCCTAAACAAGGCTTGAGGTTTCCCAGGTTATGTCATGTAATCTCTTCATCCTAACCACTTTTGAACGTGTTACAAGTGTCCAGGCAAGACAGATGGCCCATGTTTTCCTCATAACGCCCGACTTCGGTGGAAAACGAAATTTTAAATAATTAAGATAATAAATATTTGAATAAATAATGAAAATAATAAAAATGATAAGTAAAAAAAATAATAATCAAAATAATAATAAAAATATAATACAATAATAAAAATAATAATAAAATAACGAATTAAAATATTGAAAAATGTTTAAAAGTATTTCGTCAGTGGAGCACAGTAAAATGATACACACTAAACGACTCTTTCCTGAAAAGTTTATAACCTTTTGGAGAAAAAAAATTTAGAACATAAAGAGCAGTTTAATTGTAAAGTTCTGAAGCCGAACACATTACAGCTTCTCGGGGTCACATGACAAACGTAGTCGGCAAAGGGCACCGAATTGGGGTCCCCAAATTTATCCCGGGAAAAGACAGGTTCTTTTTAGCCTGCCACTGGGTCTTTGAGGTGTCTCTAAATGCTAATTTTGTTAGAGGGACGTACATTTTATGGGCCCGGCTTTTTTGAAACCCCGGGAGTTACTCTTCTTGTTCATTAGGTAAACAAAGAGTGCCAGAGTCCGTGTTCAGACTCCCAGGTTTTGGGAAAGACCAAATATTTTTTTTAAAATACCAAACTTTCCCAAATTTTTGTCTCAAAAAATTTAACCCATAACTGAAAATCTGAAATGTCTTTAGGGCTTCATTGCAACTTCAAACACTTTGTTTTAAATTTAAACAACATAGGCTTTTTAATTTAAACAAATAATATATAAATTATATTATATAAAAATATATAAATATTATATATACAAATATACATAATAACTTTATATTTTTAAAAATTTTTAAATTATTTTTTATTTATATATATTTTTATATAATATAATTAATATATATATTAAATTATTATAAAATACATGTGAAAACTCTTGAGTTTTAGAAACTAAATAAAGGTAATTAAATAAAAAAACTTGTTTTAAAAGCTAAACAAAGAGAGAGAAGAAAGAGGAGGAGAGGAGAGAGAGAGAGAAACTTCTCTGAGTACTCCCTCCTGTTTTTTCCCGCCCTTTCCTTCAAGAGGATGGGGGGGGATGGGGTTTTCACCAACTCCAAGGTGGGGGGACTGTTACTTCGTCTTTCGTTTAAAGTTCTACATTTTTTTATTAATCCTTGATTTTATATTGAGAAAGTCACGGTGCGAAACGTCTAAAAATAGAGATCCCCAATGTTGACAAATTAAAAATCTTCATCTTGTCGGATGTGTCCCATTTAGTACAACATCCCAAAATAATTAAAAAAATAATAATAATAAAATAAAATAATAATAATAAAAATTTAAAAATAATAAAAAATAAAATGTTTTTTTAGCAACACATGGAAAAAACACAGAAACGCCCTTTAGTCACTCTTCAGTAATGAACTTTCCCTCAAGAACATTATCAGTGTGGTAACCCCCCTATTTAAACATTTTCCCTTTTGGGAACGTCCCTTAAATATATTTTTCAGCAGTATAACAAACCCCTTAGTCTTTTTAGTAGTAGTGTAAGATCCAAAGTACACTTTTCAGATAGTAAGACCCTTAAGTATACTTTACAGGAGCAGTAACGAACCTCAACACCCTTTTTCTTTATTAGTAACGATCCTTAAGTACATTTTAGGATGGAAACGACCCCTTAAGAAAGCTTTAGAAGTAGTAACGCCCCTTTAAGTTCTTTCCAAATTTAAACAACCCTTAAGTATGTTTTCCAAAGTTTAACGACCCTTAAGTATGTTTTCCCAGAAGTAGAAAGACTCAAAGTAGCTTTCCAGAAGAGTAACGCCCCCTTATACACTTCACGCTCGGGGAAACCCAAATGATTATTTTTAATACCTGGATGCCGGGTAGGAAATCACCTCAGCAAGCCCAAATTTGGGTTTTTAAAAAACCGTCTTACAAAGTTTTAAAAAACGACTTTCCCGGGGCCCCAGGGAGAAGCTCACATTTGAAACCTTTTTGTTTTCCCCGCTCATAGAGAGCTTTTCTTGAATAAATTTTACAACTTTAATCCGGGTTTCCCATCACTTAAGTCTGGATTTTTTGTGGAAATTTGTTAAGTTAAAAATCTTCGAATTTTAACCCAATATTCACAATAAATTATATATTTTTAATAATATATATTAAAATATAATTTATATATATATAATATATATAATAATAATATAATAATATATATAAAATAAAAAATTTAAAAAATTGTCAGGTGCAGATGATACGGATGCAGAGCGTCACCTTATTCCTTTGTTCTATTTTTTTAAATTGTTGGGTTTACGGGGTGGGTATTTAACACGTAGGAATTAGCAATTTTTTTGTTAAATTTTGAAAGCCGGTTCCTTTTAGTATGTCTAGTCCGATGTGCCTGTTTCCCTCTTTTTTTTTTATTCCCCTTCTTTAATAATGGTTTTTATGTTTGTCCTCGTAAAGACGGCGTTTACATTTTTTGTAATGTGTGCCTTCAAACGTACAGGATGACTTTTAAATGAAAAAAAATACACACGATACACGGTTTGATGTGTTGTTTATCATACATTGACATGCAATGTGAATACACCGCCCTGTGCTAATTGGTTGCGGTCCCCTAGCAAATTTAGTCATGAAGGGTTTTTTTGACTTAAAAAGACTGCTGTATTAATACGTGAAAAGACACTCCTAACATTAGGAGCCCTTTACGCACAGCCAATTAGCGTTCGGGTATATATCATTTCCGTAAAGATTATGTCATCACTCCCAAATGAAAAATTTGGGGGTGGGGAAAGGGCAAGAGAAGAAGGAAAGAACGGGGCTAAGCCAGGGGACAGGTACGACAGTTTCCGGGGTTTGGTCTTCGCTGTTGTTTGTAAGGCTTGGGGTTCAACTGTGGTCAGGCGGGGAGCCAGGGATCGGTAGGCGAGGCGGCGCCCAAATAACATACCGGTTACGCTAACTGTCGACCTTTGGCAAACAACAATATTGCGTGTTTCATAGTGTCGGTACGCCAGTTTATTGTTACAGAAGCAGACCGAAACTCGACGGAATCAGCGATCACGGCACACTCCACTACCAGAGGGAAACCAAAGTTTCCAACCTAGTGAAACCCTTTGGCCTTGTCCCCTTTAAAAAAGGGAAATATAGAGTCCATAATCCAACATTTCAACTTAAAAAATTTTGGGGAGTATGCGAGTACAGTGCTCCGTACCCACAACTAAACTCTTGTATGCCATTTTTTTTTTCCTTACCCACTCTCCGTGTTTTTTGGGTGTTGTGTGTGCGTGTGTTTCACCCCCTTTTTGGGCCTTATTCCCTGAAATAGGTAATTTTTAGGAGAGGTTAATAAAAACCCCCCAAAACGGGTTAAAACTTTTACTACAGTCGGGAAAGTTACTCTGCTCTCCGCAATTTCACTTCGCACAGGAATGCCTATCTTTTAACACAGACAGTCTCCCCCCTGGAACCACATAATCACCCTTATAGTTTGGGCATATTTTTAAAATTTTTTGTTTTCTTTTTCTGGTACAAGCCCCCTCACTTTCATCTGTATTTTCCTCTGTTTTTCTGGGTGAACTGCCCCCCAAAAAAAATTTCCTTGATTAAATTCGAAACCCCGAACGTTTTTACTTATTACCCCAAAGTTTTTTCTTTTTACCTTTGTGAAAATTATTTAAAAGTTGAGATTCACAAGGTTTTGAAAATTTTACCCGTGGCTTCAGCAGTTTTTAAAGACGACTGGCTTCAACAATTTTCTGAATATGTATGGCGTAGGAGTACTCTGAGACGCAGTGCCTTAAGCATGAAGGAAGACCAGGGGGTTTCAGGAGCCCTTTCTGACGACGTATTGATCAGTGGCTTCAGGGTCCTCTAAGACGTATGGCTTCAGGAGTGAAGACCAGGGGTTTCACGAGTTCCTCTGACAAAAGTATTGGCTTGGGGAGTGAGACTCAGGGTTCACGAGTCTCCTCTGACTTTGTATTGGCTTCAGGGGGTAAACTTTCAGTGTTGGCATCCTCTAAGACGAAAAATATTATATCCATAGACGCCCGAGACTTGGTCAACAAACCACTTTCGTTCGGAACGTTTCCACTCCGTAGTCCGGGGGCGTAAAGAGGGCGTGTGGTCAGGAGGGGCAGGGGAGGAAAGTGGGTGTTTCCTCTGATCCCCCAATGGGCGGGGGGGTGTAGGTGTGGGGTACCCCCCCACGCTGCCCGAACAGGTGGGTATGAAGGAGACCATCAGGGGGTTTTGATGGGGGGGTGGCGGCGGCCCGGGACCTGTGGGACACAGGGTCTTCCCTGTCAGTGCCCATTAATATTAGTAATATATTTTAGTTGGTTTGACTAGCAGGAAAGGGGTGAAAGTGGTTTAAAGGGTTATAGGTTTTAAATGGTCATTAATGGCATTATGTATTAGTGTGTTAAGGGATAATTAGTGTTTAGTTTTTAATGGTCACTGGTGCTATATAATCTTATATATGATTTAGAGAGTCGCGAATTTTCACTCTTTCACGAGGGGACTAAAACAAAGGGGTTCGATCCCCGGTGCCGCATTTGTTATTGATTATATATATAAATCCGAGACGTCATGCAAACTTTAAAAAATATACAAAAAAATAAATAGTGGGAAACACAAAATTTTGATTTTAATGACCATACCACAGCTCATCAAAAATTTATAGAATTATCTCAAAGTTTTCAGAGAAACGAATTATGTCGGTTTGGAACGCCCAACAGCGTGATAATGATCTTTTTTACCCAAATAATATGTAAATTAGGCTCACAAAAAGTATTTTTTTGAGGCGAGTAATCGCCACGCAAACGGGGTTAAAAATTTGGTGGGCTGGTTTCCAAAACACTAAAAAAAAAGTCCAAAACCAAATTTTTATTTCCCTACAACACACAACACACACACACACCACACAAACACACACACACACAAACACACACACACACACCCCCCACACACACACACACACACACACCCCTGACTAGCCCCCTCGTAAACAGACTCAGGAGAATTCCAACAGCAATGTACAAAAACAAATGGAAAGAGAGGGTTCCCCCCCCCCCAAAAAAGTAAAAAAGGGTAGCACTAAAAAGGAAAAAAACGGGAATACCTGGAATATAAAAAAAAATGAAAGCTTAAACTACAAAAGTAAAAATTTTAACGAAGACTTTTCCAGCTGAGCTTAAAAAAGATTTTTTCCCCCACTGGGGATCATGGGAAAAAAGCTAAATCCGCGGTGTCATTGAGCACTGCTGTAAACTTAAAGGATCCACGTGAAAAATACGAGAGAAATCAGAATGCAAAGGGACGGACCCCTGTAAAGTAGGATAAAGAAAACAACTTTTTAAAAAAAAACAAATTTAAAAAAAAACAAATTTTTAAAAAGAAAGCAACATTGAAAAAGAAAGCAACTTTGAAAAAAAAACCAACTTTGAAAAGAAAACAACTTTGAAAAAGAAAATTAACATTGAAAAAAAAACAACTTTTAAAAAAAAAGCAACTTTGAAAAAAAAAAAGCAACTTTGAAAAAGAAAGAACTTTAAAAAGAAAGCAACTTTGAAAAAGAAAGAATTTTTTAAAAAGAAAGCAAATTTTAAAAAGAAAGCAAATTTTTAAAAAAAAGCAACTTTTAAAAAGAAGCAACTTTGAAAAAGAAAACAAAATTTTAAAAAGAAAGAACTTTTTAAAAGAAAGCAACTTTGAAAAAGAAAGCAACTTTGAAAAAGAAAGAACTTTGAAAAAGAAAAGCAAAATTGAAAAAGAAAGCAACTTTTTAAAAAAAAGCAACTTTTTAAAAAGAAAGCACTTTGAAAAAGAAAGCAACATTTGAAAAAGAAAGCAACTTTGAAAAAGAAAGCAACTTTGAAAAAGAAAGCAACATTGAAAAAGAAAGCAACTTTGAAAAAGAAAGCAACTTTGAAAAAGAAAGCAACTTTGAAAAAGAAAGCAACTTTTTAAAAAGAAAGCAACTTTGAAAAAAAAAGCAACTTTGAAAAAGAAAGCAATTCAAAAGGAAGAATTCAAACTTTGGAAAAAAAAAAGGGAAACCAGGGATTGAAGTTTTTAAAAAAAATAAAAAAATATGTTTTTGGCAATAGAGGATCCCCTTTGCTCTGAAGTCAAAAGGACGGGCCCAGGGAAAGAGCCCCTCCCCAAAAATCAAGATAATTAGTTTTGCATTTCGCTCCTTTCTAAGGGGAAAATAATAAAATTACACAATAAATTCACGCGGTGCGCATATCTCCTACGGATTTAGGCTTTTCCGGAATCCAGTAGTATAAAAATACGAAAAACAATAATATAAATTTTAAGAAAAAACAACCAAAAAAACTATAAATTAAAAAAAAAAAACTGCTTAAATGACCCTTTTTTTGCAATTTTAATTTCGATGTAATTGTAAGGAGAACCTCGCAGGATGGTGAGTGAAGGAGGCCAGGGAAGAGGCCGGGGTGGTGGGGTGGGGCTGGGGGTGGTGGGGGGGTGGTGTGGGGATGCTGCAGCTGGGGCTGGAGTAGGCTCCCACCTTTTTGCTGGTGGGAGGGGGTGGCGCCCGCCA
The DNA here is from genome assembly GCF_026875155.1 of Cherax quadricarinatus. NCBI lineage: Eukaryota > Metazoa > Arthropoda > Malacostraca > Decapoda > Parastacidae > Cherax > Cherax quadricarinatus. The sequence goes on from NC_069450.1 coordinate 29,673,166, forward strand.
CCCCAGATGGCACAAACCCCCACAGCCGGGTGAAGTTGCCCCAGGGTGGAATCAGGGAGGGCAGGGGGACACAGGGCACGCCCTCACCACCTACAGCTGGGCACGCGTGTTCTTCCAGCTGGTAGCGCATTCTGTTCATATTTCTGACTTAAATAAAATTTTTAAACGTTATTGCTATAATATTTTGATCTTCACCCCGTCGTCCCTAATCATCTTTTTTTCCCGCGTCTATACCCTCTTTTCCCTTCTTCACCGCTATCACCACCCTCCCGCGTTTTCACGCAGTCATCATCACCCTCCCGCTTCTTTAAAGATTATCACTCACCCTCCTGCGTTTTTCACGCAGTCTATCACCCCCCTCTTTTCGTTTTCACGCAGTCTATCACTACCCTCTTGCGTTCTTCACGCAGCTACACTCACCCTTTGCGCTCTTCACGGTCATCACCAAATATTTCGTCCCCTTTCGTTGTCAAAATCTACACCTTGCTTTTCTTTTTCTCAGATGCAAAAGGGCACAAAATAATACTCCCTTCCTACTGGCTGAGCAAATAAAACCGATAAGAAAGAGTATTGCACCTAAATCTGGACTTCTGGGGGACTAAATTTACACCAGATAAGCTCCCTTTTCCCTGCTGTTCTTCCCTATACTTCTATTTCCATGGGATCTGAAAGCTTTTTTGTGTTTTCTAGGACATTTCTTTAGTTTGTAGATCAGTTTTCCCTACCCTGGGCGGGGTTGAACCCCCGTGGGATGGTTTTTTTTGCAATCTGTCATTACGTTCCGTGAGTCAGATCATCTTTGGTAAGCACCGTGTCAACGGTCTTCATACACAGTCTTCCCCAAAAACTACATTAAATTCGTGAAGCAGGGTTTGTCACAGTGTTGATGTACTTACCTATTTTTGGGTTTCAGGGGTCGAAACATAGCTCCTGGCTCTGCTTCACTGATCGCTCAGGTCCTCTTCCCCCCCCCTGCCCATGACTTTATTTTACCCCGTCTTAAAACTTGTAGGTTTCGCCTCCACTACACACTTTCCCCAATTTCCACTTCCTAACAACTTATGACCCAAGAAATGTTTTTCCCAAAAACCTGACCCATCTGAGCCCATCTTCCAATTGTGATCCCTTTTTCTGGTCCCATCTTTGGAAAATCCGTCTCTGCCACCTTTCAATTCCCCCCGTATTTTGTAAGTCGTTATCATGTCCCCTAACTCTCCTGTCCTCCAGTGTCGTCAGGCCCATTTCCCCCAACCTTTCTTCGTAGGGTATTCCCCCTTAGCTCTGGAAATAGCCTTGTTGCAAACCTTTGAAATTTCTCTAATTCTTGAAGGGTTGATCAGGTTGGGGTTCGAAACTGGGGGCCCCATACTCCGTATGGGGCCCGAAAAAACACGGGGTTTCAGAAACTTTAACGATCCTTAATGGGTATCGGAAGTTATTCCTGGTTTGCCCGGGTCCATTGCGCAGCAGTTATCTGGTTGAGGCCTCAGGAATGTGCTCGGTATTTACTCCCCCAAGATCCCTTTTCCCTTTAGTGTGTTGCAGTCTTTGGCCACCTACCTGTACTCTGTCTGCGGCTTTTTTACCCTTCCCCCATCTTCACGACATGCATTTGGCGGGGTTAAATTTAAGGAGCCAGTTGCGGATAAACTTGCACCCGAGGTCTCTTTGTAGTCCTGTTAATCCTATCCGATTTAATTCTCCTCATTAACTTCACTTTGCTCAAACAGGGACACTTTTGATCTATCCCCTTTCGCATGTCATTCACAATACCAAAAAAAAACACTGTCCCAGGATGACCCCTTGGGACCCCCCTATCCGGCGCCCATCTGACCCCTCGTACGTACGATCGTTGTTGCCTCTCTGTAGGTATTCCCTGTCCATAGGTGTGTATGCATGCTTACGTTATATCTCTTATTTAATTGCCGGTTTTCCCGTTGAGAACTAATTTAGTAACAAAAATGACACTATACAATATTTGCTTTCGTAAGGTGAAACCCCAAGTAAATAAAAAAAAAAGGAGAGTAAGAAAGTTCTCGAGAAAGGCCAGTAGTTTAGGCTCCTTTTTTATTGTTTTAATTTTTATTGTGGGTTTGTTTGTATACGACCAAAGTTGATTTCATTTTTGTACTGGGTTATTTACCCTTTTTTAACGGGAAAGGGCTGGGTTTCGGCCCCGATGCGGGGGACGGTCTGTAAGGTACTGTGTCTCTTTGGGAGAGTGCAGAGACGAGGAACCGTGGGGGGAGGTTTGGGGCATTGGCGGGGCCTTCTTCTGGGACAGTGCTTTAAGCCATTCCCCGGATCACCCCCAGGGTGATGACGATGCTACCGCAGCCCCGCAACCACACTATCAGCGGGGTACTCCCAAACTTCCTCTGCTGGGTTGCGAACCTGAGGAAGAACGACAAGTGTTTTTGTCAAAATTTATATGAATCTGCGTTTTCAAAGAAAAAAAACACGGAATGATTGCCTTTAAAAAAATAATGAAGCTTTTGTGTATAGGTTAAAAATGAAATAATTCCCATGAGTACCTAAAATTCTAATATATTTTTTGCGTTTGTTAGCCTTCAAAAAAAACCTTGTTTTTCAAGGTAATTAATCTTAAATAAGGTTGCCCGGGACACCTACAAGATTTTTAGCTATCCCCCTTTCCTAATCAAACCTTTTATTCCCAGGGTCTGATACTCAAATTGCCACTTTTAAAGATTTCGTCCATCCTGGGCCATTATTCCAGCACGGTTTGTGACTTGCAGTTTTTCATCACAATGGGAAAGTTCTTTCCCTTCTCTTTTCGGCGTCTTGACGGTGAAGGGCCCAAGCTTGATGGGGGAGAGGGCCCCCTGGGACTGTGGACGGCCACGTGGGGAGTGTAAGCTGTACCTGGGTCCAGACCGAAGCTACGAAGTGTGGCGTTGTGTTTGGCACTTTGGCACCCCGGGGAAGGCCCCAGATTCCCCACCGCAGGTTAAGTTCATATTTAAAATTTATATAATTAGCAATAATTTAGAACAAAAGAAGATCAAAAACAACCCAAATGGAAGTTGGGGGGAAGCCCCGGGCCTTTTGTGTTCAATAAAACATCTTCAGTAGCTTGCATATTGAGAAATGAATCGGAAACTCCCGAAAATGCGTTAATTTTCAACATGAAAGGCCCAGACTTTCATTCAACTCCTCTAGTGGTTGTTTTGCACAGTAAAAATAAATAACGTTGGAAGAAGCAAGAATCTACCCCAACTGGATCGGGGTCATTTTAGGATAGGGAGAGTTGAATCAACATTTTGCTATTTTCGACATTGTGAATCAGTTGGAAAAATGAACACAAAACACACACACACACACACACCACACACACCACCACCACACACACACACACACACACACACAACCAAAACACAAACATGGTTTAAAAACCATTTTGCAGGTAAGGGAAAAAGAGTCATTCCGCTGAGGACAGTAAAGATTTCTCACCCCCAACTGAACTTCGGGAAGAACGTAGGGAACACCCTTGCAGGAGACGAACACAGAAAGGTCGTTTTGGTTCCTGATAAACAACCCTCTAGAAAATCAGAGGCCCCCTGAGTAGAACAGGGGCACTCGGCAGCAGGTACACAGGCACGAGGATCGCCTTTAAACTAAAGACCCAACCCGGGTAATAGAAATTAGGGTTTTTCAACAGTTAAAACTACAAAACCAAATAAGTTACCTAAACTTCACGACTCGGCAAGTGAAGTTCCTTGATGCTTCTTTAGGGTTTTGTGATCCTGAATTGAAACTCCTTCTTCCCTGGGATCGAAACCCGATTGAAAAGTTTCCTAGGGGCGTACCCCTACCGGGCTTAGCATTTTTTAATAAAATAATAATAAAAAAAAAAAATAATATAATAATAAAATTAAAAATTAAATTATTAATAAAATAATAAAGACAAAATAAAAATGTAACAACAACAAAAATAATATTATAAATAATAATAATAAAATAATAATAATAATAAAAAAAAAATTAAAATTTTTAATAAAATAATAATGAAATATAATAATGATAACAACAAAAAAAAATAAAGTTTAAAAAATAAAAAATAATAAAATAAAAATAATAATAAAATAATAATAATAAATAATAATAATAATAAAAAATAATAATAATAATATAAAAAAATAATAAAAATTAATAATAATAATAATAATAATAATAAAAATTAAAATAATAATAATAAAAGTAATAAATTTAAAAAAAATGACACAATAATAATAATAAGATAATAAAAAAAATAATAATGAGTTATAAAAAATAAAAATAATCATAATAATAAAAATAAAAAAAAAATAATAAAATAAAAAATAATAATAATAATAAAAAATAATAATAATAATAATAATAATAAAAATTTATAATTAATAATAATAATAATAATATTAAAAATATTAGCAGTCAACTAAATAATATCACAGCCAGGGTCACTGTTAACAGGTTTAAAGCAAACCAGGCCACAAAACTTTCAACGTTACTAGTCAAGAGAGTGACAGCCGAGTAAGTCACGGTTTGACGCGAGAATCGAAGAAACTCGACTGCTAAGAAGCCCCAGAACGGGTGGTGTTTGTACACAAGGCAAGCGAGTTTTCGGACTTACTTGCCAAAGGTTTGAGTCTCACCTGTGATTTGACAAGGACATAATTTATTAGGTAACATGAGAGGAGGACCAACTTGTGTGGGAAAAAAATATTTGACGAAAACTGCGTTTTTACCCAAGTTGGGGCAACGTTTCGCTCTTTGTAGATCGAGATGTTTTTCCAAATAAAAGCATGTTCTGTTATTTAAGCTCTTTAAAAAAAAAATGAAAACTAATGGGTCAAAGGTCAAGGCCAAGAATCGGGGGAAGTTTTAATAACGTTGAATCAGGAAAAAAGTTGCTTAATTAGTAAAACCTAAGAATTTCAAGGAGAGGTTTATGTGTAAAAGGAGACACAAGGTTTATGTGTAAGAGGAGACACAAGGTTTATGTGTAAAGGGAGACACAAGGTTTATGTGTAAGAGGAGACACAAGGTTTATGTGTAAGAGGAGACACAAGGTTTATGTGTAAGAGGAGACACAAGGTTTATGTCTAAGAGGAGACACAAGATTATGTGTAAGAGGAGACACAAGGTTTATGTGTAAGAGGAGACACAAGGTTTATGGGGTAAGAGGAGACACAAGGTTTATGTGTAAGAGGAGACACAAGGTTTATGTGTAAGAGGAGACACAAGGTTTATGTGTAAGAGGAGACACAAGGTTTATGTCTAAGAGGAGACACAAGGTTTATGTGTAAGAGGAGACACAAGGTTTATGTGTAAGAGGAGACACAAGGTTTATGTGTAAGAGGAGGACACAAGGTTTATGTGTAAGAGGAGACACAAGGTTTATGTCTAAGAGGAGACACAAGGTTTATGTGTAAGAGGAGACACAAGGTTTATGTGTAAGAGGAGACACAAGGTTTATGTCTAAGAGGAGACACAAGGTTTATGTGTAAGAGGAGACACAAGGTTTATGTGTAAGAGGAGACACAAGGTTTATGTGTAAGAGGAGACACAAGGTTTATGTGTAAGAGGAGACACAAGGTTTATGTCTAAGAGGAGACACAAGGTTTATGTGTAAGAGGAGACACAAGGTTTATGTGTAAGAGGAGACACAAGGTTTATGTCTAAGAGGAGACACAAGGTTTATGTGTAAGAGGAGACACAAGGTTTATGTCTAAGAGGAGACACAAGGTTTATGTGTAAGAGGAGACACAAGGTTTATGTCTAAGAGGAGACACAAGGTTTATGTGTAAGAGGAGACACAAGGTTTATGTGTAAGAGGAGACACAAGGTTTATGTCTAAGAGGAGACACAAGGTTTATGTGTAAGAGGGGACACAAGGTTTATGTGTAAGAGGAGACACAGGTTTATGTGTAAGAGGAGACACAAGGTTTATGTGTAAGAGGAGACACAAGGTTTATGTCTAAGAGGAGACACAAGGTTTATGTGTAAGAGGAGACACAAGGTTTATGTGTAAGAGGAGACACAAGGTTTATGTGTAAGAGGAGACACAAGGTTTATGTGTAAGAGGAGACACAAGGTTTATGTGTAAGAGGAGATACAAGGTTTATGTGTAAGAGGAGACACAAGGTTTTATGTGTAAGAGGAGACACAAGGTTTATGTGTAAGAGGAGACACAAGGTTTATGTGTAAGAGGAGACACAAGTTTTATGTCTAAGAGGAGACACAAGGTTTATGTGTGTAAGAGGAGACACAAGGTTTATGTGTAAGAGGAGACACAAGGTTTATGTGTAAGAGGAGACACAAGGTTTATGTGTAAGAGGAGACACAAGGTTTATGTGTAAGAGGAGACACAAGGTTTATGTGTAAGAGGAGACACAAGGTTTATGGTAAGAGGAGACACAAGGTTATGTCTAAGAGGAGAACACAGGTTTTATGTGTAAGAGGGGACACAAGGTTTATGTGTAAGAGGAGACACAAGGTTTATGTGTAAGAGGAGACACAAGGTTTATGTGTAAGAGGAGACACAAGGTTTATGTGTAAGAGGAGACACAAGGTTTATGTGTAAGAGGAGACACAAGGTTTATGTGTAAGAGGAGACACAAGGTTTATGTGTAAGAGGAGACACAAGGTTTATGTGAAAGAGGGACACAAGGTTTATGTGTAAGAGGAGACACAAGGTTTATGTCTAAGTGGAGACACAAGGTTTATGTGTAAGAGGGGACACAAGGTTTATGTCTAAGAGGAGACACAAGGTTTATGTCTAAGAGGAGACACAAGGTTTATGGTGTAAGAGGAGACACAAGGTTTATGTCTAAGAGGAGACACAAGGTTTATGGTGTAAGAGGAGACACAAGGTTTATGTCTAAGAGGAGACACAAGGTTTATGTCTAAGAGGAGACACAAGGTTTATGTGTAAGAGAAGACACAAGGTTTATGGTCTAAGAGGAGACACAAGGTTTATGTGTAAGAGGAGGCACAAGGTTTATGTGTAAGAGGAGACGCAAGGTTTATGTCTAAGAGGAGACACAAGGTTTATGTCTAAGAGGAGACACAAGGTTTATGTGTAAGAGGAGACAAAAGGTTTATGTCTAAGAGGAGACACAAGGTTTATGTCTAAGAAGAGACACAAGGTTTATGTCTAAGAGGAGACACAAGGTTAATGTGTAAGAGGAGACACAAGGTTTATGTCTAAGAGGAGACAAAAGGGTTTATGTCTAGAGGAGACACAAGGTTTATGTGTAAGAGGAGACAAAAGGTTTATGTCTAAGAGGAGACACAAGGTTTATGTCTAAGAAGAGACACAAGGTTTATGTCTAAGAGAAGACACAAGGTTTATGTCTAAGAGGAGACACAAGGTTTATGTCTAAGAGGAGACACAAGGGTTTTATGTCTAAGAGGAGACACAAGGTTTATGTCTAAGAGAAGACACAAGGTTTATGTCTAAGAGAAGACACAAGGTTTATGTCTAAGAGGAGACACAAGGTTTATGTCTAAGAGAAGACACAAGGTTTATGTCTAAGAGGAGACACAAGGTTTATGTCTAAGAGGAGACACAAGGTTTATGTGTAAGAGGAGACACAAGGTTTATGTCTAAGAGGAGACACAAGGTTTATGTGTAAGAGGAGACACAAGGTTTATGTCTAAGAGGAGACACAAGGTTTATGTGTAAGAGGAGACACAAGGTTTATGTGTAAGAGGAGACACAAGGTTTATTTCTAAGAGGAGACACAAGGTTTATATGAAAGAGGAGACACAAGGTTTATGTGTAAGAGGAGACACAAGGTTTATTTCTAAGAGGAGACACAAGGTTTATGTGTAAGAGGAGACACAAGGTTTATGTGTAAGAGGAGACACAAGGTTTATGTGTAAGAGGAGACACAAGGTTTATGTGTAAGAGGAGACACAAGGTTTATATCTAAGAGGAGACACAAGGTTTATGTGTAAGAGGACACAAGGTTTATGTGTAAGAGGAGACACAAGGTTTATGTGTAAGAGGAGACACAAGGTTTAAGTTAACTAAGAGGTGCGAGGTACCTTGCAAGGGGTGGTGGGAGCCTTGATGATAGTGAAGAGGGGGGAAGGTCTCTTGATCCTAGGAATTAGAGGTCTCCTAACCCCCAATCTTGGATCAAATTTGAGTACGTTCAATTTTCCATGCGATGTGTAACTCATACGGTTTTAGCACTTTACCGTTAATGATAATAGTAATAACAATAATAATAAACATTTATTATAATAATAATAATGATAATAATAATAATAATAATAATAATAATAATAATAATAATAATAAATAATAATAATAATAATAATAATAATAATACATAAGGGCTCTTGATCCAGGCACTTTACAACCCTTACAGTTTTAGCTCTTCCCCATGAATATCCCCTCAAGGAAGGTTCCTTGACGCTGGTGAAGGGCTCTTGATCTAGGAAATTGGATCTGTGCTCCAGTTCCCTGAATTAAGTCTGCATACCTTCCATCCCCCCCTTATGCGCTGTATAATCCTACTCTTAAGGGTTAAGCGCTCCCTCGTCATTATACTACTACTACTAATAATTCCCATGAATAAAATAATCCATTGATAACATTGGGTATCTTTAATGAGGAAACGTTTCGCCACACAGTGGTTTCATCAGTCCTATACAGAGAAGAATGGTGAAAATCAGATGGACTTTGAGGTGATCAGTCCCTCAACCTAGAAACTACGTGAACGTGTGTCTAATTTATCACTGATAACATTAGAAGAAGGTGAAAATACTCACTAGCAGCCGTGACATTGATGACACAAGGCAGATGCTGAGTACCGATGCTGTTTGTAGCCGCACACAGCAGAAGCCCATAATCTCCAGGGGAGGCTGGGGTATAGGGCAGGATGCTGGTAGTACCCCAAGATGCTGCCCGTCCCTCACCCAGCTCCAGCAGGGACCCAGAGGAGTTGAACCTCCAGGTAAAGGTGACGTTGTCGGGCACTGCGTCCACACGGCAGGTGATGTTAGCGGTGTCGTGGTGGGCAACTTGGTACTCTAACTTCTGCCCAGGTGAGCACACTGGCGTGTCTGAGGAACAATCCACAAAGACGTGGGATATAACACACAGAAATGTGGATGCAATGAGAATCAGATATAATAGTGACAAATAATCAATACTGCAATAAAACAGAGACACGTCCTACGATACTCAGCGGAACAAAACAAAGAAAATTATAGTACATTCCGTGTGATTTAAACACGTCACAGTTCAGTAACGTACTAAGAAAATCAGTGATTTTGAGTGTCTGTTTATCAAGGTGTAGCAACACCGAACACAGCAACAATAGCAATAAAGCTATGCTTATCAGTGATATGCTTCTCAGTGATATGCTTCTCAGTGATATGCTTCTCAGTGATATGCTTATCAGTGATATGCTTATCAGTGATATGCTTCTCAGTGATATGCTTCTCAGTGATATGCTTATCAGTGATATGCTTATCAGTGATATGCTTCTCAGTGATATGCTTATCAGTGATATCTTGGTCATTATATCTAAGCTGTAATAAGAAGATAACTGGAATGATGTTTATATAACATACAATCACATAAAATCAATTTAGAAAATCGTTCAACATAAATCTATTGAATAAATAAATAAATAAATAAATAAATAAATAAATATATATATATATATATATATATATATATATATATATATATATATATATATATATATATATATATATATATATATATATATATACATATATATATATGTATGTATGTAAAGCCGAATAGGTAAAACTTGGTATTTTGGCTTAAATAGTAACGCACTTCTTGCCGAATAGTGCAGGCAAAAATTTGTGTATGTGAGAAACTTTTATAAAATATATTTAGTTGGATTAGGCTAAATTATATTGCGCTTGTTATAATATGGTTAGGTAAGTTTCCTAAGGTTTTTTTGGAACAAAATCATTAATTTTATATTAACATAATTGAAAAAAAACATTCATTAAATGATTAAGAGAAAATTTTAGAAAGGACTCATTTTTAAATGAGTTCTTGCTTAGTGGCCAATTTTACCTATTCTGCACGACATTATATATATATATATGCATATATATATATATATATATATATATATATATATATATATATATATATATATATATATATATATATGTATATATATATATATATATATATATATATATATATATATATATATATATATATATATATATATATATATATATATATATAATATATTACGGAAGCTCACACATGATGGTGATGGTGATGGGACTAGAGACTCCTTCACCGTGTAGGTTGGTCGCTCTGCAGTAGTAGCGGCCGGTGCGTTCCTTGCCAACCTTCTGCAGCACCAGCGTCTGGTTGGACACTATCACACCACCTGAGACGTTGTGTTGCATCACCGACCCCTGAGGGAGGCAAGCACCAGCAGGTAGTACGCAGAAGGAAGCACAGGGAGCACTGAGAAAGGGATACCAGCACGTAGCAGGAGGGTTAGAGATTCCTAAGGGAGGACTTACAGCAGGTAGTAGGCAGCAGGGAGCACTGAGAGAGGGATACCAGCAGGTAGCAGGAAGGAGTGAGACTCTGGCCTAATGGCCTCTTACACGCCTCTCACAAATCACCCTCGGCATTAACCAAGAAAAGGTGACGTTGTAAAGGAAGACGAGCACCTAGAGAGAGAGAGAGAGAGAGAGAGAAAGAGAAAGAGAGAGAGAGAGAGAGAGAGAGAGAGAGAGAGAGAGAGAGAGAGAGAGAGAGAGAGAGAGAGAGAGAGAGAGAAAGAGGTTTCATTACTAATGTTGGAGAGCTCACACATAGCTTTGTGAACACTCGACGTCCCGACATGATAGCTGTTGTTGAAACATTTTTGGATGACAGGACTCCAGAAAATTTTGCAAGAATTGCTGGCTACACCTCATGGATGAGAAGAGACAGGCAAGGGCAAGGAGGTGGTGTTGCTGTGTGCTTCTCTAAAAGTGTTCATGCCCAGCACATAGATGTTGCCACCCCTACACATCTTGAAATGATGTTCTTCAAGCTCTGTATAAACACTAGTACCTCTGTACTAGCATGTGCAATGTACAGACCTCAGTGGCAACATGCAGACCCTATCAACTTCCTAATGGAAAATATTGACTCCCTTCTGCTACAACACAACTGTCAACATATTATAATTGTTGGTGACCTCAACCAGCACCTTATACAGAGGGACTTTGATGACCTTCTTGCAGTGTTTGACATGAGAAACTTTGTTGATTTCCCTACTCATATCTCTGGCTCCTCCCTTGACCCAGTAGTGAGTGATCTGGCAGAAGGCATAGTCACTTGTCAACCCCTCGGGTACGTTGGATCGTCTGACCACAAGGCTGTTTTTACCACACTTAAGATCCCAACAGAACGAGGTGAGGAG
>NC_069450.1:29689603-29702103 GCF_026875155.1 Cherax quadricarinatus
AGAGGCCGTGGGAAACATAAGGGTTCCCATGACAGGACAAAACACCTCACAAAAGAACAAAACACCCCACATGAGCACAGAACTCCCCGAGGACAGAGGTCTCCACGAGTACTCACAGTGAACGTTGAGCTTGTAGGACTCCTCAAGGACGGAGGTGGGCAGGAGTGGGTTCTCCACCCGGCAGGTGTAGACAACCCCATGATCGCTGGGCTGTGGGATCACCCGCAGCGTCGACAATGTCCTGTTTACCATCCTCAGCTGCTGTTAGGAAGAGCAAGGAAGGGCTTAGAGAGGGAGAGAGAGAGAGAGAGAGAGAGAGAGAGAGAGAGAGAGAGAGAGAGAGAGAGAAGAGAGAGAGGGGAGAGAGAGAGAGAGAGAGAGAGAGAGAGGAGAGGAGAGGAGAGAGAGAGAGAGAAGGAGAGAGAGAAGAGAGAGAGAGCAGAAGAAAGAGAAAGAAAAAAAAGATATTTTTGAAATCAAGCAACGTGACCCGTATTTATCAAGTGTTAGAGTTTTTTTTTAGTATTGGTGTATATGATCATAATTTCGCATGTAGGTATGCGCTTTTATTAATGTATAAGCTTTTTCCTAAGCTTTTATAAATGTTTATCTATCTATCTATCTATCTATCTATCTATCTATCTATCCATCTATCAAGGGAGAACCTTGAGTTTTCCCTGAAGCAAGTTTATTCTTTTCTCTGAGGATGAGGGTCCCTATAACAGTTCTTGAGGTGGTACCTTTAAATATATATATAAAATTTTATATATATATTTTTATATATTATATATATATATATATATATATATATATATATATATATATATATATAATATATATATATATATTATTTTAATATAACATACATATATATTATGCAAATATTGATAACCTAGCGATACAAGAGCAAAACAACCACGCGGGGAGTAGAATGATAGATCTAGGCATTTCGTGTTGTAATCAACACATCATCAGGAGCTTGCAAAGTTGCAGAAAAGAGGAGGATATCCAAGCAAATACGATCCCAAAGGACATTTTTGCTGGAGTGGAGACGTCCTTTGGGTCCTTTGGGATCGTCAGGCTGAGCATCTGGGGTGTTCCCAGACGCTCAACCTGACGGTATCTTACACCCCAGACGCTCACGCTGACGATATCTTACACCCTAGATGCTCACCCTGACGACATCTTACACCCCAGACGCTCACCCTGACGATATCTTACACCCCAGACGCTCACCCTGACGATATCTTACACCCCAGACGCTCACCCTGACGATATCTTGCACTCCAGACGCTCACCCTGACGATATCTTACACCCCAGACGCTCACCCTGACGATATCTTGCACTCCAGACGCTCACCCTGACGATGTCTTACACCCCAGACGCTCACTCTGATGATATCTTACACCCCAGCAGCTCACCTTGACGCTGGGGTTGACGATACGCTGGTCATCCCGCCACCAGGATATCACAGGATCTGGTCTACTGCCAGAGGAGGCGCACTCTAGCTCCTCCGTCACCCCTGCCGATACGTATTCCTGGGGCCCCGCCACCTTCAGCAGCGAGATCGTCAACGGAGCAACTGGCGCCAGTGGAAAGAAAAAAAGAATGCGTATTTCTTATTACAGTCAAGTGTCAAACCCCAATGGGTCATAGAACGCTAAAAAAAGGGAGGGGGTGTAAACTTTTAAAATAAACTTAGGAAATGTAGTTTTTATTATGTTTTAGGGCAGAAGCTGGCCTGAAACAGAAATTTTAGGAATAGTTAGAAATATCGGGCGGTTTTTATTTAGAAGTTATGAGTGGGATGCTTAAAAATTACTTGAAAGATGGAGAGGGAGAGAGAGAGGAGAGAGAGAGAGAGAGAGAGAGAGAGAGAGAGGAGAGAGAGGAGAGAGAGAGAGAGAGAGAGGAGAGGGAGAGAGAGAGAGGAGAGAGAGAGGAGAGAGATAGAGAGAGAGAGAGAGAGAGTAGGGGTTGCAAGTAGGGGTTGCAAGATTCTGTATGAGGCACAAGTACGCTCACACCTTGAGTATGCTCCATTTTCTTGGTTTGCCTGCCCCCCCCCTCTCATCTGCGACTGCTTGACAGAGTAGAGAACAGAGCAAGACGTCTCATCTCTCGCCTGAACCCATCCTGGATAGATCTGTCGTTTCAGCAGAGCCTTCAACACAGGAGGGATGTGGGTAGCCTTACTGTTATGTACGAAAGTAAAAGACTGGGCAGGCGATGCAAAATGCCCCCAATAAAAAGTAGGGGCGCTATTGGTACACTAAGGGAAAACACCATAAGTGTCCGGGGCCCAAAACTGTTCAACAGCCTCCCATCAAGCATTAGGGGAATTGCCAATAAGCCCCTGGCTGCGCTCAAGAGAGAGCTGGACAGATACCTAAAGTCAGTGCCGGATCAGCCGGGCTGTGGCTCGTACGTTGGACTGCGTGCGGCCAGCAGTAACAGCCTAGTTGATCAGGCCCTGATCCATCGGGAGGCCTGGTCATGGACCGGGCCACGGGGGCGATGATCCATGGAATAACCTCCAGGTAACCTCCAGGTAAGGCCAATATTGTCAAAGTACCACATTTGGATCCACTTCGAGGACAGCGTGAAACAAGCTTTTATGCCACAAGACGGGCAGAAAGCAGCAACTTCACTCTGGCTGTACCCTTCTCCAGAACATCACTCCATCTGAGATAATATATACCCAGGATGACTCGAGTATAGAACACATTCGTACAGCATAAGGATGTCAACGAGATAAAGTCAGTTGATCAAATGAAAATGCTGGCCCACAGATGGCTCCAACTTCATCCTGTTCCCTACTTGTATGTCTCATAACAACAAAAATGCTTTGAAATGAGCTGATGTAGGTAACAGCTCTTAGCTTGCCAATAAAGTTAGGGATCCTTAACCTGTAAATAGCTTGTCAATAAAGCTAGAGATCCTTAACCTAACCTTGTCAAAACACCTGTGTAAATAAAAACTAAGAGAGAGAGAGAGAGAGAGGAGAGAGAGAGAGAGAGAGTAGAGAGAGGAGAGAGAGAGAGAGAGAGAGAGAGAGTGAGAGAGAGAGAGAGGAGAGAGAGAGAAGAGAAAGAAAGAAAGAAGAGGAGAGGGAGAGAGTGAGAGATGAGGAGAGAGAGAGAGAGAGAGAGAGAGAGAGGAGAGAGAGGAGAGAGAGAGAGAGAGAGAGAGAGAAGGAGGAGGAGATGAGAGAGAGAGAGGAGAGAAGAGTAGTAAGGATGAATGGTGAGAGGATGTTGGCACCTGGAGAAGAAGTTGATATCCTTGGGGAGGAAATTTGACTCCAAACTAACCATGAAGAACCATGTTGTAATCTTGCAAACAGGCAGCCAGGAAGCTTACAGCACTTCGCCGTATCTCGCATCTGCTTGACAGTAGGGGTTGCACAGATCCTGTACGAGGCACAGTACGCTCACACCTTGAGTATGCTCCACTTTCTTGGGTTTGCCTGTCCCCCCTCTCATCTGCGACTGCTTGACAGAGTAGAGAACAGAGCAAGACGTCTCATCTCTCGCCTGGACCCATCCTGGATAGATCTGTCATTTCAGCAGAGCCTTCAAACATAGGAGGGATGTGGGTGGCCTTACTAGTTATGTACAAGGCCAATATTGTCAAAATACCACACTTGGATCCACTTCGAGGACAGGTCGTGAAACAAGCTTTTATGCCACAAGACGGGCAGTGAAAGCAGCAACTTCACTCTGGCTGTACCCTTCTCCAGAACATCACTCCATCGGAGATCATACATACCCAGGATGACTCGAGTATGGAACACATTCGTACAGCATAATGATGTCAACGAGATAACGTCAGTTGATCAAATGAAATGCTGGCCACAGATGGCTCCAACTTCATCCTGTTCCCTACTTGTATGTCTCATAACAACAAAAATGCTTTGAAATGAGCTGATGTAGGTAACAGCTCTTAGCTTGCCAATAAAGTTAGGGATCCTTAACCTGTAAATAGCTTGTCAATAAAGCTAGAGATCCTTAACCTTGTCAAACCCTGTGTAAAAAAAAAAAAAAAAAAAAAAAAAAAGAGAGAGAAGAGAGAGAGAGAGAGAGAGAGAGAGAGAGGAGAGAGAGAGATGAGAGAGAGGAGAGAGAGAGAGGAGAGGAGAGAGAGAGAGGAGAGAGAGAGAGAGAGAAAAGAGAGAGAGAGAGAGAGAGAGAGAGAGAGAGAGAGAGAGAGAGAGAGAGAGAGAGAGAGAGAGAGAGAGAGAGAGAGAGAGAGAGAGAGAGAGAGAGAGAGAGAGAGAGAGAGAAATAATAGAATAATAACAATTTGTTTTAATAATTCATGTTAAGCGCTAAATCTATATGGGTTATTCAGCAAAAGACCCACAGTGGGTTTAGCGCCTAACAGAAGCATTGAGAAACGTATACACAGAGGAATTATTTTCTTGAGATGCACAGACAGAAGAAAAAGTCGGGGACTGATTCACTATTCACTCTAAAGTGACTCAGAGGACAAGCAAGAGGTCAGGGAATTGACTCACTATAGACTCCACAGTGACTCACGGGTCATATTTATAGTGACGGTGGTATCCAGAGGTCTGGTGATATTGTTGTTGGTGGCCCGGCAGGTGAAGGCGGCATCCAGTAGGTCTCTGGAGAGGTTATCCAGGTGGAGTAGGTTCCTCACCTGTCCTCTGTGGTCCACCGTATACGAGTCCTCTACTACTCTCCCGTCTCTCACCCAAACTAGCGTGGGTGACGGCCGACCTGCGTACACATTGCGATTAGATTTTTCCCGCCAAGGTGGCTAGTGTATTATACAAACAACGGTACAGGTGGGGTTAGAATTCATGGCGAGTGAATAGAAAAAAACAATTAAAAACACACGAAATCAAACATTACATAAGAACATAAGAACACATAAGGACATATTAAAAACGTTTCAGTCCTGGGACCTTGATAACCAAAACGTTTTCTAATAAATATGTCGTATTGTTTGGTCAAGTGTCTTTTAAAACCAATTTGTCGGTATCTGTTAGCAAGGTTTGTATAGCATTTTGCACCTCATCCATCCTGTGGTGTGTAGCGCAAGGGTTTTATAATATATATATATATATATATATATATATATAATATATATATATATATATATATATATATATATATATATTATATACCTTTGGTATACCTTTGATAAGTGCTAAAAGTTTTTCTATCTCCGGAGCCCGGCCTTGGGCCAGGATTGTCTGGTGTTTGCCTGGTTAACCAGCCTGGTAAGATGTTGAATAATCTGGGACCACGAATGTTGATACAGTGTTCTCTTATTGTGCTCACTGCACCCCTGTTTTTCAGTGGGTTTATCTTGCACTACCTACCATATCTCTCGCTCCAGTAAGTTATGGGCAGTGTGTTAATTTGGAACAAGGCCCTCAAGCACCTTTAGCGTATATATTGCCATGTATCTCTCTCCTCCGGCCTAGGAACCAGATCTCAAAAGGGCTTACAGGAACATACGTCCTCTGTACACTGCTTGAACTGTAGTTAAAGGCAGGGCAACTAATAACATTACGGGTTATTTGTGTATCGTTCCAGTCACTGTATTGTGCCTTTTTTTGTTAACTAATAACATTCTATATATGATTTATGGCACTTTATGGAGAACATGTTTCGCCCTCCAGGAACTTTATCAACACTAGTAATAATTTTTTTTCGGACGGAGCGTCTTCACAATAAAATATAACCTGCATTTTATGTCTCATTAACATGACTGGCGTTGTATAATGACATTGTCTTAAAACGACTGCAGTTCGGACCGTCCTGGGCTCGTAAGGTTGATAACTGTCCATGGTGGTCCGAAACCTCTAATATATGGTAGTTGTGATTATCATTATCATTGCAATTATCATTATTTTTGTTGCTGTTGTTTTAGATTTCTTCTGAAAGGGAATAATTAATCACGCTAATTGCAGTTATGTGAGGAATCTTTATTTTTTTCCCACTGGTTTGTTTACCTGTGATAAATTGAGAAAGCCGTTGTTACTTGACCTGAGACTTTCAACGGCGGATGTAGCGTAGGAATACGAAGTTCCTTTGCAAGTTTGAGGTTAATCCGCAGAGGCATTCTCAAGTTATCACAAGAAAACCGCTAAGCATGAGGAGAAAATGACGACCAATAAGTGAATTTTATTTTGCACCTGCTAAAAGAAAATATTCGAGGGTTGTAAGCTTTTGTACAGACTACTTGTGTTCACTGTTGTCTTCACTGCGACACCTGGAGCCAGTTTACCAGCTGAGACTCAAGGTTACCTATGTCCTTACCTCGTAGGCTCATGCTTCCTATGTTCTTACCTCCTACTTTCATATCTATGCTCAAGCCGCCTATGTCCTTACTTCCTATGCTTATACCTCCTATTCTCTTACCTCCTATGCTCTTACCTGTATTACTTTTACTTGCTACATTATTACCTCTCATAGTCTTACTTCCTCTTCTTACCTCCTATGGTCTTACAGGTGAGGACGACTCTGCCTCCTTCCAGGTAAGGGCCAGCACTTCCTTCCACAACAGAGCCACTCTCATCCGTCACTACAGCTGGTGATGGCGGCACTGTAAACAAACATACGTTTGTTAAACCATTCCCTCTCTCACAAGCGGCTGCCTTAATGCTAGGGAAGACGTCGAATCAGAGTGTAATTGCCTCCCTTTCTCCAGTTCTATGAAATTGGTTAGCGTGTTAGATTTAGAGCCTGTGAATTACTTGTCGTGGGTTATTAATGTCGTGATTTGATCTTTGCTTTCGTGGGGATATCCTGGGTTTGTAACCTCCCAGCTTAATGATATGAGAGCAATCTTTGTCTTCTCTGATTTCCTGATCAGTTTATCAATAACAGTAGGATAAAGCGCTTCCTTTTAAGAGGTCGTAACCAACTTATGAAAACCAGCCAGATAGACCATTGAAATCGTAATAATCTTAACAACAGTCAGATAAGTCTTAAAGATCTTAATAAACTTACCAATAACAGCCAGATAAACAGCAGAGGTCTTAATAAACTTACCAATAATATCCAGATAGATAGGTCTTAATAAACTTACCAATAATATCCAGATAGACAGCAGAGGTCTTACTAAACTGACCAATAACATACAGATAGACAGCAGAGGCCTTAATAAACTTACCAATAACATCCAGATAGACAGCATAGGTCTTAATAAACTTACCAATAACATCCAGATAAACAGCAGAGGTCTTAATAAACTTACCAATAACATCCAGATAGACAGCAGAGGTCTTAATAAACTTACCAATAATATCCAGATAGACAACAAGGGTCTTAATCGACTTACCAATAACAGCCAAGTGGACGGTGGAGGTCCTAGAAGGTCCTCTCTCGTAGTCCACTCTGCAGCGGTAGGTGTCCTGGTCTGCAGGTCTCACTGGATGCACTCGCAGGCTGGGAGGGTTCACTCTCAGGTCAAACTGAGCTCGCTGTCCGAACACAGTCTCGTCGCTCCAGTGACGTCCACCAGACTGCCGTAGGTCGTAGCTACACAAACAGGCGCGCACAGAAAAATAAGCATACAGATTTAACAAGAGAGAAGAGACTTTAAAACGAGAGTGCGGAAAAGTGGAAGATTGTTGTAAATACACACACACACACACACACACACACACACACACACACACAGATGAATCACAGGGATGTTAGGAAGTATTTCTTCAGCCACAGAGTAGTCAGTAAGTGGAATAGTTTGGGAAGCGATGTAGTGGAGGCAGGATCCATACATAGCTTTAAGCAGAGGTATGATAAAGCTCACGGTTCAGGGAGAGTGACCTAGTAGCGATCAGTGAAGAGGCGGGGCCAGGAGCTCGGACTCGACCCCCGCAACCTCAACTAGGTGAGTACAGCTAGGTAAGTACACACACACACACACACACACACACACACACACACACACACACACACACACACACACACACACACACACACACACACACACACACACACACACACACACACAAACAAAGAAAAACACAGATTTAACAATATATTTGAAAAGAGTGCAGAATGGTACAAATTTTATTAAATTTACAAAAAAAAAAAAATATAAAAAAAAAACCTCAGTGATGGGACAATTTAATACCAATAAGTCCTCTTAAAAACCTATATTGTATACAATATGATTTTTTTTGCAATGCAGTTGAAAACCTGCATTCAAAATTGAGCTCCTTGTATTATGCAGATATTTTTCACACAATATTCAGTTTTCAAAAAAAAAAAAAAAAAAAAAAAAAAAAAAAAAAAAACGATCTCATCTGCCCCCCCCAAAAAAAAAAAAAAAAAAAATCGAACTGTATAGAGGAGTTTAATAAAACAGTTTACTGTATATGCCCAGAATTTGCAGAGGAAAATGTGAACAGCATTTCGGTCAGACCTGGACCTTATTGATTATCAAATGGTATACACTACCGACAGGTTGGTAGGTAAGACACATAGGCAACTTTATTCCGAAACGTTTCGCCTACACAGTAGGCTTCTTCAGTCGAGTACAGAAAGTAGGCAGGAGCAGTAGAGATGTGAAGGCGATGTAATCCGTCCATCACCCTTGAAGTCGCAGATTTGAGGTTGTCAGTCCCTCAGCCTGGAGAAGTTCTGTTCCAAAGTCTGGAACTAACTGAAGATCAAGCGACAGTGTGAGACTTAAATACTGTCGGAAGGAGAGGTGCAGAGTAGTAGTAGTAGTGAGAATGTAGCCACTGAGAGGTCATGTCCCTCTCAGATCAAATAATTCTCACAATTTTTTCAAGTGAGAATTGTTTGATCTGAGAGGGACATGACTTAACAGTGGCTACATTCTCATTACTACTACTCTGTTCCTCTCCTTCCGACAGTATTTAAGTCTCAACACTGTCGCTTGATCTTCAGTTAGTTCCAGACTTTGGAACAGAACTTCTCCAGGCTGAGGGACTGACAACCTCAAATCTGCGACTTCAAGGGTGATGGACGGATTACATCGTCTTCACATCTCTACTGTTCCTGCCTACTTTCTGTACTCGACTGAAGAAGCCTACTGTGTAGGAGAAACGTTTCGGAATAAAGTTGCCTAAATGTTGCCTATGTGTCTTATCTACCAACCTGGACCTTATTATTGGTCCAGGATGGACCGAAACGTCGTCTCAAGTCTCCATTTCAAGCCGTGGGTTCGTAGTGTAGCGGAACATCAAATAACTCCAATTCCACCCTCGAGTTATCCGTGAATGTTCCAGCCACGGTAAAATGGTCTTTATCCTTCAGATTATTATTATTATTAAAGATTCACTGGTATTCTCCCGGCCCGGGCCTTTTCCAAGTGGTGGCCCGGCCTTGGCTCCCTGTCCAGGGAGTGTCTGAGACCTAAGTCTCCCATGGGAGGAGGTACAAGTACCCCCTAATCTTTGAGACCAACTGTCCCCAGGCCTAGCTTCTCGTAGGGAGAAGCTAGGCCTCTCTGGTCCACGATCCCCGCCCTAAGGGGGTTAATGGGAATGGCAGGCTTGTGTGCTGCAGGCTCTGGCTCAGGCACCTACCCTGCCCTAGAAGGGCTGGGCATGGTGTCGATCCTTTAGATGCATACGACTGGGAATTAATAACAGACGAAGCATTAGCGGTAATCAATAATACAAAATAAAAAAAATCGCTCTTTAATCTGGTAGTTTGTTTTAGGATTCTGAAACCATGATCCTTCATGATGCTGACTCAGTCTGATCCTTCATGATGCTGACTCAGTCTGATCCTTCATGATGCTGACTCAGTCTGATCCTTCATGATGCTGACTCAGTCGATCCTTCATGATGCTGACTCAGTCTGATCCTTCATGATGCTGACTCAGTCTGATCCTTCATGATGCTGACTCAGTCCGATCCTTCATGATGCTGACTCAGTCTGATCCTTCATGATGCTGACTCAGTCTGATCCTTCATGATGCTGACTCAGTCTGATCCTTCATGATGCTGACTCAGTCTGATCCTTCATGATGCTGACTCAGTCTGATCCTTCATGATGCTGACTCAGTCTGATCCTTCATGATGCTGACTCAGTCTGATCCTTCATGATGCTGACTCAGTCTGATCCTTCATGATGCTGACTCAGTCGATCCTTCATGATGCTGACTCAGTCTGATCCTTCATGATGCTGACTCAGTCTGATCCTTCATGATGCTGACTCAGTCTGATCCTTCATGATGCTGACTCAGTCTGATCCTTCATGATGCTGACTCAGTCTGATCCTTCATGATGCTGACTCAAGTCTGATCCTTCATGATGCTGACTCAGTCTGATCCTTCATGATGCTGACTCAGTCCGATCCTTCATGATGCTGACTCAGTCTGATCCTTCATGATGCTGACTCAGTCTGATCCTTCATGATGCTGACTCAGTCTGATCCTTCATGATGCTGACTCAGTCTGATCCTTCATGATGCTGACTCAGTCTGATCCTTCATGATGCTGACTCAGTCTGATCCTTCATGATGCTGACTCAGTCCTGATCCTTCATGATGCTGACTCAGTCCGATCCTTCATGATGCTGACTCAGTCTGATCCTTCATGATGCTGACTCAGTCTGATCCTTCATGATGTGACTCAGTCTGATCCTTCATGATGCTGACTCAGTCTGATCCTTCATGATGCTGACTCAGTCTGATCCTTCATGATGCTGACTCAGTCTGATCCTTCATGATGCTGACTCAGTCTGATCCTTCATGATGCTGACTCAGTCCGATCCTTCATGATGTGACTCAGTCTGATCCTACATGATGCTGACTCAGTCTGATCCTTCATGATGCTGACTCAGTCTGATCCTTCATGATGCTGACTCAGTCTGATCCTTCATGATGCTGACTCAGTCTGATCCTTCATGATGCTGACTCAGTCTGATCCTTCATGATGCTGACTCAGTCTGATCCTTCATGATGCTGACTCAGTCTGATCCTTCATGACTGACTCAGTCCGATCCTTCATGATGCTGACTCAGTCGATCCTTCATGATGCTGACTCAGTCTGATCCTTCATGAGCTGACTCAGTCTGATCCTTCATGATGCTGACTCAGTCTGATCCTTCATGATGCTTGACTCAGTCTGATCCTTCATGATGCTGACTCAGTCTGATCCTTCATGATGCTGACTCAGTCTGATCCTTCATGATGCTGACTCAGTCTGATCCTTCATGATGCTGACTCAGTCTGATCCTTCATGATGCTGACTCAGTCTGATCCTTCATGATGCTGACTCAGTCTGATCCTTCATGATGCTTGACTCAGTCTGATCCTTCATGATGCTGACTCAGTCTGATCCTTCATGATGCTGACTCAGTCTGATCCTTCATGATGCTGACTCAGTCTGATCCTTCATGATGCTGACTCAATCTGATCCTTCATGATGCTGACTCAGTCGATCCTTCATGATGCTGACTCAGTCTGATCCTTCATGAGCTGACTCAGTCTGATCCTTCATGATGCTGACTCAGTCTGATCCTTCATGATGCTGACTCAGTCTGATCCTTCATGATGCTGACTCAGTCTGATCCTTCATGATGCTGACTCAGTCTGATCCTTCATGATGCTGACTCAGTCCGATCCTTCATGAGTTGGACTCAGTCTGATCCTTCATGATGCTGACTCAGTCTGATCCTTCATGAGCTGACTCAGTCTGATCCTTCATGATGCTGACTCAGTCTGATCCTTCATGATGCTACTCAGTCTGATCCTTCATGATGCTGACTCAGTCTGATCCTTCATGATGCTGACTCAGTCTGATCCTTCATGATGCTGACTCAGTCTGATCCTTCATGATGCTGACTCAGTCTGATCCTTCATGATGCTGACTCAGTCTGATCCTTCATGATGCTGACTCAGGGCTGATCCTTCATGATGCTTACTCAGTCTGATCCTTCATGATGCTGACTCAGTCTGATTCCTTCATGATGCTGACTTTAGTCGATCCTTCATGATGCTGACTCAGTCTGATCCTTCATGATGTTGACTCAGTCTGATCCTTCATGATGCTGACTCAGTCTGATCCTTCATGATGCTGGCTCAGTCTGATCCTTCATCTGATGCTGACTCAGTCTGATCCTTCATGATGCTGACTCAGTCTGATCCTTCATGATGCTGACTCAGTCTGATCCTTCATGATGCTGACTCAGTCTGATCCTTCATGATGCTGACTCAGTCTGATCCTTCATGATGCTGACTCAGTCTGATCCTTCATGATGCTGACTCAGTCTGATCCTTCATGATGCTGACTCAGTCTGATCCTTCATGATGCTGACTCAGTCCGATCCTTCATGATGCTGACTCAGTCTGATCCTTCATGATGCTGACTCAGTCTGATCCTTCATGATGCTGACTCAGTCTGATCCTTCATGATGCTGACTCAGTCCGATCCTTCATGATGCTGACTCAGTCCGATCCTTCATGATGCTGACTAAGTCTGATCCTTCATGATGCTGACTCAGTCTGATCTTTCATGACGCTGACTCAGTCCGATC
>NC_069450.1:29707103-29709603 GCF_026875155.1 Cherax quadricarinatus
ACGTATGATAAAGCTCATGGAGCAGGGAGAGAGAGGACCTAGTAGCGATCAGTGAAGAGGCGGGGGCCAGAAGCTATGTCTCGACTCCTGCAACTACAAATAGGTGAGTACACACACACATACACACACACACACACACACACACACACACACACACACACACACACACACACGCACACGCACACGGCAACAACTTTAAGCTGCCCAACTATTTTCCAGAGCAGACAAGAGGAAATATTTCTTCTCCCAAAGAGAAATAAGAAAGTGGAACAGCTGTCGTGTCCAGCTGTTGAAACAGAAAGAAGACAAAACGTTAAATACAAGTGAAAAAATTGGCTGGACAAATAAATGAGTGAGAGAGAGCTGGGTGGGGAGAAGACCCTTTCTAATATGGGACAAAGTCCTAATGTGTTGCTCCGGCCTTTTCATCTCTCCTCACTTTTCGACAAAGAAACATTCTCTTGGAACAAAGCCGAAGTGGCCAGACCATTTGTTAGACCTCAACGATAAGTTATTCTGTATTAGGCCTTTTTTAAGAAACTGAGAAGGTGTGAGTGTTACATCTACGGTTTCTGAAGAACAAAAAGGCACAATACCGTGACTAGAGTAATAATAAATAACCACACAAATAGGATATAGAAAAGGTTATGACAACCATTAGCTTTTCTCGCTCACATGTACGGGGTTATTTTATATTTACGGTGTCTGTTTACTAAAAGGCCAAAAGACACTGCGGCCATTTAAACCAGCGTTAAGTCTCGGCCCAATGACCTCAAAAAAACACCTCAAAGAGAGAGTTTTAATGTTTTTTTTATCTCATTCTCCCTCATACTATCTCATGCTCCCCTCACCCTCCTCCTTTCTCTCTCTCTCTTACTCCCGAAAACCCCAAACTTTCCTCATTTTCCCGTGCTGGTGTGCCGGTCTAGGCTCCGTGCAAACATTTAATTAACTACTGGGTCAGACCCTCTCCGAGTTACCTCGGCTCACCCCCGTAATCTTCATTTACTGCTTCTGGCTAATTCGTCGGGATCCACACGTACGCTCATTCCAGTCGAGGTGTGCTACGAATCCTTGGCACAGGCAGGAGTAGGTGAGGATAGGCAAGGTATAGGAGAGAGAGAGAGAGAGAGAGAGAGAGAGAGAGAGAGAGAGAGAGAGAGAAAGAGGTAAAAGAATAAAAACGTGACAGGAGATAAAAAACAGAAAACTTTACACTCGCTGTTTCTTTCTTTCTAAAACGGAGACACACACACACACACACACACACACACACACACACACACACACACACACACACACACACACACACACACACTATTTCTCGACTTTTTCAAAACCTTGGTCCCAGCAGAGGCCTAAGTAAAGACCTAATTTAACAGACGTACCCCATATTTAACAAGAATAAATAAAAATATATTATCCACGGAATTCTGTTAAACATAACACTCATTTGGCCAAATTACATTATTTTGCAATTTGATGTTTGTGTGAAAAATCGCGATCCTGGAGCAGATCTAATATAATGACTAATGTAATTACTAATATAATGACTAATGTAATTAATGCAATGACTAATGTAATTATTAATGTAATGACTATTGCAATTACTAATGAAGTGACTGATGTAATGATGTCTTTCAGAAAGGAGATAAATACTGGAAGTGAAGATGAGTAATGAATCTTGTCTTATTTTATATCTGTCTTCCTTCTGTTGTTATATATTCGATGTGTGAGACGCGTGCAAGAGTGGGATATATATACTATCGAAATGTCTGGCCTCGTCAACTGGTGACTTTATATGAAGCGGGAAACAGTTGGACGGGTATATACGGTAATTCTGTTGACTAAAGTATTGATGTCATCTCTGTTTTCTACTGAAGAAACCAGAAGAAAAGGCGAAAAGTTTCGGGGAAAAATCTCACCTGTTGCACATGTGACTTAAAGACACCTCACCTGTTACACATGTGACTTAAAGACACCTCACCTGTTACACATGTGACTTAAAGACACCTCACCTGTTGCACATGTGACTTAAAGACACCTCACCTGTTACACATGTGACTTAAAGACACCTCACCTGTTACACTTTGTGACTTAAAGACACCTCACCTGTTATAAAATGTGACTTAAAGACACCTCACCTGTTATACATGTGACTTAAAGACACCTCACCTGTTATATATGTGACTTAAAGACACCTCACCTGTTACACATGTGACTTAAAGACACCTCACCTGTTATACATGTGACTTAAAGACACCTCACCTGTTACACATGTGACTTAAAGACACCTCACCTGTTACACATGTGACTTAAAGACACCTCACCTGTTATACATGTGACTTAAAGACACCTCACCTGTTAACATGTGACTTAAAGACACCTCCCCTGCTACACATGTGACTTAAAGACACCTCACCTGCTACACATGTGACTTAAAGACACCTCACCTGCTACACATGTGACTTAAAGACACCTCACCTGTTATACATGTGAC
>NC_069450.1:29714603-29722103 GCF_026875155.1 Cherax quadricarinatus
GGCCTAAGAGGCTGTTTCTCATGACCTTTGTATGCCTCCTGCAAGTCATGTAAAAAGTCCTAAAAGGCTGTTTCTCATGGTCTGTGTTGGCCTCCTGCAAGTCATGTAAAAAGTCCTAAAAGGCTGTTTCTCATGACCTTTGTATGCCTCCTGCAAGTCATGTAAAAACTCTTAAAAGTCTGTTTCTCATGGTCTGTGTATGCCTCCTGCAAGTCATGTAAAAAGTCTTAAAAGGCTGCTTGTCATGATGTGTGCATGCCTCCTGCAAGCCATTAAAAAATTTGGCTAATAATTTTCTTTTTCTCATAACAGGTGTACCTTCTGTTAGCCATGTAGCGCGGCCACACGGTGTAATAAGACACGATGTAATGTAACCCATCATGCAAACACTTGATCTCACAGCATCAATCATGTACCAAATTATTAACAGCATCACATTTTCCCTCAAGTTACCTCTTTACCACAATACTTTTCCAGCCTTCAGCCACAAGGGTGCAGAAGCAGAGAAAAATCTTTTCATTTGCAGGATGTTGTCTTAATGACAGCAAAATCCACATGCAATTCCGTGGTCCAATATCAGCAATGGCTACACTCACCACAAGAGAAACCCAAGAAAATTCAGATAAGCTTTCCTTACTTTTTTTTTTCATATACCCTGTCATGTATTTTGCTTCTGATGCTGTCGTTTCTGTTGTTATTGCTGTTTGCGGTTACTCTTAGTCTTCCTCTTATTAACTGTATTTATTATTTATTTTGTAGATTTTTGTTGTGTTTCCTCTTGCATCAAGGTGGGAGGGAGGGGAGGGGTTGAATTTCTGGCTATTGTTGTATTTATAAGGAAGCTGTAAAACACCCTAAGGGCTACACAGCACCTGGCAAAGGGACGTTATCAAGTACGATCCTAAGAAGGTAGCTCAGCTTCCTTTGATGAAAAGCCCTTTGCTAACATCAAAGCAGAGTGCCTCGTAGCTGGCAAAAGCAGCAGGTCGCCTTAGAAGCTGTAATCTCATCTGATTGCCAGCAGGGAATTATTAAAACACTTTATTCTAGTGATCCTTTTCTTGTTGTCTTGTTCAAGGGGCGACTGACAGCTCACGATCTATCAAACCCTATTTTGGCAATCTCTCATATTCATATCCGATAAACCTCTCTTAATTCAGATCCTTCTCTATAGCTGTTGGTAGTACAGAAACCTGTTTTGTTATGGCATTAGCAGGAGTTATCTTAGAGTATCTGGCCAGAGTCATGGCATAACAATCACTTCTATATATTGAAAATCATTTTAAACATCGTCTATGCTGTAAGTCCTTAATTAGTCTGTGTGTTTTAGAGCCTATCGACTACACTAGAGCCAATAACATTGCAATTCACCTGTGTATTTTTGTAAGTGTATTTTTGGGGGTCTGAAACTTACTAATCTAATTTACATTATTCCTTATGAGAACAAATTCGTTTGGTATCGGCACTCGAACAGCCTTCTGGAACGAATTAAGTTCGTAACTCGAGGTACCACTGCATATATATACTAGACTATCTGCACATTTATGTGTATATACACTGAGAGACATGCATTACATAGAAATAATCACATCCCAATATAAATGTAACGAGATATTGGCATCTCTTTGTACACAGATAGATATCCATCTCTCGCTATATATAACGTCGCCGCAAAACCGATGGAATATATAACTGATGCGTGTTATTAATAGACGGAATTCCTGAGGCACACAACTACTAGCAATCCTCCATAAGACATACAGAATAGAATATCACAAGCTTGTTGGGGAGAGAGTGGTATTAACGGGTGGACAATGGACCAGCAGTGGAATATCAAGATTGTGTGCCAATCCATGATTGATGTGCTCGCTTGCCTGATCTAATGGTTTTCTTTACACTGACTCAGGTACAGTATAGGAATCGTTATCCTTCCTCAGTTGGTTTCAAAGTCAAGATCTGTTATCCTTCCTCAGCTCGTTTCAAGACCCAGCTCTGTTATCCTTCCTCAGCTTGTTTCAGAACTCAGCTCTGTTATCCTTTCTCAGCTCGCTCAGAGCCCAATTTCAAGCTATATTTCTAAGCCTCCCTTCCTTTACCTAGGAGAAGATCCCTCAGCAGGCGTCTCGTACCTGGCTATGTTTTTAAAGAAACGTGACCACGTCTCCAGTCTCCCCAAGGTTAAACTCGTGTTCTTAGGGTGTAATGTCCTGAACCTATCAATTCCATGAGGGTTATTACTGCTTCGTGCCACCATAATACCACTACTCAGGATTGCTTTAAGCCCTGAAATAGAAATTTAGTTAAGATTTCAGTGTGTATACAATCAGATATTTGTATCTCTCGGTGTATATACACAGTATGTACTTTTCAGTGTATATACTGCTATTTGATGTTGTGAGCTACAAGAGTGTCCCATCTTAGGCGGATGAGGCAACTGACGCAGCTCACTTGGTAACTTAGTAAAGTGGCTGTGTGATGAGGCGGCCGAGTTTGTTCCACTTATTCGACTTTCATCACACACCCACTGGCATGTCCTCTCCATCAGTGAGCTGGCAATTTAAAGTATAGCAGTTCTGGGGCCCCATTGGTGTATTAACTGTCCAGTTCAACCCAACAATAAGGTGAGAGTTGGTTCCTTAGCCAAGGTGACCTCACACCTGCCTGCCTTGCTGAGGGTCAAACTATTCCTTACACTGGTCCAGTCCACTCCTGCTCTGTTGTATTGCTAACTTAACTTTGTAAATGTTATACTTATTGGTGAAAGCATATTTGGGAAAAGAATTATTATTATTATAATCAAGGGGAAAGCGCTAAACCCGTAGGATTATACAGCGCCTGTGGGGAGGATGTGGAAGGTATTCAGGTATCCAGTGAAAGTAGGCCCTGTACAAGGATGTGTGATGTCACCGTGGTTGTTAATATATTTATAGATGGGGTTGTAAGAGAAGCAAATGCGAGGGTCTTGGCAAGAAGTGTGGAGTTAAAAGATAAGTATCACACATAAAGTGGGAGTTGTCACAGCTGCTCTTCGCTGATGACACTGTGCTCTTGGGAGATTCTGAAGAGAAGTTGCAGAGGTTGGTGGATGAATTTAGTAGGGTATGTAAAAGAAGAAAATTAAAAGTGAATACAGGAAAGAGTAAGGTTATGAGGATAACAAAAAGATTAGGTGATGAAAGATTGGATATCAGATTGGAGGGAGAGAGTATGGAGGAGGTGAATGTATTCAGATATTTGGGAGTGGACGTGTCAGCGGATGGGTTTATGAAAGATGAGGGAATCATAGAATTGATGGGGGGAAAAAAAAAAAAGTGAGCGGTGCACTAATTGGAGTCTGTGGGAGACATGAAGTTTGTCCTTGGGGAGGCAAAGAGGGGAATGTATGGAGTATAGTTTTACCAACGCTCTTATATGGGGTGTGAAGCATGGGTGATGGAATGTTGCAGCGAGGAGAAGGCTGGAGGCAGGGAGGTTTCATGTCTGAGGGCAATGTGTTGTGGTAATATAATGCAGAGAATTCGTAGATTGGAAGTTTAGGGGAGGTGCGGGATTCCCCAAAAAACTGTTGTCCAGAGGACTGGGGAAAGGGGGTGTTGAGGGGGGTTTGGGGGTTTTGTAGAGAGAATGGAGCGAAACAATGATTCAAGGGGTGTATCAGTCTGTAGTGGAAGGAAGGGCGGGGTAGGGGTCGGCTAGGAAGGTTGGAGGGAGGGGCCCATAAAGGAGATTTTATGTGCGAGGGGCTTGGACTTCCAGCGGGCAGGGTTTGAGGTTGTTTGGTAGGAGTGTGGAGCAAATGGTTTCTTAATATTTGACGTGCTGTTGGAGTTGAGCAAAGTAAATTTATGAAGGGGGATTCAGGGAAACGGCAGGGCCGGGACTTGAGTCTGGAGATGGGAATTTACAGTGCGAAATCTGAAGGAGGGGTTGTTATGTTGCAGTTCAAAAACTGTAGTGTAAAGCACCCTTCTTACAAGACAGAGATGGAGTGAATGATGGTTAAAGTTTTTCTTTTTCGGGCCACCCTCCCTTTGGGGTGAGAATCGGCCCAGTGTGCTAATAATTTTATATATATTTTTCGTATATATATATATATATATATTTTATATATATATATATATATATATATATATATATTATATATATAAAATTTTAATGTAGGGGAAGAGAGTGAGAGAGAGAGGAGAAGAGGGGAGAGAAAAGAGAGAGAGAGAGAGAGAGAGAGAGGAGGGAGAGAGAGAAAAGAGAGAGAGAGAGGAGAGAGAGAAGAGAGAGAGAGGAGAGAGAGAGAGAGAGGAGGAGAGAGAGCGAGAGAGAGAGAGAGAGAGAAGAGGAGAGAGGGGAGAGAGAGAGAGAGAGAGAGAGAGAGAGAGAGAGAGAAAAGAGAGGAGAGAGAGAGAGAGAAAAGAGAGAGAGAGAGAGAGAACGCTTAAGGGTCAACATCTGACGAAGACATGTATCAGAGGACACATGTCCTCTTTCCTGACACATAAAATACCACCACCACCTAGCCATGAGCCAACTAACTTTTCATTTTGATGACATGACAGGTGTTGTAGCGAATAATGCTTTACATGTAGAGTAACGCTACCCTCTACATGTACGCATATATAGCGACAGAGGTTGTGAGCCCTATGTTGGGTCAGATGTACTGGACTGTAAAATACACAAGAGGCAATGTTTGAAATCACAGATGTACGGATATAGTTTCCTCATGGCTTTTCAAACACTGCCGAGCTGTAAATGTTATTGAATTAGACATTGAACTATTGAATTATTGACATTAGACATTTGCTCGGTATTTTTAAGAGTAGTCGAAATGCTTAATTTATTGATGGTACGGAATTTTGGGGATTTATAAAATTTATGTTCAAGGTTATATGCACAGAGATTTTTTTTTTCAGGTCAGTCTAAACGTAGTTTTATGGAATGATACAAAAGGAAGAAAAACGAGTTCAAGTTGTTACTGCAACAAGGAATTCACGATTGCTACTCAGACAGTCAAGTCTACAAACTTTGACTTCAAACCACAAACTTTTCACACTCGTACGATCATCAAAGTGGTCTTGCTTATGCAACACGTCGTTAGTAACCCTGTATATCACTGTCAATCACCGCTACACCTTCAACTCAAATGTTTTTATTAATGACCTACCAGTCAGTTATCCTGTCCTTAACCCCCTTCCCCCCCTCACATCTTAAACTCATCGCTAATGCACCACCCTGTCAATCAATACATCAATCACCCTGCCAGACACCCCACGCCTCTAGTACAACGTATCTAAATGCCTGTTTTTAAGACTGTGGTTCTTGTACAGCACATGTATGAACCCACGTATCATGTATCAAACAGGTCCCACGCTCTGACGTGTATACAAGCAATAACAATATTTTCTCCTGGTGTATTATTTCACTCTGAGTAATGGACGAGGTCTCAGTGAAAGAAGATGTATTTCTTGAAGAATTATGAGAATGTCTGGCAGGTGTTTTAGCTTTATCAGAGAGGGAGAGAGAGAGAGAGAGAGAGAGAGAGAGAGAGAGAGAGAGAGAGAGAGAGAGAGAGAGAGAGAGAGAGAGAGAGAGAGAGAGAGAGAGAGAGAGAGAGAGAGAGTATACCACACAGGACATAAGAGGTCAATCTCCCAGTGTACACTTCACTGACCACCAAATTGATGATCAGGAAAGGTCTTTTGACACAGTTATCTGTGTGGCTCCTTCCCTTGACTTGTCCTCTTCTGTTTGCTGTACATTTGTTATACTTGATGTATTATGCTGAGTCTCGTAGCTACTTGCTGTATTCTCATTTTTTCAAGCCATTGTCGTGTTATTACTCACTGTAGATAACTCACTCTGGCCTGAGGCACTTGTTGAAATATATGGAAACAAACTGTTGTATTAAGTAATACTGAATATATTTTACTGTAATAAGAGGGAAAGGAAGGAAAGCGATGAGAGGAATAGGAGGGAGAGAGAGAGATGATGTCAACGAGATAAAGTCAGTTGATCAAATGTAAATGCTGGCTCACAGATGGCTCCAATTTCATCCTGTTCCCTAATTGTATGTCTGATTAAACACTCTTACTTCATAAATTAGTCTTTACTGAAATAGCTGAATAAAGCTAGGAATCCTTAACCTGTAAATAGCTTGTCAATAAAGTTAGGAATCCTTAACCTGTAAATAGCTTGTCAATAAAGCTAGGAATCCTTAACCTTGCTTGTCATAAGTAGATCCTTAACTGAATAGTGCAAAAAGCAGGGAGCTAAACTTGCCAAACCCTGGAGAGAAGAGGAGAGAGAGAGAGAGAGGAGAGAGAGAGAGAGAGAGAGAGAGAGAGAGAGAGAGAGAGAGAGAGAAAATCGCCTAGTTGTCCTCACCCAGATGATCAGACGCAATAACTAGGTCAATAATAATAATAATATATATATATATATATATATATATATATATATATATTATATATTATATATATATATATATTATATATATATATATATATATATATATATATATATATATATATATATATATTTATATATATATATAACAGAGACCGCTACTCCACAGAGGCGCTACACCACAGAGGCCGCTAACCACAGAGGCCTCTACACCACAGAGGCTGCTACACCACAGAGGCCGCTACACCACAGAGGCTGCTACACCACAGAGGCTGCTACACCACAGAGGTGTACACCACGAGGCTGTACACCACAGAGACCGCTACACCACAGAGACCACTACACCACAGAGACCACTACACCACAGAGACCACTACACCACAGAGACCACTACACCACAGAGACCACTACACCACAGAGACCGCTACACCACAGAGGCCGCTACACCACAGAGACCACTACACCACAGAGACCCTACACTACAAAGACCACTACACCACAGAGGCCGCTACACCACAGAGACCATACATCACAGAGGCCGTACACCACATACACCACTACACCACAGAGGCCCTACACCACAGAGACCACTACACCACAGAGACTACTACACCACAGAGACCACTACACCACAGAGACCACTACACACAGAGGCCCTACACCACAGAGACCACTACACCACAGAGACCGCTACACCACAGAGACCACTACACCACAGAGACCACTACACCACAGAGGCCGCTACACAACAGAAACCACTACACCACAGAGGCCGCTACACCACAGAGACCACTACACTACAGAGACCACTACATCAAAGAGACCACTACACCACAGAGGCCGCTACACCACAGAGACCACTACACCACAGAAACCGCTACACCACAGAGACCACTACACCACAGAGGCCGCTACGCCACAGAAACCACTACACCACAGAGGCCGCTACACCACAGAGGCCGCTACACCACAGAAACCACTACACCACAGAGGCCGCTACACAACAGAAACCACTACACCACAGACGGCCGCTACACCACAGAGACCACTACACTACAGAGACCACTACACCAAAGAGACCACTACACCACAGAGGCCGCTACA
>NC_069450.1:29727103-29737103 GCF_026875155.1 Cherax quadricarinatus
GAGTGCTCTGGGTCGCCTCTTAGTAAGGAAGGCGACTTTAAAGCGGAAATAAGCCATACCTCTTGACTTTCTGGGTTATTAACCTTCCAGGTTAATAACCAGAAGAAAACCTTCTTCTTATTCTTTCTCTTTAAAGGAGAAAGTGTGAATGGGATAATGGGAGAATGAAATGGGAAAATGGTAAGAGCTGTAGGGTTTAATATCGTAATGGAACGTGGTGTGTGTTGGATACATGGAAGCTGCGTGCTGGATACATGGAAGCTGCGTGCTGGATACTTGGAAGCTGTGTGCTGGAAGCACAGCTGACGTCTCATCTCGGCAACAGATGTAGCTGAAGTATCGAGTGACAGATCTTACCGGTATGTGATGTTACATCACCTAGTAGAGATAATGCTGAGGAAATAATGTTACATGTAAAGAAATGATGTTTTCTCGTGTGGTTGTATTTTCTTGCGATATCAGAGACAGAAAAAGGCGGCATAGTAATTGTGCAAACAAGTGATGTTGTTACATCAAAAGGAAGAAATGCCATTGCTTGTGTGAGTGATGTTCAACATCAGTGAGATGGAGATGAAGCCGCATGCGAGGGTAATTTTACACCAGAAAGTGAGAGGGGGAGATGATGTCGTTGTGTGTGTGTGAGTGATGTTGTTACATCAGAAGGGGACACGTGATGGAGTCATCAGCTTGTCGGGGAGAGGGACACAGAAGCTGCAGTGTGCCTGCACTGCGTATCTTACTTCATCGTATCTCCATGTGTCATTTATCGTGTTAGCCTTGGTTTACATAATCTGAGGGGAGTGTGTGTGTGTGTTGTGTATGTGTGTGTGTGTGTGTGTTTGAGGAAGTCGAATCTTAGCTCCTGGCCCCGCCTCTTTGCTAATCTCTACTAGGTTCAGTCTCTCCTTGCTCCAAGAGCCTTATCGTAACTCTTTTTGTAACTAGTGTATACATGCTGCCTCCACTACTACGTTCTCCAGACTGTCCTACTTCCTAACAAATCTTAGGTATACGTGTGTGTGTCTGTGTGTCTGACCCTACATATGTCTACTGACCTTTACAAAAGGTCATAGCATCGTCTGATGCTGTGCTGGTGATAATGAGTGCGACCAAAATAGCAATGCAACTTCCCACGTGATGACAATTAATGGAATGAAGAAAAACTGTGAAAAGACTCAGAGTGCAGCTTTAGGAAATAAATTAAAGACAATGTTTCACCTGTGCAACGTTTCGCTTGTAAAACAGGTTTTTTGTTTCAAGTCAAGGGAGATATTGTTAGTTGATTGGTTTATTGAGTTTATCGACGAGGGTCATTAAGGCTGCAAATCACGTGTTTACCATCAGTCGAGAAAACGTTCATCCCTAAAATAAGGGATATATTAAACTCTGAGCGTATATACAATGATAGACATACGCCTCTCACTGTATATATCCTCAGAAGAGATACCTGGGAGAACATTATATACAAGGAACAAAAAGGCACAATACCGTGACTGGAACAATACACAAACAACCGCACATAAGAGGGGAGAAGTCCGATTGGTTACTTGCATTTCAAAGTCACTGTTGACCTGTGACCATTTACCAAGTCGCTATGTGACTTGTAATCTCATATCGCTCTCTCTCTCTCTCTCTCTCTTCCTCTCTCTCTCTCTCTCTCTCTCTCTCTCTCTCTCTTATCGATCTTCTTCTCTTCTTTCTCTGAAGACTCAGTTTTCATGACTTCTGTCTCTTCCTCTATATGCTTCGGATGTATGTGTGCTTAGATTTAACTTGAAGCGATGTGTCAGTTAGTGATAGTCCTTAGATGGTTGTCCTTCAATGATATGCTTCCTACAACGATGTGCTTCCTTCAGCGATGTGCTTCCTTCAGCGATGTGCTTCCTTCAGCGATGTGCTTCCTTCAGCGATGTGCTTCCTTCAGCGATGTGCTTCCTTCAGCGATGTGCTTCCTTCAGCGATTGTTCCTTCAGCGAATGTTCCTTCGCGATGTGCTTCCTTCAGCGATTGTTTCCTTCAGCGATATGCTTCCTTCAGCGATATGCTTCCTTCAGCGAAGTGCTTCCTTCAGCGAATGCTTCCTTCAGCGATATGCTTCCTTCAGCGAAGTGCTTCCTTCAGCGATGTGCTTCCTTCAGCGATATGCTTCCTTCAGCGATATTGCTTTCTTTGAGAATAGTGTTTAAATCGGAAGTGCTCTTAAGCGAAGCTTCCTTCAGCGAAGTTCTTCCATTCAGCGAAGGCTTCAATTCAAAGATTATAGTACTTCAGGTGGCTTGTCAGCGTATGCTCCTTCGCGGAAGTGTTCCTTCAGCATGTGCTTCTTCAGCGATGTGCTTCCTTCACGATATGCTTCCTTACGGATATCCAAGACCTCTTGCGAGGGATCTCCATTGTTCTTCAGCGATAATGCTCCACCAAATGCACATCCTCACCAGCGAAAGTGCTCCTCAACGATCTCTTCCTTCACGCATGTCTACTTCAGCAATGTGCCTTCCTTCGCGATTGCTTAGCTTACGAGGAAGGCTTCCTTCAGCAAGTCCTTGATTGTTGCCTTCCTTCAGCGATTGCTTCCTTCAACGAAGTGCTTACCTTCAGCGATATGCATATCCTTCAGCGATTATGTATCCTTCACCGAAGTGCTTCCTTCGAATGTGCTTGCTTAGCGATAGTGGCTCAGAGAATATGCGTGTCCTTCACATATGCTTCCTAGCGAAGTGCTTCCTTCATTGTGCTTCTTCAGCGATATAGCTTCTCACATAGCTTCCTTCAGCGAAGTGCTTCTTCCGTACTGCTTCCTTCAACAAGTGCTTCTTCAAAAAACAAATTTCCTCAGCGGATGTGGTCCTTCAGCGATTGCTTACTTGCACGATGTGCGTTCTTCATTTAGTTTGGAAATAGTGTATTTAAATGTGAACATGTTCTTTGGAAGCGAAAAAAGAACTCCATAGTGATGTTTTTGTGATTATGATCTTCGAAAAATACCATGAAATTAAATTTTCAATAACTCATGGCTGACAGTTTCTGCTTCGTTCTACAGACAGGAAATTGGTATGATTCATAGTTCTCTTAAGCTCAACCAAACCAACGTGTCCAGGTGGTCCAATGACCGCTATAAATGAGGTTTACTGAGAGGATTAAAGAAACTCACATCACAAAACAACATGACACTCCAAAACTACACCACACAGCAGAACCAACACACACTCACACAACACACACAGATACCACTACACACATTAATCCAATAAAAACAAACACACATAAAGCCGTCCTTTCTTCCTGCAAGGAGTGGATAGGCCCCTTAAAAGTCCTCCGTGGTATTGTTCGACTTGCCAGGATTAAGTCCAGCCTCTAGATAACGCTGTCCACGCTTAAGCTGGCAAAATACCATTATTAATGATCAGTTTACGAGGGTGGAGTGATTATAGTCACAGAAGATTAAGTATGTGCACAGAGTAAATGAGAGGGAGAGTTACCTCTTATATCACTAGACGGACAGCCATTAGCAGTTTCCATATGGGTCGCGTTCTTTCTCAAGAGCATTCACTCGTTCCTCAGCTGACTGGCATTCAGTACACGTTCTCAAGCAAACTGATATCAGAAAAAACAAAATTTCACAATACCGTGATTGGAACAATACTCTAATAACTAGCACAAAGGAGAGAATCTTACAATGACGTTTCGGTCCAACATAGACCATTTACAAAGTCACACTGTGTCTTTGTAAACGTCGTGGTAAACTCCTCTCTATATGTGAGTTGTTTGTGTGATCTGATATCAGGAAAAAACATTAACCTGCCACTTGAAATTTCTCACCAACAGGCGACTAGCTTTACCTCGTTCCTTACATACATGTACCTTTAAATAAGAAATTATGGTTATGAATTCAATTAGTTTGCCTCTGTAAGGCTCGAACCAACGACCCTTAACAGGTGAGGAGTGAGTTCCTTTACCTGGCTATAAATTCAGTTTACCTGGGGACGGATGGCAACTCTCAGCACTTAATGTAAACAATTGGAGGTGGACGTCTTCCAGAATATACACACCTGGAGATGTATACCTCTCTTTGCGTACATACCATGAGATGTATATCTATCAGCGTATTTTAATCCATGATGTAGCGGTGATATGCAGCCTTAATGATCCTCGTGTAGTCGATAGGTTTAAAATGTAGTAAACTGATATTAAACTCTCAGCTTGTAAAATTAAAACAAGAACACTAAGCTTAACCGCTGATGAGCTTTAAAGTATGACAATAAATACAGACAGAAAAAGGCTTTAGGAAGGAGATGGAGAGAGATTAATAGAAAGAAAGATTGAACATATTGTCTTCTCCCTCCTGTCTCTCTCTGGCCGTCTCTCTTTTTCTCTCATACTCAATACTAGCCCACTAATTAAGAAGAAATTAATGATTGATGACCTGATTTCTCTCTCTCTCTCTCTCTCTCTCTCTCTCTCTCTCTCTCTCTCTCTCTCTCTCTCTCTCTCTCTCTCTCTCTTTCTCCACTACTGAAATCAAACAAACAGAACTGGGGTCACACCATTCCAGTACAACACCGCTAATTTGAAGAGCCAACCCTTAACCCCAAAAAATAGATGCAATCGCCGGTGAAGTGGATTTAGAAATGATAATTACATTCTTTTGGCTTTGCCTCCTCCCGCTCTGACATTTTCTGGGGCAGCTCATGAAGGCATAGATACATGTGGATTTTTTTCACTGCAAAATGGAGAGGTGGAAAATAATATTAATTCTTGTTTTGCGTGTGTTTACCATTGAAGGTTTGGCCTGAGAGAAGCGAGATGTGTTAGGAGTGATATTATTATTATTATTATTATTATTATTATTATTATTATTATTATTATTATTTTATTATTATTTTATTATTATTATTATATTATTATTATTATTATTATTTTATTATTATTATTAATTATTATTATTATTATTATTATTATTTATTATTATTATTATTATTATTATTATTATTTTATTATTATTATATTATTATTATTAATTATTATTATTATTATTATTATTATTATTATTATTATTATTATTTATTATTTATTATTATTATTATTATTATATTATTTTATTATTATTATTATTATTTTATTATTATTATTATTATTATTATTATTATTATTATTATTATTATTATTATTATTATTATTATTATTTTTATTATTATTATTATTATTATTATTAATTATTATTATTATATTATTATTTTATTATTATTATTATATTATTATTATTATTATTATTATTATTATTATTATTATTAAAGTTGTTATTGCTGTTATTGTTGTATTGTTGCTGTTTGTTATTACTGCTATTTTATTGTTATTGTTGCTGTTGTTATTATTGTTATTACTGTATTTACTGTGTGCATAGCTTGGGCTGGTCTAGGTAGGCTAGAGTAAGTTTTAATTGGCCAGGAATGCTCTTAATCAGTCAGGGATGACCTGATTAGTCAAGTATGGCTTTGGAATCTCTGGGTTACTTTGGGCTGTTCCGGGCAGGTCTGGGCTGATCCGAGTTGGTCTGGGTAGGTCTGAGCTGATGCAGGCTGTTCTGGGCTGGTGTAGGTTGGTGTGGGCTAGCCCTGGTTGGTGTGGACTAGCCCTGGTTGGTGTGGACTAGCCCTGGTTGGTGTGGGCTAGCCGTGGTTGGTGTGGGATAGCCCTGGTTGGTGTGGGCTAGCCCTGGTTGGTGTGGGCTAGCCCTAGTTGGTGTGGGCTAGCCCTGGTTGGTGTGGACTAGCCTTGGTTGGTGTGGGATAACCCTAGTTGGTGTGGGCTAGCCCTAGTTGGTGTGCGCTAACCCTGGTTGGTGTGGACTAAACCTTGGTTGGTGTTGGTAGGGTAGCCCTAGTTGGTGTTTACTAGCCCTAGTGTGGTGTGCCGTACACCCCGGTTGGTGTGGTCTAGCCCTAGTTGGTGTGGGCTAGCCCTGGTTGGTGTGGGTTACCCTTATTGTGGGCTAGCATAGTTGGTGTGGTCTATCCCTAGTTGGTGTGGGCTAGCCCTGGTTGGTGTGGGCTAGCCCTAATTGGTGTGGGCTAGCCCTAGTTGGTGTGGACTAGCCCTGGGTGGTGTGGACTAGCCCTAGTTGGTGTGGGCTAGCCCTAGGTGGTGTAGACTAACCCTGGTTGGTGTGGACTAGCCCTAGTTGGTGTTTACTAGCCCTGGTTGGTGTGGGCTAGCCCTAGTTGGTGTGGACTAGCCCTAGTTGGTGTGGACTAGCCCTAGTTGGTGTTTACTAGCCCTGGTTGGTGTGGGCCAGCCCTGGTTGGTGTGGGCTAGCCTTAGTTGGTGTGGGCTAGCCCTAGTTGGTGTGGGCTAGCCCTGGTTGGTGTGGGTTAGCCCTAGTTGGTGTGGGTTAGCCCTAATTGGTGTGGGCTAGCCCTGCTTGGTGTGGACTAGCCCTGGTTGGTGTGAACTAGCTGTAGCTGGTGTGGACTAGCCCTGGTTGTTGTGGACTAGCCCTAGTTGGTGTGGACTAGCCCTGGTTGGTGTTGACTAGCCCTAGTTGGTGTGGGCTAGCCCTAGTTGGTGTGGGCTATCCATTGTTGGTGTGGTTAGCCCTAGTTGGTGTGGGCTAGCCCTAGTTGGTGTGGGCTATCCATGGTTGGTGTGGGCTAGCCCTAGTTGGTGTGGGCTATCCATGGTTGGTGTGGGCTAGCCCTAGTTGTGTGGGCTATCCATGTTGTTGTGTTTGGATTTAAACCCAGGGAGGTTGGGTACCCATGAGTTGGGTTGTGGGACTGCCCTTAGTTCTTGGGGCCTTATCTTGCCAGTGTTGTGGGCTAGCCCAGGTTATTGGGCTGCTAGGTTGGGACCTAGTGTTGGAACGTGGATATGCCCTAGCCGGGATCGACGGGCTGCCTGTGTGTTGTGGGCTTAGCCCAGCCGGTGGTTGTGGGC
The DNA here is from genome assembly GCF_026875155.1 of Cherax quadricarinatus. Lineage (NCBI taxonomy): Eukaryota > Metazoa > Arthropoda > Malacostraca > Decapoda > Parastacidae > Cherax > Cherax quadricarinatus. The sequence continues at coordinate 29,734,037 of NC_069450.1, forward strand.
TAGCCCTAGTTGTTGTGGGCTATCCATGGTTGTTGTGGGCTAGCCCTAGTTGGTGTGGGCTATCCATGGTTGTTGTGGGCTAGCCCTAGTTGTTGTGGGCTAGCCCTAGTTGTTGTGGGCTAGCCCTAGTTGTTGTGGGCTAGCCCTAGTTGTTGTGGGCTAGCCCTAGTTGTTGTGGGCTAGCCCTAGTTGTTGTGGGCTAGCCCTAGTTGTTGTGGGCTAGCCTTAGTTGTTGTGGGCTAGCCCATGTTGTTGTGGGCTAGCCCTAGTTGTTGTGGGCTACCCTAGTTGTTGTGGGCTAGCCCTAGTTGTTGTGGGCTAGCCCTAGTTGTTGTGGGCTAGCCCTAGTTGTTGTGGGCTAGCCCTAGTTGTTGTGGGCTAGCCCTAGTTGTTGTGGGCTAGCCCTAGTTGTTGTGGGCTAGCCCTAGTTGTTGTGGGCTAGCCCTAGTTGTTGTGGGCTAGCCCTAGTTGTTGTGGGCTAGCCCTAGTTGTTGTGGGCTAGCCCTAGTTGTTGTGGGCTAGCCCTAGTTGTTGTGGGCTAGCCCTAGTTGTTGTGGGCTAGCCTAGTTGTTGTGGGCTAGCCCTAGTTGTTGTGGGCTAGCCCTAGTTGTTGTGGGCTAGCCTAGTTGTTGTGGGCTAGCCCTAGTTGTTGTGGGCTAGCCCTAGTTGTTGTGGGCTAGCCCTAGTTGTTGTGGGCTAGCCCTAGTTGTGTGGGCTAGCCCTAGTTGTTGTGGGCTAGCCCTAGTTGTTGTGGGCTAGCCCTAGTTGTTGTGGGCTAGCCCTAGTTGTTGTGGGCTAGCCCTAGTTGTTGTGGGCTAGCCCTAGTTGTTGTGGGCTAGCCCTAGTTGTTGTGGGCTAGCCCTAGTTGTTGTGGGCTAGCCCTAGTTTTGTGGGCTAGCCCTAGTTGTTGTGGGCTAGCCCTAGTTGTTGTGGGCTAGCCCTAGTTGTTGTGGGCTAGCCCTAGTTGTTGTGGGCTAGCCCTAGTTGTTGTGGGCTAGCCCTAGTTGTTGTGGGCTAGCCCTAGTTGTTGTGGGCTAGCCCTAGTTGTTGTGGGCTAGCCCTAGTTGTTGTGGGCTAGCCCTAGTTGTTGTGGGCTAGCCCTAGTTGTTGTGGGCTAGCCTAGTTGTTGTGGGCTAGCCCTGTTGGGTGGGTAGCCTTGTTGTTGTGGGCACTAGGTGTTAGCATTGTGGCTAGCCCTAGTTTTTTGGGGTAGCCCTAAAATTTTTCTGGCTAGCCCTAGGTTTGGCTGAGTTAGTTGTTTCTAGCCCCAAGTGTTATGTCTAGCCTATGTTGTGGCTACTCTCTAGTTGTTGTGGCTACCTTTGTACTAGCCTATTGTTGTGGCTAGCCTCTGTTTCTGTACCCTTCTGTTGTGGGCTAGCCCGTTGCTGATACTTTCAATGTAATGATTATCGTCATATTTCTGCTACCTCTAAATCATTTATCCTGCAACTTCTACATATTGCAAGTACAATTGTTACTCGCCACTGCTTTGTTGATGTCTACTCTCGTCTGCTTATCTTTTCTGTATTGCTGTATTTTGTACTGCTGCACTTTCTCTATGTCTACTTTTGTACACTGCACCGTATCTGTACTTTCTACGTACGCTGTGACTTTCTGTACTGCTGCACTTTCATTGTACTGTGCTACTTATCTGTACTGCTGCTACTTTACCGTACTGTGCACGTTTCTATCGTACTGACTGCTACATTCTGTCTCTGTTACTTTCTGTACTGTGTAACTTCTTCTGTACTTCTTTTTACTCATGATGTCCTGTATGCCTCTTTCATAGTATACAGAATTCTAAGTACAATTTCCAACCTTTTTGTCTACTGTGTCAAAATGGTTCAACAATTAGTTTTATTTGTTGGTCCTTTTAAAACTCTTTGATACACAAGGTATTGAACACTACGTAGCTGTGAATGAAAACTCTCAATGTATATGTCGAGAATGTACTCAACACTAACACGAACTACAGTGAGGGATCAAATCTTGCTACGCTGTTTTGTTACGTCACCCTTACTTGAATTTTTTCATATTTAATGTCGCAATACACTCTCTAGGTTGTATACGAGTGTTTACTATTGGTTACGTTTTGCTATTGTGTATACGTGTATCGTTCCTTTCTGTTTCGTATATGACTGGGTGTGGATAAGGTTATAAACAATCGAGGCTGTACTCTCAGTGTATATTCGAGAGATTACTCTAACTCCTATTTTAGGGATTAGCGTAATTTGGGACTGGTGGTGAGCAGATAACACCTTACTTTCGTGTGTTAGTGTGTCTAGTTAATGGTCCAAGTCAGACCGAAGCGTCGTTATAAGCTTCTCTCTTCTATGTTCGGGTTATTTGTGTATTGTTCCAGTCATGGTATTGTGCCTTTTCTGCTCTATAGTATATGACCCTCGAGTAGTGGATAACCTTCCAATATAACCAACCAACCAGACTCAAGGTTCAGAGTGGACTCTTTGGACTCTCTGATTATATAGGGATAAAACGTAAAGTCCTCTGATTAACCCCCTTCGGCGTTCGGTCCCAAGTAATGGTCGAAACAACTATTCTAGGAAAGGTTCGGATGGAGTGAGTATATCTCGCTTTTAAGACACATCCTGTAGTCTTAGTTTGTTAAGTAATGATCATTTCGTCAGAAAAGAGGAGTGTCAATTCAGTGTTGCAATTAAATTGCAAATCAAAAGCAGAACTAACACTATGAAATTAATATTGCAAATTGACGATAAATAATATTAACTGTAATAATTCTGAACTAAGATAAGTAAATTATATAATGGTAATTTAATTTCTGGGAAAGGCTAGATTAGTTTACGCTGGGTTAGGTATAGATAATATAAAAAAACAACAAATTTTAATTGAATTCATATAAATATATCTATCAAAGTGTTGTATATATATCTCCAAAAAAATATCTATTGAAAGGTCAAATTGACTTTCTTTGACCACCTTTCCCTAAAGAAAACACGACAGTTAACTTCTAGAAAATTAGAATCTAGAATAACAACTTAGATTAGTTGTTATTCTAGATTCTAGATTCATGATTATAGGGAGAGAT